>CM031080.1:26652554-27080110 GCA_018257905.1 Gillenia trifoliata
ATCGTTTGATTGAAAGTTAAAAATCCAAAGTACTCTCATAGTTTTGTCTACTAAGAGTACTTAGTACCTGTTCCAGTTGCCTGGAAATTTGGGGTAAGCACACTCTCAGACTCAAAGTGCAACTAATTATATATTTTGATTCAATATTATCATAAAGAAATGGGCGACCAATGCCCACTTTTTGCTATGTACCTCGCAGCTTCCAATATTCTTTGGAGGAATAATGCTTTACAAGTCAACCAAAATATATAAGTTCCCAAAATCTTGGATACCGAATGTGTACATTTCACCACATTCTTCACATCATTAATTTCTCACAACTGAAATATTGTTATATCATCTATTGGATCATCTACTAATGTATTATGTAAGAAAATAGTCTGACATGTCATGTTATCAAATGATGAATGTGAACAGTTAACAAGTAGAAACTTGTTTCAATGTATGACACAAATTAGTCTGGAAACATATGCAATATATATTGTACAAATTAAGGGAACATTTTTTTCTTTTGGAGTAGAAATGGGATGAGGTCGGGCTAGGTTGCCGGACTATGATATTGTACATCCCAAATTATCTGTTGCTAGAACGTTTGGAGTTGAATTGAGTTTGGGCCATTGATAGGAAGAACTTTTTCACTCTATGATATAAATTTACAGTCTTACAACATAATATTTTGCATGAGAATATTACTTATTTTGCATGAGAATATTACTCATTATATATGAATATTAGCATAACGAGATTGGGTTAAGTTGCAACACTGTAATATTATAAGCAGAAAATTTTTCCAAACACTCACATGTTATGAAATCAAACTATCAATATAGATTATTGATGACATGTAGAGTCTTGTATATGAAATGCTAGATATCTCTCAATCTATGATTGAACAGTGTGTGTCTGAATTTACCTTTCATCCCTACCCTAATATATATTTACATAGGGAGAGATTCTCTCATGCAACTAAATTTTAGTCCTAGTGGTGTCACCGTACAATAAACGCTTGCTATGTGTTCAAAAAGTGTACTTTCCATCTAATGAAAATTTTTAAATTGGGCGGGTTTTCCCTAATAAATTTTTAAATTCTCAGTCTTTGCTCTACCTAATAAATTGGGCGGGTTTTCCCTTTCCATATATATACCTACTGTGATACCTACTTAGAGGAAAAAGACTTACATGAAACAGGTTTACCGCCCGTGGCATCCCGTATCCAATAATACATTGCCAAGTGCAAGTTTTTCTCCACATGACAATGTATTATTGAATTGGGATGCCACGTGGCGGTGAACCAGTTCCATGTAAGTTGCCCTCCTATTTGGAGGGTAGATTTTACTTGTCACTATCCCGTATAATAAATTGGTTATCAATCTTAGCCCTGTTCATCTTGTTTGTTTAATTCTGTGTGTTTTGTAGAAGTAAAACTGGAAAAGAAAATGAAGAGAGATATTATTTGCACTTCTCAAAAGGCAGTTTTATCCCGTGATGTTTCGCGGTTATCCTAAGTAGAGAATATTATTTTCTTTTTGTAAATGTAAATGATTATTTATCATTTTCTTTATGAAGAATTATTATTTATTATTGAGTACTCATGGATGTGGTTCACGTTGACTTACCAAAAGTCATATAGTTTTCTATATTATGTCAATGATTTTTTTTTTTGTAATATATGTCAATGATCAATAGGTTATCATCAGTTTCATAGTAATTGTACATTAAGTGAATAGAGATTCATAACTTCCAAAAAGATATTGGATTAATAATTTACGGTACTAATATTGTTAATATTGCATTAAGATCTCATTGGACAATACAATAATACGCCCAGCATAAGTGCTATTTAAGAGAAATAATGAGTACATAACCCTATAAATACATGTCTTGTCCCTTCCAACCCTCACAAGTATTTGCACAAGAAAACCAAGCAAAGCATTAGGTAATCATCATCTAATTATCTTCTTGACACTTTTATCATCCTCCAGAGAATTCTACTATGGTGATGAAGATCAAGAAACCTAGCCAAGGTCGCCAAAAGATTGCCATTGCCAAAATACCAAAGAGAAATAATTTACAAGTCACATTCTCCAAACGTCGTTCAGGGCTCTTCAAGAAGGCCAGTGAACTATGCACACTTTGTGGGGTTGAGATTGCAATCATAGTCTTCTCTCCTGCAAACAAGCCCTTCTCCTTTGGCCACCCTGAGGTTGATTCCATCGTCGACCGCTTCATTGCTCGAAACCCTTACCCTAATTTCCAAGCAGGATCCACAGGTTCTACTCAACAGCTTGTTGAGGCTCACAGAAATGCTAGCGTCCATGAGCTTAACATGCAGCTGACCCAGGTTGTGAGCCAGTTGGAGGCTGAGAAAAAATGTGGAGAAGCACTTGATAAAATAAGCAAAGCTAGTGAAAAGCAGTGTTGGTGGGAAAGGCCTGTGGAGGAACTAGGGCTTCATGAGCTTCAGATATTGAAGGCTTCATTGGGGGAGCTGAAGAAAAATGTGACTAAACAAGCCAATGTGATTTTGATGGAGTCTACTGCTGCTGCTGCTGCTGCTAATTGTTCTTCATCATCAGCACCATTTTTTATGATGAACAATGGTGTTGTTCAACATGATGATCTTCGTTGTTTTGAAAGCAAAATTAAACTGACGGATCAAATTGGATCTGCATATGGTTTTGGTTATGCTGGGCATGGTCTTTTCTGAGTTTTTGATGTTCTTTAATTTCTTTAGAAGGGAGTTACAAGCTAAGCTAGCACCTCGCTACAAATTATTATTATCATTATATTACTTGTTCTTCTCTCTTTCAGTTATGGTTTGTAATTGTAAATGTTCAATAATTACATTAATGGATTTTCTATTATCATGGACATTGTTTATCTAAATATTGATTGTCAATGAAGCTCTTTAATGAAAAAGAAACAAGTTTGTTACAGTTTATTAAGGGCATGATGCACACAATTATCAGTGGCTAAAAGCTTGCCCCCAATGTCAGCGACAAATTTTCTTCTTGTAGGGAATGCGAACATTATAAAGTGGTTAATTAAAGGTGAATAATACCTGCATGGTTTCACCAATCATTTAAATGGCATTGTTATTGTAATTAACTCTTCTATAAACTGAATTAATTAGTTATCTAAGTACTCTTACAGCCACGCGGGTTTGTTCTTGTGTCAAGTTAACTTACTGGGTCAGTTACAAGAAAATGAAATATTTTTTTCTCACCACTCTTAAAGGGTGTTGATTGCCATTAGATGAGTTCACATATTTAAGTAGTTGATAGATTAAATCACATTTATTTACGGCAATTAATGTAGTGATGATGCTTACGACAACTTTAGGGTGAGCACGTTGGAAGTGTATACAAATATATATGTCTATGAACTTGTTGACTTTATGATCCTTGTTCATGAAAGGAAAAATACCCTAAACCCTTGCTGCTAGCAAGAGAGAAATATGATAAGTTGATATTATGTTATATTTAGTGTTAGTACATCAAGTTAGCTTTAGTGTTTGTTTTTGAGAGAATTTTGATACTTTTCTTTATGTTTTTATTATAGGGTAAGTTAAATCGGCTTTGTTCAATAAATAGAAAAATGGTGGAGTTTTGGAGCTGAGAAGATTGTGTTAAAGTTTCAAGCTTTATTTCTTAGCCGTTTGGACATGGTGAATAAATAAAGGAGGAATGTGCAGTTTTGGGCAGATTGACGTTTTAGGTTTGTTTGGCTTGTAAGTGATTCAAGATGATATTTTTGGGCTGAAATCTCTTCCAAAAAGTTGAAGATGACGTTTTTAGCTTTCCAACGACATATTATAGGCCTGATTTGGAGCTGATTTGGTCAGTCAAAAGAAGGATTTTTTGCAATCCAAGTCCTTGTTGGAATAGAAATATTTAATTTAATTTACTTTATTTTCCTCATTCTTTGGGAAACCTATTTTTGGTAGGATTTGTATTTTTAGTGGTATATATAGTCGAGTCTCTAGGGTTTTAATGGGAGAATGAATTTAAGAGAATCATTGGAGAGAACTCGGCTAAGCTTTGGCGAATTACAATTTTTCAACAACGGTGTTTTCTAAACTTTTATCAATATATTTTATGTTTTCAATTATGTCTATGGGTAACTAATTCTTTTTCTAGGGTGAGGCCGCCAGTCTTTAACATGAATATCTAGTTACTGTTCAATTACTTATGATATTATGCATGCTTACTTTGAATCGTCAATTACCGTTTTAAACTATCTATATATCTTAGTGCTTGATCACCATTAGGATATTTAGACAAGTAATTGGATGCAATTTGACACGCCCCAACCCGGATGTTCCGGTGGACAGCCAAAAATTGAGGCATGGTGGCCGACACTCCGAAGAAGTGACGAGAGCCATTTGAAGGAAGAAGTGTAATTTAAAGTAAGAAAAAGAAGTTTGAATAAAATAAAGAATTGAGTGCGCAGAAGTGTGTGTAAACCAATAAAAATACCAGGGCATTTAACTTTACAAAGTGGAAAGTATACTAAAGTGAATCACTCAAAGGTATTAATTACAGTTACTAAGAAAGATTCCCTACATTGAATATGGAACTAAAAACATAAAAGTCTGAGTGGGCAAAACAATAGTTTTCTAAAACCTTAGCTTTTCCAAAAGTAGTAACCCCTCGCTATAAAAACTTGTAATAATCTCAAAATCATACTAGGTAGTAAGTATGAAAATCAAAGTAAAAGTAGAAAGTCAAATATTTTCCAAAGCGGGTAGATAACGATAAAACTTCAGTATAAAATCTTTTAGAAGAAACCAATACGTGGAAATCAACAAGTGAAATCCAAAAGTAACACAAAGTTCCATGACATCAGTGAAAGCAGGCAAATCACAAAATCACAGATAAAAAAATAGGGTCTGCTCATTAGATAATGCAGACACACGAGATCATGCAGAGATATTTTGACATGAACAGGCTGGGTGTATAAATCTATGCTCAAGTACTACATACAAGTGAAGCTGGCGCTAAGCACATCACAACGAGTTCTAGAAGTAAAAACAACTAGAATAGGTTGATACCTACAATGGATCCAAAGTGAACGTGTCGGTGCATGTGAACATACACGTGAAGTTGGTCTTGGCCTCGAACAGTACTAGACACCGTGTAAGCAATCCTAAATGAGCGGGTAAACATATAAAAATATGCCATGGATCACGTAATTAAACTGGGTAACGCACAAATTGTTGCGTTTTTAAAAGTAAGGCGAGTAGTAAATTGTTCTAAAGTGGTGTTCACAAATAATGTAAGTCAAAAGACCGGCAACTTGCTAAAACATTTGAATTTCCAAAACCAAGTAAGTCTAAAAACCACATTTCGCAATCATATGTAAGATATAAGTTTGGAAACAAAAGCCCACTCACAGTGACCGCAGTCGTAATTCCTTTGCTTGTACGCTCTTTGTAGTCCTCGGGTTGTCACTCCTAAAGTAAAACAACCAAACTTAGTAAACTAATAAAAAACTACGAAGAATATGGAAAACGGAACTCAAATTAAGAGTTTCGGTGTTCGAAAACCCAAATACGCCGCAACAAGGTCAATCTAAGGATCTAATGGAATATTCTAACGACGTTAGAGAATATTCTGTTAACGCCATTAGTTGGAGGAAGGAATATACCTTAGAATATTCCCCGTCCAACTGGATCTGGACCGGGTTTGCTGATGTTAGAACCGGGTTCAGACTGGTCTAGATTGGCTCGCCGCAACAACTTCCATCCGCCGCATCGTCGCCGTCATCCACCAGACAAAGTTTACCTGGAATCTTGGTTTTTTGCTGAAAAATTTCACAAGGCCATATCAAGCTCAAATCTTAACCATTTTACACGTATAATATGTCAAAATGAAGCTAGAGAGACGAGGAACTCGAATTTACCTAAAAGAAGTCCGATTGGTGGCCAAAGATGATAGAAAAATGGCTCGAAAACCTTGGTCCAAAAATGATAGTTTCCAAACTTCGATTTTCGAGGTAAAATCGTGCATGCAAGACTTGGATTTTAGGCTAGGACTCATGAGAAGTCGATTGGCGTTGAGAATGAGGTCGATTGAATCACGACCTTGAGGTTCGATTTTTACAAAACAGAGGTCGGGAATGGGTTCATAAAAGAGAGGGGGTCATGGTGGTGGTGGTTTGAGGACTTGGCTCGTAGAGACTGGCGGCTCCACCGCTTTGTGTTTGGTTGGGGAAGGAAGATAGGGATAGGGAGAGGAAAGTGAAGGAGTTGCAGAGTGAGAGAGTGAGGGAGAGCACAGGAAGGAATGGGGCATGGGCCCCAGTGGTACGCCAAACAACAAAGCCTAAACACAAAAATACGATTCTCATAAAATTACGAGAATGCCCTTGAAATTAACGTTCTGCAGAATCTTTGTTTCAACTCCGAATTTCGTTCCGTTTGTGTCCATGCGTTCGTAACGACGAGCACAACAAGAAAATAACAAGAGAAAAGGTCGTACGTGTCACGACACGAAGGTCAACGAAAGTCAACCATTGCCCTACCAGGGGCATTTTGGTCAATCCACACCTTTGAAAAATAAAATACTGTAAATCCTGAGACGGGCTGTAACACAATTTATGTTGGAATATCACCCTTAAATTGGTTAGTGCTTCTTGTGATTAATAATTGTAAGTTCACTTAAGGCGAATATCCTGCTCTTAAGGGTGCATAGTTTTTCAAAAGGTTTTCTCAAAACTTAATGAGTCTTGCATGTTTATATTTGATTTGAAATCACAGACGGGTTGCATATTATATATACGTTCTAGCTAGAATATCACTAGTAGAATATGTATAAGGAAAACCTAACATTCAAAGTGGATGTGCAATTCATAAGTAATTGGTAGAATTATATAGGAGTGTTAATGGTGAAGGCTAACTCCTAGTGTTTTTATACCTTTGATTATCTAAACTGTTTGAAGAATTGATTTTCATTATTTTATATTTATGCTAATTTCAATTAGTTTAATTTACTTGTTTCGTTTATTTTAATTCATGATCTCAATTTTCTCTATCTTGTATTAAATAGTTAATTAAGAATTGGTTTTAAACATAAGTTATTTATACAGTTACTGTGGAGAATGACCTTTCTTGAGCCATCTATACTACAATAACCTTGTTCTCTTGAAAGTATTTTTGTGTGATGTTAACCTTAATTGTGTTTGTGGTAAAATCCCTATCAAAATACATGAAAAAAAACCTCAACCAACGACCTTTGTCGTTGGCCTTGGGATCGGCGGCACCTTCTTGGTCTCTTCCTTCTCTTTCCCTCTTTGTTTCTCCTATCTCCTTGTTTCTCCATCTTGTGGTTGCGGTCGCTTTGGCGAGAAGAGTCTTCATGGTTGTGGTCGCTCTCTCTCTTTGTCGAGGAGAGCCTTGGTAGTGTTTATGACTTACATATCAAACTCATATATTTTAGCGGCAGTTGTTCTTCATAGTTAAGGTGGTGGTTTTTGTTTTTCTTTTGGTTTATGCGATGGCAAAAGACTATGCGCATGAAGCTCGGCATTTTTTGAAGGTAACTTGTAATAATATTTTCTTGCTAACGATTGCAAGATCATCATAGGTTAGTGTGCTCTTTTCCTCGTGATGCCCTTACAGTGATTCTACGACTTACAAGGTTCAATCCTTGTGAGTATTATCTTTCATGGTGGTTAAATGTGGGTCCTCCATAGTTGAGGAATTGTATTGTATTCTTAATAAGTATGTAATTGTGAAATTGTGTAGTTTCTTTTGGCGTGTGTGACTTTCGTTAAGTTTGACATGCATATCCTATGTACCTTTTCTTAATAAATTTTTATCAGATAAAAAAAAATTGTTGTCATTACAATTATTAATGTATTATTTTGAGAAATATCATTAGAAACGTTTAACGTTACATGAATACTATTTTACCCATATTGAGGGTTAGCCTTGAAAAAGAAAAACCCTAGCCGGAGAGAAAGAAGAAAAAAGAGCAGTGTTGGTTGCGGGGGACAGGGATCTCCTCCGTCTGGTGGCCTTTAACAGTCAAAGTCATGCCAATTAGGCTCATTTGGAAGTGCTTTTAAAATGACTGAAAGCATTTTTAGAGAAAATATTTATGGTTCCAAAAGCACTTGAAGTGCTTCATGCAAGAAGCACAAGTTATGTGCTTCTTACAGGAATCACTTCAAGTGCTTTTCCAGGTTCACTTGCATAGTTACTAAGGATTGATTCCAAAAATATTTTCACCAAAAATACTTTCTGTTAATTTAAAAGCAGTTCAAAACGAGCCCATATTTCATCTCGATGAGATCTTATCTTGGTTGATTCTTTGTCTACTCGACGGCCTTTTACGACGTTTCTACTACAAATCCCCCAAGAAATTAAGCTCTCGAGTCATGATTAGTTCTTATCCAAGCAGTATGATGAGCTTGACTCATTGACTTGACATAGAACCAATTTTGGATCAAATATGGAAGACGAAGTTGATTTCAGTTGTATTAGTTTTTTTTTATGTTGTTTAACTATTGTTGTAGTTTCCAATAATTCTAGACACTAGTATGAGTTGTCTAATCTCCCTATAGGCGAGTTTGTTAGTCTCTCTATAAGCGCGTTTGGTCCCTATGAGATTGATCTAATAGACCTCCTCCAGAGTACTGGAGGTGTATTGGTTGAGTTTGTTAGATCTATTAATAATTGATGCTTTGGGATCATAAGGTGATTTGAAACCACGATGTCCTTCTATGCGATGCTCAAATGATGGCGCTTTCTCATCCACAATTGTTTTGACAGTTTTCGTCTCTCACATGATCTTGCAACACTAAATACATTGACATCTATGGATTCTTCTTCTTTTTCAACATTATATTTTTAGATTTTTGCTTGCAGACACCCTCCTCTTGGAGTCATGTTACTCACATGTATGAATCTTGTATTTTCCTTTTTCATGAATAAAATATGTTGTTCGTTAAAAAAAAAAGAATACACATATAGTTGATAATTTTATAGAGTGATGCTATTTGGACACACAAACCTGACATTCTCTCATACATATTTAACATGCAATGGTATGGTCCATCTCTATTAGAGAATGACAACAAAGCGTGTTAATTTTGTGTGTATAAATAATTTTATTAATTTTATATCAAGATGATAAACAAAGTATCTCCCGACTTCCCTAATAAATCTTCACGATTAATCAAGTGTAAATCCATCAAAATTCTCCAAATACTATTCCATTGTATCGAGATAATGAAATCAATTCCAAATAAAATAGTTTTTTGATATTTTTCCGAAGTTTCTATACCTAGCTTTTTTCCTTAATAAAACATTTAGTTTTTTGTTTACAAAAAAAGAGTTGTTATTGGTACTACAAAAAGGGTTGTCCGACAATCCTCAAAGTGCAATTTTCCCTCATATTTTTATATGTAAGAGTGCATGACGACTTTCTTAGAATGCCGATAAGAACACATTACACTTTTAGAAGTGAAATGAACTGCTTATGGGCTCAATGATAGACCTAAGTTTTTCCCCTTCTTTGAGCACCAATAATGTCTAAATTGTTGTAGATAATATTGACATATGATAAATGTGATTGAGTAAATCCTAGGTAGATATGGATTGGGATATGCTCATCATCCTAAAATCCTTGTTTCATTATGATTGTACTTGTTTCACTCTAAATAAAGGCATCAGTATGAGGGAAATAACACACCACAATTTTCCTCATCCCTATTTCTCTCTATTTCTCTCTGTGCCGCTGGCCATCCTTCTCCCTGTTCTTAACCCTTCAATAAAATAGGCCACAACACGTTATCAGCACGCTCCTGACGCTGCGCTACAGAGTCTGAAGGGCATTCCTTTGCAAACAAATTGTTCCATCATTATCATCAGCAATCCAAGTACTTCTAAAACACGGTTTCAATGTCAATATTTTTCTAGCCTTGATTGCATGAACCTTCACCATGATGCATGAACCCAATTTTCTGCTTTTTAACGAATTATAATCTTTTACAAATATTGAGTTTGCATTAAATTTAATATATCTGCTATATATTAAGTGAATTGATGATTGTGTGAACGAAGGAAAAATTAGGGTTTTTTTTTTTTTTTTTTTTTTTTTTTCTGAAAAAATTTCATATTTTTGAAAAAAAAAAAGAAAAAAAAACCCTGAAGCCAAGCCGAGCCGAAGCCGGCCTGAAGCCGAGTCGAGCCACATCGACTTAAAGCCGAGCCGAGCCAACATCGGTCTGCAGCCGAGCCGGGCCGAGCCGTACCCAGCTCCAGCTGAGCCACCTCACCCAAGGCCCATTTGGGCTTCTCTTACTCTCGGCCCAAATAATTTGGGCCTGCCTTTCCTTCCTTATTTTTTAGCCTATGCGGGCTTAGCCCACTGCCATTCACCTGCAGCCACTTGCCTCTTGCCCAAGCCAGCCAACTGGCATGCATCCCAGTTTTCTCCTTGTTTGGTCCTGCAGCTTCTAACTAGTCCACCCAAATTATTTGGGCCGTGATTTTCACACTCCGTAGGCCCTGTAGACCTACATTCATCTATCTGTTTCTACTCTATATGATTATTTTTGTTCTATATATTGCGTTTGTTTGCAAGTACTCATGAACTTGAAGTTCATAAATTCAAACCCGAAGTTTCGAATAAGTGTCATGAAACCTGAAGTTTCCTTAAAAATTAAATACCCATGAAACCTGTAGTTTTCATGAAAATTTAAACCAAAACATGTCTAATAGAACTTGAATGTTCTACTCCATGTCTATGAACTGTTTTTCATACTACTGATCACAATCTTGTTCCCTTCGTAACAGCGAAATGTCAAATTTGAACAAACTCGACTTTACCGCTCTGGAAGTCTCTAGAAGGAACTACCTCAAATGGGTACAAGATGTGAAGCTCCACCTCACTGCAAAGAGTCTTAGGGCTACCATTGAAGTTGACATGCATAACCTGGTTGGCGAAGTTGACAAAGCAACCGCCATGATCTTCATCCGAAGACATATGCACGACGCACTGCAGACCGAGTACCTCGCTGAAGAGGATCCAAGAGCTTTATGGCTCGCTCTGGAAGAGCACTTTGACCACCAAAGAGATATTTTCTTGCCTGAAGCAAGACACGACTGGCAGCATTTACCATTCCAAGACTTTAAGTCTGGTAATGAGTACAACTCTGAAGTTTTTCAAATTCGATCACTTCTCAAGTTTTGTAAAGAAGACTTGATTGAACAGGATCTCCTAGAGAAGACCTGTTCAAATTTTTATGCCACCAATATTGTCCTGCAACAATAATATAGGGCACATAAATTCACCAAATTCTCGAATTTGATCTCTGTCTTGCTACTTGCTGAAAAGCAAAACCAGCTGTTGATGAAAAATCATCAAGCTAGACCTACTGGCTTGACCGATGTGCCTGAAGCACACTCTAGCGCGAATCGAGGCCAAAACCAACGCCAGACGCATGGTCGAAAAGGAAAGGGTTCTAACCCTAAGCCATAAGCCTAAGGTCGACATAGCGTAGGCCCATCCAAGAGAGGAAATAAAGCCCTGAAGCGCACTAATTTAGCTCCCAAAGCCTCAAACTTCAAGACTAAGAACAAGACAACCAAAGATGCGAGTCTATGTTACCGGTGTGGTTCTCAAGACTATTGGTCCCACACTTGCCGAGCTTTAGCTAACGCTATTGCTGAGTATCATTCAAGTCGAAAAGCTGTATAGACTAATCTTGCTTAAGTGGAGAATCCCGAAGTTACTACTATGGAGATTTCTGATTTTCAAGAAGCATCTACTCCAATGGAAAATTAGATTTTCGACATGGGCCTATATGTTGGTCGAAAACCACTAAGTGGCCAAACCCCCCTATCTTTTGGTTTAAGTTTTGAACAATTTTTCCTTTTTGTTTGGATGATTTGTTTGGTATTTGTTTTAAGTTTTTGGATATTATTTTATGGATATTATTTCTCGAATGATTAATTGAATGAATGATCTTTTAATTTCCTTATACATGTGACCAATTCAATTAAATTATTTCTAGGTATGTCTTGTGAGGAAGTTACTTGTCTGGCAGATAGTGCAACTAAGCACACCATTTTGTGTGAACACATCTATTTTACTAACTTCATACCAAAAATATAACCTCTCACAACCCTTTCAGGCTCATCCAACCTAATTGAGGGGTATGGCATTGCCCACCTAATGTTGTCCAATGGTATTAAATTAATCATTAAAGAGGCATTTTACTCACCCCATTCTGGAAGAACGTTGTTGAGCTTTAAAGGTATTCGAGATAATAATTACCACGCTGAAACTTCTGAAGAAAATGAAGTTAAATTCCTTTGCATCACTTCCTATGAATATGGCCAAAAGCGTATTCATGACTATTGCATGTCTATTGGAATTGATCTTGAACATCCTGTAACCCATGTTTACACCCAAAACGGCCTAGCAGAAGCGTTCATTAAGCGCCTTCAAATGATTGCTCGGACTTTGGTAATGCAAACCAAACTTCCGATATCTGTTTGGGGCCATGCAATACTTCACGTAACAATGTTGGTCTGCTTGAGACCTGTTATGACCCAACCTTATTCTACACTACAATTGGTGACTGGATACGAGCCCGACATCTCGCATTTGCACAGTTTTGGTTGTGCAATCTATGTGCCAATTGCGCCACCTTTACGTACCAAAATGGGTCCTCAGCGAAGATTGGGAATCTATGTCGGTTATGATTCTCCTTCGATCATTCGTTACTTAGAACCTTTGACAGGCGATCTCTTTACCACTCGCTTTGCGGATTGTCACTTTAATGAGACAGTCTTCCCGACGTTAGGGGGATATAAGAACATAGTTGTTCCTGAAGAACGCCGCGAATTGTCGTGGTTTAATTCCACTACGTATCATTTAGATCCCCATACTGCTCAGTCTGAAACTAAGGTGCAACATATTTTAGATTTATAGAGCATTGCTCAAAGTATGACGGATGCTTTTACTGATCTAGCGAAAGTGACGAGATCACATATACTAGCTGCAAACATGTATGCAAAGATAGATGTACCAAACGTACATCGAACCATCGCCCCTGAAGGATGAAACGCCCCCGAAGGACATGTGGCCGCACGTGTTGTGCTGCCCGGTACCCTGGTGGCTAGCTAATCATCTACTCCTACCCTGAAGCGTGGTAGAACTATTGGTTCAAATGATTCACAACCCCGGAAGAGGAAACCCATGACACCAACTAGTGAGCCTAGTTTGAATTCTACCATCGCCAACTCATCCTTTCCAACGCATGTGGTTATTCTAGATTACGGTAGTGTCCTTGAAGAGACCAATCCGCCTTTCGAGAATCGTGAGATTTCGGTCCATTATGCTAGCTTGGATGTACTTTCAAATAGGAATGAGATGATAGTCAACGATGCATTTGCATATGCAGTAGCTACTGATGTCATGCTAAGGCGATGACATTGAACCACGTTCTGTTGATGAATGTTGACGTAGAATCGATTGGTCAAACTGGAAACAAGCAATCTATGTCAAACTTGATTCACTTGCGAAACGTAAAGCGTTTGGGCCTGTAGTTCCTACACCTCCACATGTGAAGCTCGTTGGCTACAAGTGGGTTTTTAGTAAGGAAGCGTAATGAGAAGAATGAAATAGTGCGATACAAAGCACGCCTTGTGGCGCAAGGTTTCTCTCAATGCCCTGGGATTGATTACAAGGAGACCTATTCCCTCGTAATGGACGTTATAACGTTTCACTACCTTATCAGTTTGGTAGTTTCTGAAAAACTAAATATGCAGCTTATGGAAATGGTAACCGTGTACCTCTATGGGGACCTCGATACAAAAATATACATGAAAGTTGCCGAAGGACTTACATTGACTAGATCAAATAGTTATAGACCACGGAACACCCTCTCAATTAGATTGAGGCGTTCACTCTACGGATTAAAGTAATCCGGACGGATGTGGTATAATCGTCTGAGTGAGTATTTGATTAGTCAGAGATATGTGAATAATGAATTATGCCCATACGTGTTTATTAAGAAGTCACATTCCGGATTTGCAATAGTTGCAGTTTTTGTCGATGACATGAATCTCATTGGGACTCTCGAAGAGCTTGAGAAAACTGCCTTGCACTTGAAGTCGGAATTTGAGATGAAAGATCTTGGAAAAAATAGATATTGCCTCGGCCTGGAGCTTGAGCATTGTTCGGATGGTATTCTGGTCCACCAATTGAACTACACCCAGAAGGTGTTACGTCGTTTTAATGAGGATAAAGTGAAACCTTCAAGTACTCCTATGGTCGTCCGAACATTAGATGCAAAACGAGACCCTTTCCGTCCTAAAGACGATGAGGAATGGTGTTAAAGACATCCTTCATTACCTTAAGGGTACTTCGGATTTGAGTTTATTCTATCCCTATGCATCTCAGAATAGATCACAACCCCTTGGTCTTCGGAATGATGCTTGCCTTGTTGGTTATGCTGACGCACGTTACTTATCTGACCCGCACAAGGCACATTCTCAAACGGGTTATGTCTTTACCGTCGGAGACATCGCAATATCTTGGAGGTCTACCAAATAGACCTTAGTTTCCACCTCTTCGAACCATACTGAAATTCTCACCCTCCACGAAGCTACTCGTGAGTGTTTTTGGCTGTGAGCTGTTGTTGAGCATATTCGAAGCAGTTGCGGACTTTCTTTCGTCGTTGATGTCCCATCAACAATCTTTGAAGATAATGTCGCCTATATTGACCAGATCAAAAAAAGATATATCAAATGAGACAACACCAAGCATATTGCGTCGAAATTCTTCTTCTCACATCAGCATCAAGTGCATCAGAAGATTGAAGTCAAGCAAATACGTTCCCAAGACAACCTTGCTGACCTCTTCACCAAGTCATTGCAGAAGTCTACTTTTCAGAAGCTTGTTCAAGGAATTGGTATGCGTAAATTGTTTGATTTGCGACATTGTTAGTTTCTCATTCGGAATTTTGTCAAACTCAGGGAGAGTATCCAAAAGTATACTCGCTTGACCTTAATGTACTCTTTTTCCCTCCGATCATGATTATTTTTTTCCCATTGGGTTTTTGTTGCCTGACTAGGTTTTAACGAGCCACCCATTCTGGGTTGGTCATGCCCTTGTGTGCATCCTACTGACATCCGGTAGATGTTTAGTATTGACATTGCATTAACTCACTTTTTTCCTTAGACAACGGGTTTTGTCCTGCCTTGGGTTTTACCATAGCCAGGTTTTGTGAAATTTTTACTTTTTTTTTATGCAAGTTTCGTACTTGAGACTAGTGTGTTCTTTATCGTGCCTACGAGACGACTTCATCAACTATCTCTACATCATATTGAAGATCTGATGCGATATCTACTTGAGTATTTGCACACTCATGGGGAAGTGTTTTCTGTTTTCATATAATATTTTTGGAGAATGAAAATGTGTTCTCATTCTCCTGTTTTCTGAAATAAATAAAAAAACGTATCTAGTAGCTCATTTGATTCTACTATTTGCTTGAGTTCAATTCTACAGAAGCTAGAAAATTCAGAAATTTCCAGCCAATTTATGCACTCATAAGTGAAAAAAATTCATTGATCCACAAATGAATCGACCCCAATTAGCATAAATTTAAACAAAAACATAATACCCAAACAAATTTAAGCATGAAAAGTGAAAAAAATGAGTAGATCGGCATGGAGGAATTGCTCCTTGCAAACGACGCAAAGGAGAAGAGGGTCGAGATTGAGCATGGAGGAGGTGATTTTGATTCTTCTCTACAATGAAAAACTACAATTCCATTCAAATTAAAAACAATCCACTACCACCAACCAGCGAAAACCCACATCAATTCTCCCATCCAAGCACCAAAATACGAATTGGGTATTTCATATATTCAATCAAATTGCAGAAAACAATCCCAAATCATGGTTCAGAAGCTGGAACAAAGAATTGGGTTTTCTTTTTCTTGGTGGGAAATGATTACCTGAGGTTAGAGAGAGAGTGGGAATTGAATTCCTGGAAGTGCGAGAGGAGAGAGGTTAGGAGGCTAAGGTTGTTACTATCGAGCAACTTTCGAGTACATATACTATGGAAGAAGTGTTTAGGGAGTGTGGGGATGGTGTCGACGGAGGCCTTGGAGGAAGGGTGGGAGAGGAAAGGACGTCCGCTTCCTCCCTTCCTCCACAATTGATTTGAAAGAGTTCTAATCCTCCACTGCCTCGCTAAAAGGAACCTAATGGATCGTACACCGTGTAAGGTAGAGATTGATGAAATAATGGAGATGAGTAAGGATAATTAAATGGTTTAATTATTTATGGCAAGGATTAATTAATATGTTAATTAATCAAATGAATAAGTTCGTTATAGACCTCGGGTTAGTTTTGGGCCTCAAGGCCCAATGGGCTTCGAACGTCAAGCCCATTGACTTAAGTTGTATGCCAACTTAATGACTAATGAAACATAAGGGCCCAAATAGCCCAATGAACCCATATGGCCGGCCATTTAGAGAATGTGTACTGAACTTGCTTTAATTGCAAGTTTGCCACTACAATGTGAGGTGCTATAAAGGCAACTTTATAGCATTTCAACATTAAGGGTTTCTTTTGGGAAAAGATGAGAACACAAGCTCTCTCTTCTCTCTAAAGAGGCCGGCTACCCTAGAGGAAAATAGCTAGCAATCTCACTTCCTCTAGGGCACTCATCTCCTCATCAAGGCTCTCCTTGGTGTGGAAAAATTAGAGGTTCTCAACTTTGGGAACTTGGAGAATCCTCTTCAAGAAAGGAATGAAGGCCCTCTCCTTGGGTGATTAGCCTTTGCTTATGCAAAGAGGAATCAACAAAGGTAAATGATTTCTCAACTCAATTGAGTTATGATTCACCATATCTACTAGGCTTTGAATTTCTTGGGTAAAGTTTTGTTTTTGAGTACATACAAGCATGATTCCGCCTTTAATTGTTAATTGCATGCTATAGATGTTGCTCAAATGAACTTGGTTTTCCGAAAATTTTCCTTCATAATTAACCTCAATTCTTCGAGTTTAAGTTTGTTCTTGGAGGATTTGAGGCCTTGGAGCTTAACTGAAGACTGTAGATCGAATTCTGAGGCATTAAGGTAAAAGATTTCATACAATCAGATTGCTGAGAGTTCGTTAAAAATTTGATTATGAAGATTTTTATGTTTGATTCGAATTTCATCTAATTTGGACTTCAATGGAAGTTTGTATGGAATAGATGAGTTTGTACCATTGATAGATTGTGTTTTGGCTTGAAAGTTAAAGTAGAATTTCTGGAAAAGCAGGGCTGGAACTCGCTGGTTTCATACCAGGGATCTAACTGTGAGAACAGTTTTTGTTTTGGGGCCATTTTATAATTTTCTTAAAGTTAAGGGACCAAAGTGTAAATACCCAAACGTTTAGGGTTTATTTTGTAAACTAAGAAATTGTTTAGGACAAGAGTGTAAGTACTATATAGTAGGGTTCCAAATTGGACTACAAGAAAAGTATTGGACCCTAACTATAAAATAAAAAGGAATATAACCTAGTTACTATATATAAGGATTATATAGTAACCGTTTGTATTTTGTTCGACTAGGAACTCCAGTTATCCAAGAAAAAGACATTGGCACACTGTGACAGTGATTTGGTGAATTGTTGAAGCAGGCTAAGCTTTGGAATCGACGTAGGGGAAATTCTCGGGGAACTCTTATATATTACTTGGCTTTATACATGCGATATTTGATATGTGTTATTTGGTGAAATTGTATGACTATTTGATCAACATGATTCATATGTTTATGAGTACATCTTTGATTCTTGAATAATATTGTTTGTTTGGAATGTCATGCTGATATTTGTTTATAATTACCATGAATGATAACTATTTCATGCATTGTGGAATCATTGAGGAAGTATCAATGGAATTGAATAACGATGATCATTGCATGATCATTTGTTGGAGTCCCAAATTGGGAAAGTATGTGATTTATGAAAATATGGAGCTAAAAGTAGTTAAGTCCACTCTCAGGGCACCAAGATTTATGTTTAGCCCAAAGTGCACAAATAAGGGAGTGAAACCCTTTTGGTTAGAGTCCGATAAAATGATCTATTCGGGTTTCAGGTTTGGGACTGAGAGTTTGACAAGATGGCTAATGAAAAGAAATGGGATTATTTGTTAACTGGGTTAACAAAATTAGGATGAAGAGGAAACATTACATTCATGCATAATATTGCTTCCGTTGTGTTACATTGCATTGTGGCTATTACCCTACTGAGCTAGTAGCTTACCCCTTATGAATTATTGACAGGTGTTGAACCAGAAGACTTGAAAAGTAGTCGAATTTTATGGGAAGTCTAGAGAATTTTTGTGATGTAAAATAAGAGTATTTTATTTTCTTTGTTTTTATTTTTATTTTTGTTTATTTTATTCGCACACCGGGCGTGGAGTTTAATTTTTTTCCACCGACTCCGGGTCTAGTCACGGTGTGACACTCATTTCTTCTACCGTAAAGTGCCTTAGTCATTACAAAGCCGTCTTAGTTCAGCCAGTAGAGCGCATGGCTTCTAACCATGTGGTCGTGGGTTCAATTTCCACAAACAACGACCTCATTTGAGTTTTTATGCTCCAATCTAATATCCTAGTGGATAAGGTGTTGGTTTTTTACCGAGTTCGAAACTCCCCCTGTGAAGTCTAGTCTTAGGAGTTTTTGGATTTCCTTGTCAAACTTGTAACATTTTGTCACACAAGCTCTTTAGATCAATTTTTATTAGATTAGACTTTAAGATGGGTACTGTTGAAGTCTGAATCTTTTAAGAACAAAGTGTGATCTCAAGAAAGGTTTGTGCATGCATATACATTTCGCGTCTAAATTTCTTATGCCTTTCTGTCTAGTAAAACTGTCTAATTAGTATGTGTATCTACTTTACGCGAGAGCTGGCACGCAATTTAAGAAAATCCACATGGGCTATTTTGACACTGTTTTCCCGAGAGTGAGTTTTTCACCATTGATCATTTCAGATTGTTTTTACATGGGACAAGTGTCTTTTGGGTGTTTGTTGCTTTAATAGGGTTTAGGGAGCTCATTTTTTCTTTGGTTAGAAAAATCAGATTTTGTAGAGAGTGCCTTAAGCTTCCCAAGCCTCCTCTCTGTGTTCTTTTCAAAACCCAGCTGCAAACTCATTTTTCGTGCATCAAATCTGTGTTAACTCGCACAAATCTTTTGAGAAAAAGTTTGTATTGTTCATGGTCTGAAAACTTGGTTTCTCCAAATCTTCATATAGACCTTAGTTTAGGATTCTCAGTTAGTTTCTTCCTTCAACTCTTTGACTGGAGAAACTGACATGTTATTGTTTGAATCCACACCTGCATTTCATTTTTACATCTTCACATCATTTGCATGGTTCATGCTTAGTTTCGATGCCACAAGGTGATGAGCTCAACGGATGTAGCTGCCTTCTTGTGAAGATTGAAGACATCTCCAATTAGTGCAATATAGGGTTGCACAAAGGTACAAGCTGCTCCATAGATTGGGTCTAGGAATTGAGCTTGTTGTGTTATCCTTGTATGAACCTTGTTTTCACTAGTGGATCGGACTCCCTGGAGTCCCCTGATTTTTTAACCCAGTTAGGGGTTTTTCCGAGCACCAAATAGTTGTGAGTACTTTGATTAATGTTCTCTGCTTGTTTTATTGTTAATGTTGCATGCTGGTATAATGTTATCTGATAAGTGAATTTGCTTTGGTGTGTGAATACTTGTTGTTGTACTTAAACTGGGTAGAGTCTCACTAGTTGTGTTCTTTAGTCAGTTATGCTTATTTCATACTGGTGTATTTTCTATCAGTAACAAACTTGTAACTAGTTGACTAATTCTTTTGACTTGTCTATTGTGCAAGATTGCAAGATTAATTTTAGTTGCAGGATATTCCACCTGGTATCAATTCCAATTGGTATAAGAGCGTCAACTCTAGACATATATAGAGAGATCTCTGGGATTTTCTGGTACTGGGTGGATTTTCACCATGCAACGCGACCGATTTGTTGGTTCTTGTAACTCTCCTTCGTTTTTCGACGGAACAGACTATGCTGCATGGAGTGAGAAGTTCCAAATCTTCTTGGATTTTCAGGATTTGAATGCTATTGATTATCTCACTGTTGAATGGAAGGCACCCTTAATGACGGTGGATGGTGAAAGGGTGATAAAGGCAAAAAGTGATTGGACTACTAATGAAGTAATTGCGGCAATGGCAAATAAAAAGGCAAGAAATGCAATTGTTACAGCTATCACATCAACTCAGTTTGGTCACATTCAATATTGCACAACTGCAAAGCAAGCATGGGATACACTTCGAATTATGCATGAAGGTGACACGCAAGTGAAGGATCTTAAGCTTCAAATGACTCATATAAAGTTTGAAGAGTTGAAAATGGATGAATCTGAGTCATTCTCTGTGTTCTATGAAAGGCTAGAAGGCTTGACAAATGAGGCTATGAGCTTGGGAAAACAGATTGATGAGACAACCATTGTAAAGAAGATACTAAGAGTTTTGCCAAAGAAGTTTAATGCAAAAAAGACCGATATCCAAGAGGTACAAGATTTAAATGAAATTAAGCTTGGGAAACTAGTCAGCAAGCTGATTACTTATGAGATGGAGCTTGGGATGGAAGAAGGAGATTTGAAAAAGGGGAAGAATGTTGCTCTCCAAGGGGTAGAAAAGACCAAAACTACCAAGGAATCAAGTAATTTGTCTCCAGAAGAGGATATGTCTTTATTTGTCAAACAATTTAGAAGAATTCACAAAAACAAGGGAAGAGATGTTAAAAGGAGTGGTGAATCATCCAAATATTCAAAGTTTCAATCGCATGGAAAGAATTCTTTTGGCAAGAAGCAAGGACAATTTGTAAATCGTAGAGATACATCCTCTTCGAGCCTGGACCGTGCTTCACATATGGGGGAGTTGGCCATCTAGCTGCTGAATGTTCAAACAATATGAGATCAGCTCATAGAAGAGATAATTCTATGATGGAAACTTCGAGTGATAATGAGAGTGTGCACTCTCAACAATCTAACCGGTTATCAAATGATGAAGCACAAATTGTTGCTCTTGTTGCTTCAATTCAGGATGATAAATCCAGTGATGAAGAATCTGTGCTTGATGAACGTGATGATTTATCATATTTTGATATGTTTATCAAGTATGATAGTCTGTTCAATGAGATTTGCAATACAAAAAGGAACAACATCGCGCTGAATGACAAAGTTAAAGATGTATTGAAGGAAAATGAGTCACTTAGACTAGTTGGACAGGATCACGATGAAAAGATTGCTTCCCTTCAAGCCCAGCTCGCTGCTCTTATTGCTCTTAAAGAGAACTTATCAAATCAAGTGCATATTCTTAAAGAGAGTAATGTCGCATTTCAGACCTCAAATCAGAAACTACGTGCTGAGATAAAAAAAGCAAATAACAAGGTGGTCCAGCTCACTATTGGTGTTGAAAAGGTTGACAAGATGTTGAATTTGGGAAAGCCTTATAGAGATAAATTTGGACTTGTTTTTTTTGGGAGTAGCTCTGGTTCAAATGTTTTGAAAACAAAGTTCGTAAAAGAATCTCAAACCTCGACATCAAGGACTGATACTGTAACAAAGAAAAGGTTCATTCTAACATGCCATCACTGTGGAGAAATGGGTCACATGAAGCGAAAATGTAGGAAACTTCAGTCAAAAGGGAAAAATTGCTTGAAAGGTCAAGTTGATCATCTAGTCAAAGAAGTAAACTGAATTGCTCAACTCATTCAACCCTCAACCAAAAATTGTGAGAAGCCAACAATTAGATGGGTTAAGAAGAAGAATGAAAGATGTACGGTTGTCGTAAATGCTCCTTCAGTTACCAAGGCAAATGTTAAGTACTCAGATAGTGGATGTTCCAAGTACATGATTGGAGACAAAGAAGTCATTGCTTCTCATGCACCTTTTGGTGGTAGGAAAGTTGTATTTGGTGAAGGACATACACCTCATGTTGTTAGGAAATGGACTACCTCATCATGTTGCCTCAATGAGTGCATTTAAGTGTCATTGACATATTCAAGAACCCTGTCCAACATTCAAAAACAAACACATTGACATACGACACCATTTCATCAGAGATCTTGTTGAAGGTAAAATTCTCACTTTAACCTTTGTGCCAACCGAAAAACAGCTAGCTGACATTTTCACAAAAGCACTAGATAATCGAAGGTATGAAAATCTTCGACGGTCTATTGGTATTTGTGCTTAGAATGAAATAGGTTGAATAGCTATGCTTCCATTGGTTCTCTGTGCATCGTTTAGTCGAGTCAATCTCACTTATCAGATAGTTTTTTTTTTCTCTCTGCATGCATCTCTTCACTGTCATACATGGTACTGTAATGTGTGGATTCTGCTTGAGTAGTTGTTGACTATGATGTCAAAGGTGCTCCCTTTTCAATCTGATGGCCTTAGAAAAATCATTTTTCCTAACTCACAAAAGCTTAGGCAGATTTGTTTGTTAAGTTGACTTTGGTCTTGATTAAGATGTAGTGCTTCTACTTACTTTATAATCTGAACCTGTATCAATTCTAGTGAACATCTTCCAGTTCATTCTTTCTGTGTTTAGTCTATGTGTCTGCCCTCTATTTAAAAAAAAAAAATGGAAAACCCAACAAACAAGGGGCAGCAAATCTCCAAAATAAAGCAAAAAGGGAACAACTCAATCATTCATCCCATCAAAGTGTTCTTCCATGCAATGTCATGGTTCTTCAAAGTCGTTGCTCTTGTCCTAATCAATTCCAAAAGAATATTGTAGTGCCTCACTTAAAATTGCACTCACCTTATCAAAGGACTTGTGTATATCAATATGACTTATGGGCCATTCCAACATCAATTGAATTCCAATCTCTCTTCTGTCTTATTCCTTGTTCATATTATGTAGGAAGTGTTGGTTCTTAAGCTCAATAGATTGTTAAAAGTTTGGGTAACTCTCAAATTTGTGTTGGCCTTGTTAGCAAGGAAATATGATTTCGTGAAGGCCATCAACCATCCTCTTTCCCATACCTTAACACATCATTGTTGCATCATGAACAAGTTTAATCTTAGTATTACTGTCTATATATGACCTTAAAGATTTGTTTTTGAGAGTTACATTGCATTGCATGCTTCAACTTTGTACTTTCTTTATTGTGTTATTTTCTCTTGGAAGCATAGATATTAAAGCTATTTTACTGTCTTTCCCTTTGTGGTTTGACTTCCTAGCTGTAGTTTATTGGTGCTAAGATTGTGCTTACCTTCCTTGTCTCTGATTTTCGGTTATGCCTTGTGTCAAATCCTTAGTGATTTGGTTTGGGTACATAGTTTTGTGTTCACTCACAAAAACTGTTTAAATGGGCTACTCTATTTTCTGTCTAGTCATAGTTTCTAGTCCGATAAGAGATAAAATATGGGGGCTTTACTGTCAATTTCACATGTTATCTTTATCAGCCTCACCTCTGATCCGTCCACATGGACTTATCTCCCTTGTTCATGTCTCCATTTTGAAATGGCACCTGCTTGTGCAGCTAAAGGCAAAGTTGCAATGTATGCGTCTAATCCGCTCTTCGATTTTGATGAGGTTGCATTGGGCTCTTCCCTTTCTGATGAGGATGAACTCGCCCTTGGCTCTGATGATGAGTCACTCTTGGTTGAGTTTTGAAGATTTGTGTCTCTCATGTCAATTCGCTTGAAATTAGTTGGGGTAGCTTTGGTTTAAATTATAGGGGAGTTAGTTTCCTTGAGAGCACTAATTTTGGGGGAGTAGGATTATTTTTAGGATAGTTTGCTCTAAGTTATCATTCCTAAATCATAGTTTGAGGCTATTTTGTGCTACTTTTGTTCAGTTGTTTTGCTATGCATTGTCTTTCCTTTTTGGTATGCTAAGTTGTCTTTTTCCTTGTCATGCCAAATTGTGCTCATGCTAGCTTATTTGTTGTCATCTATCAATGTGATATGCCTATATTTTGTGTTATATTCCGCCATGTCCCTTTGTCATCCCATGACAAAATGGGGGAGAAAAACTTGTTGAATCTAATGTTGTTCATTTCTATAACCCATGATATTTCACTTGTTCTTGTCAAGAGGTGTTATGTGCAGGTTTCAGACTATTGAGGATTCTCTTAAGTGTGGTGTGTGAAATTAATTTTTTTTTGGGTTTGTTTTGTCAAGAAAAGCCAAAGGGGGAGATTGTGAAGTCCTAGTCTTAGGAGTTTTTGGCTTTCCTTGTCAAACTTGTAACATTTTGTCACACAAGCTCTTTAGATCAATTTTTATTAGATTAGACTTTAAGATGGGTACTGTTGAAGTCTGAATCTTTGAAGAACAAAGTGTGATCTCAAGAAAGGTTTGTGCATGCATATACATTTCATGTCTAAATTTCTTATGCCTTTCTGTCTAGTAAAACTATCTAATCAGTATGTGTGTCTACTTTATGCGAGAGCTGGCACGCAATTTAAGAAAACCCATATGGGCTATTCTGACATTGTTTTCCCAAGAGTGAGTTTTTCACCATTGATCATTTCAGATTGCTTTTACATGTGACAAGTGTCTTTTGGGTGTTTGTTGCTTTAATAGGGTTTAGGGAGCTCATTTGTGATAGGAGCATATTTATGCGACTTAGTTAGCTTGTTTTCTTGCATTTACGTAGTTAGTTATTGTTTATTATAGTGATTTAAGCTATTTTCGTGTGTTTGTAGGTTCAAATGGCAAGTGAAGCAAGAAAGTGCATTTTGGTGCATTTTAGAGCAAAATGGAGCTTAAATGGAGTGCATGAATATGGAGTACAAGGAATGGACGAATTGGGAATGTGCTAAAAAGATGGAGAAACTAATTCAAGACATTGAAGATAAGGAATCAGTTACAAGGATGGAACATTATCTGGAACATTATCCAAACCTTATCTTATCTTATCCTAACCTTATCACCATCAGTTTCTACCTTAATTCCAGCTGAAAAGGGGCATATATTTTCATAGGAGAATAAGTGATAATCTGATTGTTTGAGGACTTCAATTCATCCTAAAAGAGTGAAGATAGAAGGTTGGAAGACAAAGATATTGCAAAAGTAGAATCCGAGTGAAAATGGGACAGTGTTATGCGTAACTGCCAACTTCGACAGGCACCCAGATTTCCTCAGAAAGAATTAAGTGTCGTGCCATATATGGTTGGAAAGTTCTGGATGTCTAGTTTCCATAGGATTTGCAGATTGTCATTATGATACTTATTGCAGATTTTATCGCTGTTTTAGTGACTGGAGGTCGAAACAGGCAGAAGAGTCCTAGTCGAATTGGGATTCAAGGAAGAAAACGTGGCAGCTGTATGTGCGTGTTTTTGGACTTAATTTAGATGGATACAGGAGTTCTAATGAAGTCAAAACTCTTTAGAAAACCGTGTTTGAGAGTTATTTGAGGATGCAATTAATGAGAATAGCACAGAAGACGACGGGAGAGCACACAAAAGCCAGAAGTTAGAAACTGAAGATTGTGCCGCAGCTCTGGAGAGTCTTAGGTGTATTCTATATTTTATTTTCAATATTTTTAGGTGTAATTATGAGTAACTAATTTCTTTTTAGCTAGAGGCGAATTCAAAGCCATGAACATATATGTGACATGAGTTGATTACATCCAGTTATTGTTTCATAAATCGTGAATGCAATTTGCTTAACTGAGTTATCAAAACTTATTTTTGTATGTTGATTGAGGAGGCTTACTTAGTTTACATGGATGAATTTGATGCTAGAGTATAAGGGACTTTCACCTAATAGTTAGAAACTTATATTCACAAGTAGTGGAGGTTGCTGGTCACGATCGTGTTAAGTGAATTCCTGGTAGGAGTGTCATGCTATCATAGTCACAAATACCTTGTCAACACTTATGGTTTTCATAGAACTTAATGATCTTTGAGATGTATCTCTAGTATGCTGTCATATAGGGAACTTGATAAGAATAATTTGGTTGTGGCGCTACGTCCGATTCAATGAATCTAGGAAAATCTGAAGGTTAGTTTAAGCGTACCTAATTAACTTGGGGTGTTGAGATTCATGGTTTATTGAAAGAATAACTGGAAATTGATTTGTGTTACATATGTGTCATGTGTGGAGAAGGACCTTCTAGTTATCCATTCACCCATTCAATTCACCAATTTTGTGCATAATTGAGTCTATTTTACAATTCTGTTTTGTTAAGTTTAATTTCGTTCAAAACCAATCCCTTGCTTTTAAATTGAGTTAGTTTAGTTTAAATTCGTCAAAACTTGTGTTTTTTAGCCTCTTGAGTCAATTTGAGTCTTAAATTCGTCCAAATCAATCTTAGGTGTTAGTTTAGAGTCTAGTTATATGTTTTTGAGTCTAGTTTAGTATTTTTAAGTTTAAATTGTGTTGATTAGCATCCCTAGTTAATCCCCGGCTTAAAACGATCCCTACTATCACGTATACTACAATTGTCAACAATAGGGTTTAATTTGTGTGTCAAGTTAATTTTCACATCAATTTGTTCTTTGGTTAGAAAAATCAGATTTTGTAGAGAGTGCCTTAAGCTTCCCAAGCCTCCTCTCTGTGTTCTTTTCAAAACCCAACTGCAAACTCATTTTTCGTGCATCAAATCTGTGTTAACCCGCACAAATCTTTTGAGAAAAAGTTTGCATTGTTCATGGTCTGAAAACTTGGTTTTTCCAAATCTTCATATTGACCTTAGTTTAGGATTCTCAGTTAGTTTCTTCCTTCAACTCTTTGACTGAAGAAACAGACTTGTTATTGTTTGAATCCACACCTGCATTTCATTTTTACATCTTCACATCATTTGCATGGTTCATGCTTAGTTTCGGTGCCACAAGGTGATGAGCTCAACGGATGCAGCTGCCTTGTTGTGAAGACTGAAGACATCTCCAATTAGTGCAATATAGGGTTGCACAAAGGTACAAGCTGCTCCATAGATTGAGTCTAGGAATTGAGCTTGTTGTGTTATCCTTGTATGAACCCTGTTTTCACTAGTGGATCGGACTCCCTGGAGTCCCCCGGTTTTTTAACCCAGTTAGGGGTTTTTCCGGGCACCAAATAGTTGTGAGTACTTTGATTAATGTTCTCTGCTTGTTTTATTGTTAATGTTGCATGCTGGTATAATGTTATCTGATAAGTGAATTTGCTTTGGTGTGTGAATACTTGTTGTTGTACTTAAACTGGGTAGAGTCTCACTAGTTGTGTTCTCAACTGGGTAGAGTCTCACTAGTTGTGTTCTCTAGTCAGTTAAGCTTATTTCATACTGGTGTGTTTTCTATCAGTAACGAACTTGTAACTAGTTGACTAATTCTTTTGACTAGTCTATTGTGCAAGATTAATTTTTTTGTTGCAGGATATTCCACCTGGTATCAATTTCACCCTCATTTCCTAAATTAATGTAATAGTTTTCAATTCTCTCCTCCCCTTAATAATAGTACATTTTTTATTTATTTTATTTAAAAAAAAAAGTCATTCCATTATAGGAGTCAATATGGATTAGGGCCATGTCGAATTTGTTTACACTTAAATGGACAGATTTGTTTATGTTTTTATTTTTATTTCGCACATATTTGTTTTTCTCTATTTGCCATTAAGTTGTTTTAAAAATTAAAAAAACAAAACAAAAGGCCCGATGACAGCTATTTTGTTTTTAATTTTTGGGTTAAAATTTTTTTTGGTCATTGTGTTTGTGGTCAAAATCTATTTTGATCATTGTGTTTTATAAAGTTGACAATTTTAATCACTTTCGTTAACTTTATTTTAAAATATAATAAAATATTCATTTACCGTTAAAAATTATTTAGAAACTTTAAAAATCATTTTAACTATAAAGTTTAAAGAAAAACAATGGAAACCCACCCCACCCCACACACACACCTTCCCCACTCGTTTATCCCCACCTCTCATCGCTCCCAACAATACCCACCAAATCCCCAGCCTTAGCCCTAGTTTGGGATTGAGGTGCTTAAAAAAAAAGCTAGTGTGAAAAAAAGCCGAAAGGATTTTAGGTGTTTGGTAAATTTTTCGTAGCTTTTTTTTTTTAAGCTAGGTGAAAAGAAGCTGCAAATAGCTGCTAAAAGCTAAAGCTGCAAATAGCAGCTTCTCAAAAACAGCTGTAGCTTCCAAAAACACAGGTGAACAGTGATCCATCTTCATCGGCCCCAAATCTCTGAACCTCTGCCCGAACTCATCAATGTCCGCAGCTTTCTGACAATGAAGCGAAAGAAATGGTCGAAACTCGAAGAATAGACCCTTCTCACCAACTACTCGGACCTCCTCAGCTCCGGAGCTCTAGCCAAGCTCAAAACTAGCGAGAAAAAGTTCAAGCCCATAGCCGACCACGTGAACTCGGCGCACCACCTCCGCGACCCCGTGACCTTCCCGTTCCGATGGTCCTGGCGTGACGTCTCGATCAAGGTACAGACCATGCGGCATCAGTACCTGGGCGTGAAGCAAAAGATCCGGGTCTCCAAGGACAAGTTCAATTGGAAAGACGGCGAACACCACTAGGAAAATTTCTTGAGGGGGTGTGAAATTGTGAGCCTTGATGTTTTTGGGGATTGTGGGGATTTGGGGTTTGGGATTGACTGTGACGATTTGAAAGAAGAAGACGATGAAGATGCAGAGCAATTGGAAGAAGGCGAAGATGGAGAAGAAGAGGAGAGTAGCGGCGGTGGCGTTGGCGAAAATGGTGTTGACGAATTGGGTAGGAGTGAAGGTGGTGAATTTGTGGGTGAGAGGGCAATTGGGGAAGTGGGGTTTGCTCAGAAAAGGAAATTGGGTAAGGTCGGATTGCATTTGAGGTTGGGTAAGGTCGAATTGCATAGGAAATTGGGTAAGGTCGGATTGATATTTGTTAAGAAAATTAAATTAATAACACATTTAGTATTATACCCTTTTGGTTATTTCACACATTGTTTTACATAAAAATTTACCAAACACTATCATACTGTTTTTTTTTTTTCAAAAGCATTTTTACAAAAAATTTTACCAAACACTCTGCTGGCTTTATTTCATAGCCGCTTATTCTCACAACAACTTTTTTTCAAAGCACAGCAATACCAAACGAGCCCTTAGTCACTTCAATTGCAGTTGCTATAGTGAATTGAATTTTGTGATTGTAACATATTCTCTTCCCCCTTGCCTACAGGAGAGCAGACATTTAAAATATTGTTGGAAACTTATATAGTGAATTGAATTATATGAATTGGTTTAAATTTAAGTAGTATATCTTTTGGCGTTAGGAAATTAATGGATGTTTTCTATTACGATGTTGCAACTGCAATTGCATCAATTCAACGACAGAGGGTGATGCGGTTTGCGGAAGAATACGGGAGAAGAAGGGATTGTGGGTTCCCCTTTTTTTTTTCTTTTAATTTTAGTATTTGTTTAAGTTAAAATTGACTAAGAATGCAAATTTTATAAAACACAGTAACCAAATTAGTTAAATTGAAAATACAGTTATTAAAATAGATTTAACCATAAACACAGTGACTAAATAGGTTTTTAACCCATAATTTTTCGTTTTTTAGTTTTTCTGTGTGAGATATGAAGAAAGTATATGAGAAAAAAGAGTAGTGAAGAAGGCAACGAGAGAGAGAGGAGAAGAAATACATAAGAATGAACGAAAACAAAATCTTGAAAGTGAAAGCAATTTAAAATAGTTTTTAGTTTTCATTTTGGGTGTTTTTACTTATACATTTCTTCTACATCTCTTTTACTCTATCATTCACTATTCTTCATTCCTCATTTTCTCGATGTATTTCTCTTCTATCACTAACACAAAAAATAAAATAAAAAAATAAAACAAAATTTTTATCAAACACGTCTTAAATAGATCCTTAGCTAAACTCACTATAAAGTAAAATACTTCTCAGACTCTAGAGCAAGAAAAAAATGAAAATAGCAAAAAAATTACAAGTCTGCTGACTAGATGAGGGAACTCAGGGAAGTGAAAATAAAATATAAAATATGAATAGTAAGCAATGTGCACGTGTATTGGAAAGAAAAGTGCAATTGGATCAACAAAAATTCTTGGGTGTTTCAGAGTACGGGGTACTCCAGATTTTTTAACCGTTGGATCTTGATTTTTATACTTTAAAACAAAAATCTAACGATTAAAAAACCCAGAGTACCCCGTACCCCGAGATATGCAAGAAAGACTCATTGGATCAAATCCGAGTACTGACAAAGAGCTGAGGTGTCATCTCATTTTTATACGGATTCAATCCTAGCCCCGGCCCACAGACTTTTTTTTATTTTCCAACTGGCCCACAGATTTTTTCATTTGAAGAGTTAATTGTACTATGCCCTTCTATGCTTTAGAGCTGTTATTTTTTTTTTTAAAAAACCTTTAAAGTTACAAATTGTAACACCATTAGTTCTTCTATAGGCGAAACTATCAAGTTATGTGTTATTTTTTTGCAACACCGAAATTTATTTAGAATGATAAGTTTGTCTTTTAAAAAAATTCATATTTATTGTTCATTTAACATTTTGAATATACGTGTTATGAATATATATACATATAAGCAGAAAACAAATTAGTTAAGAGCCACGTCAAAACACAAATGTTAATAAGAAGATTACGTTAAAAACTTGCCAACATTTGAGATACCATTGTGATGGTATCACAAGCCAATTATGTACAGTGTGTAGTTGGTTTGAGATAATGTCACTATGACATTCTCGTTGGATGAAAGTAATCTCGATGATTAGACTGATGAAGTAGTAAGGGCCAATTGGGATTGTTGTGCTTTAAAAAAAAACAATTGATTGTGTTGTGCTTTAAGAATAATCAACTGTAAAATAAAACAGTTGAGTGTTTAAACTGTATTTTAAAAAGTGTTCTGAGTATGAAAAACAGTGTGAAAGCGTTTGGTAAATTTTAATGTAAAAGGGATATAATTGTATATAATAATAAAAATAGACATGGTAGTGGGAGTGTTGGGGATGACAGTAGTGGCGAGTGTTGGAGTAAATGTAAAAGATGGAGAATAATATGAAAGATGACTTTGAGGTACGACTTGAGTCGTTTCCTTAAAGTTTTATTTGCCCCCACTCGAATGAGTTTGCTAAGGGGTTCTTGACAAATTACTTCCAAGATACAACAAAGAACATAATATTCAATTAGCAAAACCAAGTTATTCTCTTAGAAATAACTAGAAAGAAATTGTATGAATGTGATGGAGAGAGAAGAGAGAACAAGGAAATTGTGTAGAAAACAAAATTTCTGAATGAATTAAATGGATGGGAACCTTGGGTATTTATAGAGATCCAATGGGTGCCTTTGGGATCCATTCGTTTTAACTAAAAGTTTTAACTAAAAATGAGCAATGGTTTGATCAAAGGGTACAACCCCTTTGATTATATCTGATCCAAACCTGTTAATGCAAATGATCATGCCTATTTGCTAAGAGATACAAGACTTCCCCAAAAGCCATGCCTGTTATCAAAAAGGCATGTTGGTTCACATTATTATTGCATCAATTAAAAGACATAGTGATTAGGCAAAAGACCCAACCGTAATTCACTTGCCGCATCCCCATTATATTCTTATATTCATATATTAATCATATATATACTTGAAATACTCAACAACGAGGGCAATTGTGGTGATCGCAGAGACGATGGTGGGAATATGGTGGTAGTGCTAAAAGTAGGGTGTGATTATTGGGGTATAGAGGTAGTAGTGGTGGTAGCGGAAGTTGTGGTGGTGGTGGTGGTGGTGGTGGTGACAGTAGTAATGGTGGGGGTATGTAGTGGTGTGTGGTGGTTGGGTGCAGAGACAACAATGGTTGTAGAGGCAGCGATATCAGCGGTTGTGGTGACAGTGGTGGTGGTTGTGGTTATGATGGTGGTGGTGGTAGTAGTGGTAGCGGCAACAATGGTGGTGGCAATGACGGAGATAATTGTGGTTGTGGTGGTAGTGGTGGTGGTGGAAACAATGGAGGTGGTGTAACGTTAGTATTTGTAGTGGTAGATGGTGACGGTCACTTTGTTCTCCAAGGGATAAAATGTGTGTACAAGGACAAATAATGTCATTTTTAAAAACTAATGAGGATATTACAAGAATTGAAAATATTCATTAAAGGCTAAATTCCGTTTTTTATAAAAGCAGGTTTTAAAAACAATATACATGTCACTTTTAAAAGCGATTGTCTAAAGGCCAATGTTTTTAAAATAAGCAAGATATTTTATTTTTACTTAATACTTTTTTATTGATTAACTGTTAAGTGAAGCAATTTTTTGTGACAAAAAAAACAATACCAAACAAAGTGTAAATAGTGTTTATGAGCAAAACCAACATTAGACAGTAGCAAGGCAAGGTATGGTATGGTCACAAAAGATAACAGCACGACAAAGAAAAGGGCAAGACAAACAAGCAAACCCTAACAAATTTAGTGCAAAGATGAAGGCATGGGGAAAAGCCTAATAATTTAGGGCAAGATAAAAGTGAAGTAAGGCAAAATCCTAAAATCAAAATTTTAGGGAAAAGGCAAGGGCATCAAAATCATCTTTAGGTGTTTGATTTATGGGTAGGCCTGGCAAATAGGTCGTGCTTGTCGTTTTTGTGTAATATTTGTTATCTTAAAAGGTCGTATCGTGTCAAACTTATTGTCTTAATGAGTTCTTAACTGGTAAAATGACCCAACCAATGAAGAACCCGTTAAGAAAAATATATTTTATAGAATTTACTCCAAGTTTTGGAAAAGTGAAGGTTGTAGGAGAAGAATTGTCATATTCCGGACCGGCTCTGTCGTAGCATGATATTGTCCGCTTTGAGCCACACCTTCAAGGTTTTGTTTCTGGGAACTCACGAGCAACTTCCCAGTGGATCACCCATCCTGGGATTGCTCTAGTCCAAACTCACTTAATTTCGGAGTTCCGATGGAATCCGAAACTAGTGAGCTCCTAAAAGGCCTCGTGCTAAATGGAGGTGTGCATGTACCGATAAGGCACATCACCCTATCTCCATTGGTCGATGTGGGATGTCACAATCCACCCCACTTAAGGGGAACCCAGCGTCCTTGCCGGCACATCTGTACCGAACGACATAGTGGCTCTGATACCATTCTGTCACATCCCAAACCGGCTCCGCTGTAGCACGATATTGTTCGCTTTAAGTCACGCCCTCACGGTTTTGTTTCTAGGAACTCACGAGCAACTTCCCAGTGGGTCACCCATCATGAGAATCCAAAGCTAGTGAGCTCCCAAAAGGCCTCGTGCTAAATGGAGGTGGGCATGTACATATAAGGCACATCACTCTCTCTCCGTTGGTCGATGTGAGATGTCACAAGAATTCAGTTCTGGGTTCAAAAGTCTTGACCCATTGATCAGTGTATTCCACTCTATATAATAACAAGGATGGACTCCTATTTACAATAGATGAATGAACGTGAAATAAAGAGGGTTAAAACAACTTAAACTGATTACAAGAAAATCCTAAAAGCAGGGAAAATAAAAGTTAGCAGGTTCACTACATATGGCCAGGAACTTAAGGTGTAATTGGAACGTCATTTTTCTCATCATATTTTACTTCAATAAATAATCAAATGAAAAATGTCATATTAAATTACTAAATATGCAGTATCCACATACCACATTGCCACATAAATATTACTTCAAAACATAAAAACACATATGTCTTTCAAGTACTACATAGTGTGACCTGACAAACGGGTCGTGTTCATGTCATACACGTTATCTTAACAGATGATCCGATAACGACCCGACTCGTTAACGAATTGACCCAAAACTTATTATTTTCGTGTCGTTTCATGTCGGGTTAACTGGTCGTGCAAGAAATTACCAGACCTACTTATGGGTGCATGAAGAAACTTAGTTTCGTGTACCATAAACAAGCAAGCACAAAAGCGTTTGACCAAGTTTCGCAATTTGCTCTGTTACCAAGTCAGACAAAAAAATTTATAAAAAAAACAAAATATAGACTAACTCAAAAACAGAAAATAAATCAATCCTAATTTAACAACCAAACATAAACTTATAAGGACAATAAAATCAAAATATTATTTCCTTCGAATGACTAACTTAAGTAATAACTTAGAAAATAAAATATAATATCAAAATCTCATAATATAGTTTACTATTTTCACATGCTCCAACAATGATCTCTATCTTCAAGCATCATTTTTGTTAATTGTCACATGACAAGGACCAACATGTTACATAGCTAAACTACAAGGGCGCAAAATACAATTAGCTCTAATTTTTATTGATTAATCTTAATGGGCCATTTAGTGGGACCCACATTGGATGTGGCTGGTCAGAGTAGCGTCCAACCCCGGTCCTCTCTGGCGTAAAATTTGGGCACAGCTGTCCGCTGGTTGGAGCTCCGACAGTGCTCGAACGGATCGCCCTGTAGTGCAATTTTATTTCCCATAAAGCTCTTTGGTGGGCCATACTTGAATCCGTACTCCCGAACCCGGAAACCGACAAAAAGGGTCCAAATATTATATGAGTGGGGATGTGGGATGCTCTCCGCTGGCAAATTGTATAAGGTAATTGAGTACGTGCGCATTGTGATCCAGCTCCCTCTTCCACCCACGCATGCTCATACGTTTATAAAAGGAGCCCGAATCGTCTGCAGCTCAGTTTTTGTGAGTTTCTGTGAGCTCGGTTCTTGACCGTGACATATTTCTGCCTCGCCCAATAATATTGGCTCAACCAAATTTGCAATTTTCAACATTATATAAAATATAAAATAGAAAATTTGTAATTTTATAATTTGTTGATTGAATTGTAAGGGAATATGACCAAATGAAGAGCTCTGTTGAAAACTTGCATTCCAGCCGTTTTTGATCAAATAAACACTTGTCAACAAATTAATACTCTCTTTGTCATTTTATGAACATAAAACATGATTTTTTTAATTTTTTTATTAATACGTACTTTTCAATTACGCAGCTTATGAAAATTTTCAACATGAGGAATATTTCCCTATAAATAAGAGACTATGAAGATATTGACCATGTTAAGGAAATGTCGTCATAACTTTTGTTTTTTTGTCGGAAAATGTTGTCATACTTAGAGCAAGTGCATTGGTGACCCAATTGCAAGGGCAATTGGGGCCAATTGCCCTACCAAGCACAAAGAAGTCCTCCAGCGGGCCAAATCTGCAAGGGCAAGAGGTGGGCCCAACCAAGTCCAACCTCAAGCCCGAGCAGCTGCCCACAAGTGCTGACGTCAGCGGCCTTTTTTTTTTTTTTATAAATTTTTTTTTAATTTTTTAAACTTTTTTTTTAATTATAAATATCCCCAATCATTTTCTTCATTCCTCACATTACAACTCAATATTTTTTTTTCTACATCAACTATACTTGTTTTTCACCTTCCAAATCCTTATTTTACAAAAAAAAAAATTATTTTTTAAAAGATAATGACACGTGTCGTGACGAGAGTGGTTGAAAATGTCAGTGGGAAATATCTGGGGATAATCACAAGTCCCGATAAGGCCAACAAAAAAAATAAAAAAATATATTTTTCCTTGCCCTTGCCCTTGCCCTCCACGAACGGGTGGAGTTGCACAAAGGCAAACACTGTTCACGGAAGGCAATCACTGCCCTTGCCCTTGCCCTTGCCCTCCACCAACGGATAGAGTTGCTCTTAAACAATTCTCTTAAGTTAGATGAATTATATTGACATGCACATCAAACTTGAATGTGTATACACTGTCTTTTGACCATTATATATAAGTACGTGAATTAAATTTTTGTTAGAATGTAACTGATTTAATGACATTATGAGCAAAATTGTATTATTCTTATCAATAAATATCCTCACTGGCAAGCCATAAACGCTATCCAACAAGACATATTTTCATTACTCTTTCGGTTCGGGAGTTCACAGAAAATTCTAACATAAAAACCTATTCACAATAAATGAGGGATAACGAGGATATAAATTGTATTAAGACAATATTGACTCGTAGTTCTTTTGACACACCCCGACTCGAATATTCAGGTGGACATCGGATATCGAGGCGTGCTGACCATCACTCCAGAGGAGTGACGAAGTCATAAGAAATTGATAAAGAAATAGTGAAGGAATTTAAATCAGAGTTATGCTAAATTAAAAGAAATACAGAGCAGAAGTGTATGGTGTGGGTTAAGACCCATGAATACACAAATATCAGAGCTAGGTGCAGTAATTAAAAGATTATTCCCATCCCGTAGGATGGATATAGCACACAACTGAAAAGAAATAAACGTACTTCCACTGAGGGTAAGAACGGTAATATCATCAACAGCCACGCGGTCTCATCAGCTAACTAAGATCTATGTTCTGGAGGGGCGAAAAACAAAGGTGAGTGGGCCAAGTACAGTTTTATAAAACCTTTTCAAAAGTTTAGAATAACCCCTCGCTGTAAAACCCGTAGTTTACTGAAAATATAAGTTTACTAACAGTATTGGTAATAACGAAATAACGGGCCTATGCCCACAAGGATACGGGTAAAAAGAAATATCAACAGCAGTAAAAACATCACATTACTTATCGCATAATCAATGCACACAAGTCATGCAGAAAGTAGCTACATGACAGGCTGGGTGTTTAATAAATTACGCTCTAGCACTATATGCACGTGAAGCTGGCGCTAAGCGCGTCACAACAAGTCTAGTCGCCAAGACGACCTAGAACAGGCTGGCACCTACGATGGATCCAAAGTGAGCGTGTCGGTGCGTGTGAACATACACGTGAAGCTGGTCCTGGCCCAGACAGTGCTAACACCGTGCAATATGCATGATAAGTAATATGTGTGATAAGTAATAATTTGCTAAAACGTATAGACATGCCAACATTTATACCAAAAACCAAATAAACATGAGTACTAAGTCATAGGCTAGATAAAACATTTCACAAGTTTCATAAAAACATGGCATGCTATACAAGTCAAGGAAATCACATTTAAAACACATATATATATAGTATTTGGAGTAAAGAAAAGGCCCACTCACTGGTAAGTCGTCCGGTCGTAGCCTTCGTACCTCGCTTAAGCTCGTAGCTCCTCAGGATAGGTCTCACCTATATGGGAATTTACTAAACTAATCATTAAACAAGTTTATTCCAATGTAAAGTAAGGAAAAGACTTGAAATCCCCTTTGTTTGCTCGTTTCGGGACTTGAAATCGTTGGAAAAGTGGTTCACGCGCTGCCACGCGCCGCCACAAGGCAGCACGCGCCGTCACGTGCACCCACGCGCTGTCACGCACCCACACGCGCCCACACGTGCGCAAACGCGCCCACACGTGCGCTCACGCGCCCACACGCGCTTACTGTTCACTCGTCGTTAAAGTTAACGGCGTGCCGTTAACTTTAACGGAATATTCTGTTTGACTGAAGGAATATTCTCTAACGGCGTTACAGAATATTCCGTCACCGTTAGGGAATATTCCTTGACGGCGTTAAGGTTAAACGGAATATACCTTTGGAATATTCCACCGGTTGGACCGGATCTGCTGACGTCACAGACTGGGTTGCTGACGTCAGAACCGGGTTCGATGACGTCACTCTTCGATGACCGCTGCAACTCCCGGCCGCAGCTCGCCGGCGCCGGAATCTGGAATTTTTCACAGGTTCTTCAAAACTCAACCATTTTTAACGAAATTGGTGTCAAATTGAAGTTAGTGAAGAGTAGAGTTCGAATTTACCAATTAGGGACCCAAGAAGTGGCCGGAGATGGCCGGAAATGGCCTCGAAAGCTTCGGCCAAAAATCGAGTTCGTCAATCTCGGCCAGAAACTGGCATGCAAGGCCTGGGTTCAGTCACCAAGGTTCCCAAGAGTGGATTTGTGAAGATTTGGGGCTGGAACGAGGCTCAATTCGACAGGATTGGCTAGGAAAAGCTTTGCCGGAAAAATCCCAGGTTCGGGGTTTCTAATTTGTTGTTTATGGGCTCACTGTGGCTCGGGTTTGGTGAGGGAGATAATGGTGAAGCACACCAGTGCAAAGTTGAACTGAGGTGAGGTCGAGAGTGGTGAGAAGGGGGTTCGGGTGGCTTGAGTAAATTTGGGTGTTTGAGTGCTTTGTTTCTGCAAAATTTTGCATGCACAGAAACTATGTGCAAGGTCACGAGGATGAAACAGAGTAGAGGTGGGGGGACAGTGAGTAGACAGAGTTGATTTGGTAAGTGTGAAAAATCCTACACGGGTAGGAGATTTTAAAGAAAATTCTCATGCATGCAGACAAGCATGCACCATAGCAGTCTGAACACACACGGAGGTGCAGAGCACCTTGGTTTCAAATGAAACCACGGGAAACAACCCACTGTTTCAGAAAACAAAATACCGCAATTTGGTAAATTACCAAATTGCCCTTATTCGTAACTTGTTCGTTACAAGTCCGAAAAATGTCCCGTTCGCGTCCACGGGTTCGTAACGAAGTGTACAAGCTTAAAAGTGCGCTAAAAGTACGAAATTAAGTCGATTGAAAATAATTGTCCACGTAGGACTCAATAAGCCTCCAAGGGCATTTTCGTCAATTTACACCATCGGGGAATAGAATACAATAAAGTTAGGAACGGGATGTAACATCTTTATCTATTGAATAATTATTATAAGTTTAGCGAAACACATCAACTTACAAGTAAAATCTTATTTAGAAGTTTTTCACACTGGCATGTAATATGCAACGAGACGAGAGTTAGAAGTAGACACTGAACATATGTTGTTAGTTCTTTATCAAAATAGTTCTCGAGTATTCCCATCACCATAATTTTTCTCTTTTAAGTCATAAATCATTAACTTTGTGAAAACCATTTTTTATATTTATTTCTCCTAACAATAGAAAATTTATTATAAATGAATAGATACATTTACATTTTCCGCCAAAGTATACTCAAAATTTTATATAATTATACACTAACAAACAATAACTCTACCTAGATTGCATCCAAAAATCTCCATATATGGTCTGTACTTTATTTTTTATATAAAACAATTTTAGTAGTTGGTTACACAATTACCTTAAAATCCATTTAAATATTAACAAATATAAATATTTTACATAAAAAAGAAAATCTGAAAGAACAAAAAAAAGGAAAGAGAGCCCATGTTTTGGTCATTGAGGTCGGCCGCACCCTATCTCTGCACAACACACTCTAGCTTTTTACAGCCTGTTTCACCTTCATATCTCTATCTTCTTCTTCCAGTCTTTTCACTCCTCTCTCTCTCTCTCCCCCCTTATATTCCTAATCCCACCCAAAACCCAACAATCACAACTATCAAAACTCTCAAATCAAACCCTGACCAAACCTCCCAACCCTTTCAATGGATCCGTGCCCGTTTGTACGGATCCTCATCGGGGACTTGACCCTCAAGTTTCCCACCGCCTCGAGGCCCTCCTCCGCCACCGTCCACCCCTCCTCCTCCCCCTGCTTCTGCAGAATCAAACTCTCCAACTTCCCCCACCAGGTCTCCACAGTCCCGCTCATCGCCAACGACGGCCAAGCCGCCCAGACGGCGACCCACAACCACTCCCTCGCCGGCTGCTTCAATTTGAACAAAACCCAAATCGAAAACTTATCCTCCAAGCGACCCATCTTGAAAATCGCAGTCTACACGGGTCGGGTCGGCGTCACTTGCGGGTTGAACAGTGCGAAGTTGTTGGGTCGGGTTAATGTCCCGTTGTCGGAGCTAGGGCTGGCGGAGTCAAGACCCGTCGTGTATCAGAACGGGTGGATCGCCATTGGAGGGAAGAAGAATAGTGGCAATGGCTCCTCGTCGGCGGAGTTGTATTTGAGCGTCCGGGCGGAACCCGACCCGAGATTCGTTTTTCAGTTCGACGGAGAGCCCGAGTGTAGCCCTCAAGTATTTCAAGTCCAAGGGAATGTGAAGCAGCCGGTCTTCACTTGCAAGTTCGGCTTCAGAAACGATTTGCAATCGAGGTTAGCTTTCACTTTTCAGTCCTAATCACCTGTTTGGTTGCCGAGAAAATGACTCAATTTGCCCTAGTGCGAAATTGGATTTCCGCAATAGGAAACAAATTTATCGCCACCCAATTACTAATTTTCCTTTTTAAATTCGATTTGTTTTTCAATAGGTCAATGTCATCACAGCCAGGCACGCCGAGAAATTGGCTGCCTTTCGGTGGGACCCACAAGGAGCAAAGCGCGAAGGAGCGGAAAGGGTGGTCGATCACGATCCACGACCTGTCCGGCTCGCCGGTGGCGGCGGCTTCGATGGTGACACCGTTCGTGGCCTCGCCAGGTTCACACCGCGTAAGCCGGTCCAACCCGGGAGCGTGGCTCGTCCTCCGCCCCCACGAGGGAACGTGGCAGCCGTGGGGCCGGCTCGAGGCATGGCTCGAGCGCGGCGGCTCGGACGCCGTCGGGTACCGTTTCGAGCTCCAGAACTCAACTCTCGCGAACTCCACCCTCGGCGCAAAAAATGGCGGGAAATTCTCGATCGACCTGACGTCGAGCCTCACCCCCGCGAACAGCCCCCACAGTAGCTTCGACTTCGGGTCCGGAACGTCATCGAGACCCGGCTCAGGATCCGGATCGGACTTCGGCTTCGGGTTGCTTCCCACCTTGGTGCAGAGAGGGTTTGTGATGTCGTCGACGGTGAAGGGGGTCGGGAAGTGTAGCAAGCCGGAGGTGGAGGTCGGGGTACAGCACGTGACTTGCACGGAGGACGCGGCTGCTTACGTGGCATTGGCGGCGGCAATGGATCTGAGCATGGATGCTTGCCGGCCGTTTTCTCAGAAACTCCGGAAGGAGCTGAGGCAGCAGTAGATTTTTGGAGGGAAGAGTTTGTCGTTTCGGAGTCGGTTAGGCATTGGATTCTTTTTTTTCTTGGTGATTAACGGCCAACACAGCATTTTTTTCGGCTGCCGATTTTTAAATTTTAAACTATTATTTTTTGAATGAGACTGTACAGTGAGGAATGAGTAGGCAGGATTTAATTTTTTAAATCAAATTTTTTTCTTGTGATTTTTGTGAATTTATTGGGCTATTTTGTTAAATACATTATACATGATTGAGTTTTTGTTTGAGAAGAATCCAATGTTTGGTGGGAAATTTATAAAATTATTTTTGATGGGGTGGCATAGATTAAAATCCAGACTGTCCAGAGTGGAAATTGGGTGGTATGATAAGGATTAATAAGGGGAAATTTGGGAAAATGAAAGTCCAAAAAGGTTTTTGCCTCTCTTTTGAAATGTTATAGATTTTAGCTCTTTTTTGGGTGCAAAAAGATGTAATTAACCGTATATGTTTAATTGCTTCTAAACCTAATTCTCTAGTAATCTGATGTTCTAACTGGAGCTAAATACGTAACAGAAACCACACCACTTTATCTGTGTTTTCTTCCTTCCTCCCTCGTCGACTACAAACTACAAAGCCATTAAAAAAACCAAATAACACCATGTCGTCCGGAACCACTACCACTATGACTATGCTCGAGAACAACTCCAGTAAACCTCGACCCCATCTCGAAATGCACTCGAGATGAACTCGAGATGAAATCGCTTGCAATTTTCATGAAATACCCAATCTAAAGTATAAATTATACAAGAAATTTTTATTTAAATTACCGTGGTGATGGTAGTTTGTTTGTCGATGAGGGATGAGGAGATAGTGGGTATGCTCGCTGAATGAGCGCCGCTGGTGAAACTGGACAGAGGCACGACTCCAGTTTTCTCTAGTTTGGTAATTGAAGTGGGAGGAAGGAGGGGGAGCACAACGTTCCGCAGTCTTCGTTCAGTAGACCAGGAAATTAGGTTTGGAAAACATATAGGGTTAACTAGGTCTTTTCGCACCTTAAAAAAAATGCAAAAATCTATAAATGTGAAAACAGGGGCAAAAATCTTTTGAGACCTCTAAAAAAGGGCAATTTCTCAAAGTTTCCATTAATAAGTAGTTGATTGATTGATTTGATTAATTACTTTGGCGTATGTGTAATGTACTATTTAATCGTGATTATTACGATGGTAGGCAGAAGAGACTAAAATGTCTTTGTGAGTCTTTTTAGTCTCTGTGAGTCTTTGTGATTTCTAAAATAATGGACTGTTGTGGTTTGATCACGAACTAGACCCTAAAAAAAAGCAAAAAAACTTGAAACCTATATAGTGACTTAGAGATACAAAACCCTTGGCACTATCCTACCTCTTTTGGAAAAAGCCATTGTGCTTAATTATTAAATCTTTCTCAAATTATTTTGGTCCAGCTAATTTAATATATGAAAAAGGTAGCATTATTAATCACCCGTAAATTGCTCACTGGTTTCCTGTACCAGCTACCACTAAACCATTTTATTAAAAAGTCATATTATTCAATCCACCCACTAATATTCTGCCTAAAAATAAACTTTGATTGTTTTTTATAGTAAAAGAATGAAAATCAATTAAACAAGGGGTGTTGCGAGAATCGAACTCACGACCTCTCGCACCCGAAGCGAGAATCATACCACTAGACCAAACACCCGGTATGCTATAATTTTTAATTTCTTAATATTTCTTTAGAGGTAAGGGGGATAATATCGTAATGAATTTAAAGAAAAATAAAAACAATAGAGTCAATGACCAGCTGGCTGGGCTGAATCATTTCCATGGTAGAGAGCATACAGCCCACAACCCAACGAGTCCATCAAGCCCATTGACAATCTCGGGTTGACCCAAAAATTACCGGGTCGGCTTAAAACCCGCAACAGACTGGGTGCTCCACGGGCACAAAGACTTGCTGGTGCTGCTCGTCGCTCTGCTGATTTCATTTGCTTTGTTTTTGCACTGCCGCTAGCGGTTTGAAGCTCTCTCGCAATGAAGGCGCTGAGCTGGTGGCTGATGGTGGTGGGCTCGCTCCGCCTGGTCTCCGTCTGGTTCGGTTTCTTCGACATTTGGGCCCTCCGCCTCGCCGTCTTCTCCAAATCCCCCAGTACACTTTTCTCTCTCTCACTTAAATCTCACTTCCATTATTTTTCCTGTTTGGTTGCCGAGAAAATTTTCTGGGTTTACTCTTTGGTACTTAGAAGGTTGAGAAAAACAACCCATTTGTCCATTTTTTGTGTTATGTTTCACTGTGGGATTTTGGTTGGATATGCATTTAGAACTCGTGTTCTTAATCGTGTGAGGAAGTTAAGGAAGCTCTCAATTATCTGATTTTATGGATTTTGTGTAGATGTAGAGAGATCCAAAAGAGCTGAAATTGTTTTCACATTTGATTCATAAGTAAAGTTTGAGAGTCGTCTCTTTCGATGCAAATGCGTAACGGGATGATTTTTCGTTGAATTATATGTGCTGGTTGTGGGATGAAGGCTTTGTGTGGATGTTCAGATTGTTCGAGATTTTAGATATGTTAAATGCCTCAGATCACTAGCTTTCACTAGGTAATGCTACTGCATTCGAGATTCGATGTCAAGATCACCTACCCGAAGTTTATCTCTCGTACTGACAAAAACCCAAAACGCAGATCACTAGCTTTCACTAGGTATTGCTACTGTATTCGAGATTCGATCTCAGGATCACATCGAAGTTTATCTCTCATGCTGAGAAAAACTCAAAACTTGATTTTTTTCTAATTGATGGGAGGCATGTACGTAATCTTCCGAGTTCTCTAATCTCATATACGTTATCCTCCTAAGATTGTTCACTACTGAATCAACATTTGCAACCTCGTGATTTTTCTTTACTTTTGAGACTATAATGATGTGTTTCTAAAGCGGAATGTAGAGTTCGATTTTAGTTTCTGTTTCTGATTTTCAGCTTTTTTTATTTGAACCTGTACTGTTTTTCTAATTTTTCATGTTTTGCATTTGTGCTTCTTGTTTCTGCAGTGACTGAAGTTCATGGGAGGACATTTGGTGTCTGGACTCTTCTAACTTGCACACTCTGCTATCTCTGTGCCTTTAACCTTGAAAACAAGCCTCTCTACCTAGCTACCTTTCTATCGTTTGTCTATGCGCTTGGTCATTTCTTGGCCGAGTACTTAATATATCAGACGATGGCCATTGCAAATCTCTCGACTGTCGGCTTATTTGCAGGTATCGATTCTCACTCAGCTATATTAGGTCAATATTCCTTTGTTGTTCTGATTCGAAGTAAAGTGCAGCAATTTTGTTTTTTTAGTATCGGAAAAGCTCTAGTCTATGGTCTGTTACATGTAAATGCTTTACATCTTTCAAAGTATATAATTGCGGCTATTGCTTTTAAGCGCCATAAATCATACTAAAATTTGGGCTGCATGCGCTAGTCGGGACTAATGACAAATGTTCGTTCCCATATCTGATGATTCTTATCAGAAAATAGAAAAAGAAAGAAATATAGGATCTAAATTACTATGATAAAGCCGCCTTTTTCTGAAGTAAAATTATTCGAAGAAGAGCATTTTGTTCCGCGGCACTCTTTAAGCAATAGCAAGACTTGCGTGCTCATTGGAAGGAATTAGAGAAAACTGTGTATTCACAGGCTATTACAGAGTAGAGCTTTTTGTGATTGCTTATTTCATGTTGAACTGGATTACAAAGCAATGTCTGATGAATTTTCTTCTGATCTTGATCAGGCACATCGATCGTATGGATGTTGTTGCAATGGAATGCACATCAAGCTCGACCTGTGTTGAAATCCGAATGAAGTATCTGATTCCTGCCTCGGCTGTCTACCCATACGTTGATTAAGCGTCTTCTCAATCATGCTTGTGTTTTCTGTAACTGTAATTTCAAATTTTGATATCTGGTATTGCACTGAAATTTGGTGTAACATTTGAAAGTCTAACTCCGAACTGTTTAGAACGCACTTGGTTGATGCTTGTGTTTTCTTTGTAAGCTGCCATCGCGTAACATCATTTACCTTGGTTTGATTATCACCCGAAATTCGTGCAGTCAATTAAGATGCAAATTTACCTTCTGTAAGGGCAATAATGCGAGCGAGTTCGACCTGTTGGAAGGTGGGACGGAGTTTAGCTTGTGTTCTTGTGGTTGTTTTCAACTACAAAAACAAGGCACAGCTTGTTTCAAAGAAAGCGCAAACACGTTCGCTCGCGAGGCTTTCAGTCTCATGTTTCGAAGGAGTACCCGCATAAAGATACGTAAAGAAAGCGGACGTCGTTTACAGCTAACATATGCAGTCGACACCAGACTCTATGTAAGATCCAGAATATGCACCACCAAGTATACAACAGACCAAGAAGTTTTTGTTTCATAGCGTCTGGCAAAACTACCAACAGGTGAAAGGAAACTGCTTCCAAAACAAAGGCTTAACAGAAGAATGCTTTAGCATTACCAAACACGACAGAGTTGCTTCGGAGATTAAACATTTTTGTTAAACATCTTCAACGAAACAATTCGCTATTTGTTCCGATTCAAACGACATCCAAATTTTCAACTTGGATCAACAATTCAATATCATTTTTAAGCATCACGAGCCTCGTGATTCATCCCAGGAGCTTACAACTTACACAAACAGCAAATAAAAAGAATAGATGAAAAGAACGATAACGGCGCAAATAAACAGCATAGCGGTCGGTTGGATTTAGTTTTACAGATTAAACCTGCTGCTGATATAGACTAGCCTACATTTCAACTACTATATTGATTTTCTAGCCGTAGATTAAAATTCACAGACACTAACCTAGTTGCTTTGCAAAGGCAAGCATGAAAACATGAAGCGCCAGATGAAACCAAAAACCACGATCATCACTCTGCTGCAGCCTCTCCATTCTCATCCCCCTCGGTGGTTATCTCCGGCAGTGTAGTTAGATCCGTGCGAGCCTCTTTCTCGTCTTGGGTGATATGGGAATCTGAAGAATCAATTGGATCATGCTGAGTCGCTTCCTCTGTCCCATTTGTGGAGTCTGAACCTTCATCTGTCCTGTCCGATTCACTTGTACCATTAGACTCTTCATTCTGCCCGGCATCTGTGGTCTCCTTTATCGATGAAGATCTAGAACCATCCTCTGTTTCAGCTGTTCCATCAGATCTTAAGATATTCTCCGACGCTACCGTATTGGAGGAGTTAGATGAATCTCCCAATGCCGCATCTGCATTCTCAATTTTAGTGGACATTGTTGAATTTGAGTCGGATTCGTTGTTCTCAGAAGCTGTGTTGTTAGCCTGTTCCACAACCATGGTTTGTATGATCACGCTCTCTCCAGCAGTCGTACCATCCACCGTTGCATTTTCAGAGTGAGCTGACTCAGATACAGTCTCTGTTCCGTTCTGCTGGTATGAACCAGTTGCCTGGTTGGTTTGTGTTGAGTTATTGCCGGCTTCTGTACTCAGTATCGTTGAATTATCGTTAGCTTCGGCATTCACCACGGTTGATTTACTCCCTGCTTCTGGTTGATCATTAGATTGTGTTTTCACCATTTCATGTAAAAGTGAGCTCTCCGCAGGATTGGACATATTACCATTAACCTTCTCTTCACTTGTAGCTACATTTAAAATAGTACCATTTTCAGCCATTCTCTCTTCCACCATTGTTGAATTGTCCTTTTCTAACGTAGTAGTTTCTGGGATCTCGTTTGAGTTTTCCGAACTTACTTTCTCTGTTTCAGTGCTTATAACTTGGTTATCATGGGTCACTGCACTAGAAGCATCATCCCCCTTGTAATTCTCCTCCCGTGCTTCATGAGCATTCTTATCATGGGTATCGTTATCTTGATCATCTGATGAACTCTCATGTTCTTCTTGATCCTCTTTCTCTTCACCGTCATTCTTATCACCATCTTTCTCATTTCCGTCATCTTCTCTTTCTTTCTCTTCATCTACAAATTCCTCATCGTGCTCTGCTTCCCCTTCTTTTCCCTCTTGCTCATTTTCATCTATCTCATCATCTCCAGCTCCCCTTCCCTCATCCTCCGTCTCTTCGTTCTTGTTTTCTTCCTCCTCTTGCTCTTCTGCCTCATGCTTCAGATCCTCTTCTTCTCGCTTTCCCATTTCATGCTTCGGATCCTCTTCTTCTAGCTCTCCTACTTCATGCTTCTGATCCTCGTCTTCTCGCTCTTCCACTTCATGTTTCTGATCCTCTTCCTCATGCGCTTCTACTTCATGTTTCTGATCCTCTTCTTCATGCACATCTACTTCATGTTTCTCATCTTCCTCTCCTGCTGCTTCGTCTTCCTCCTCTTCCTCTTGTTTCTCATTTTTAGGGACTTCAAGTTTCGGAAGGTCTTTCCTCCCAAGTTTTGGAAGCTCACCCTCGCTCAGGCTTCTAATTGAGATTTTTTCATCTTTCTTATCTAATGCCACTTTCTTATCATGGGAATGCTTGACCTGATAGAGTAACCAAAAGCAGACCCCGAGCAGCAGACAAATCTGCAGAACATGCTTCACCCTGATTCCTTTGGTTCTTTGGTTCCTGCTTGGCGCCCGCTTGATCATGATGTACGCCCCCTAGTACCCTACTCCTATCTCTACTTCTCCCTATTCGCAAACATAAAAAATATTGTGTCAGAAACCTGCCTATAATCCAAACTGTAAAACTAATAAACTTAAAAACATTACTCAACCTATGCAAATCAGTCAAATTAAAAGTCCAGAACACAAATCTAGGTTTCATCTCATACAAATTTAACACCAAACTTTAAAAAAAAAAACCAACCATTGTCGAAACAGATCCCTTGTGTGCCCAATTTATATTTATACTCTCACTCAAACAGAACGTTTTCGACCGCGATTAAGATGACACCAATTTTAGAAATTCATCTACTTCTCTACATGCTTCGACTCAAAACACCACATACATACACCCAAATACACTAATTTCATAACACAAACGAAAAGGGAAATTCCGAATTAAAACTAACCCATTTTCTTCCTCACAGAAAAGCTGCAAACTTTACTAAAAGAAACAAAATCCATTGCCAGAAACTTGGTGGAAAATTAACAACAAAATTGAAAGTTAGCATTCAAATCCTAACTCGATAACGAAGTAAACCCACAAGAAAACCCTAGAACACCTCATCAATCAGAAAGATTTGAATAAATAAATAGATCTAAATTACTTAAACCCCCAAAAAATCCAATCTTAATCATCGACAAGCAAGACCCATCTTCCAAAATAGTAAATTGTGAGCAAGAAGGAGCTGTTCAACACTCGTAGACACCAAAAATGGGAAATTACTGATTAATTACTAAAAACAGGAGAAATTAGAAAATGGATTAGGGTAACGAAGGTGAGAGAGAATGGAGGAAGAAGAAGAGGAGAGTACCTAAGAAGCACGCGGTTGGAGTCAAAGTGTTGAGTGGGGAAGTAAATGGCAGGGCTCGTGGATGTCAAAGCAGTTCTATCACAGACAGAGAGAGAGAGAGAGTGTGTGTGTGTGTGTGTGTCCGGTTTCAGTGGAGAATGACCGGATCTAATATCAACACAACTATTGTAGGTAGTAACTAGTAATTGGCTTATTCCTTTCTAGGTTTGAGAGACTTTGATATACAGTATCATAACGTTTCGATCTAATAATACAATTTTATATGAAGAGATTTAGACATTATGCATTATTAGTCTGCAACGCCAAGATTATAATGTACTTGTAAGTCCTTTCCTTTGAGGTGACACTCGATGGGCCTATTCTTTGCTTGCACAAATACTCAATTGGTGTAAAAAAAATAATGTTTAACTTGATAGTCAAACGGATAAAGGGGGCCAATAGTGCAATGATTTGTAACTTTATTTTTGGTTCTTCAAATTTAAAAATACATGAGTAAATTGTTTATAGGTCTTGAACTATAGGGCTCCAAAGTGTAATTCACCACAAAATAAATGTTGAAACAAATCAAATTTTAAAATGCGATAGGTCGGTACCATATTTTGGACTTGATTTATCCCAAATTAAAATATGTAAGAGGGTGTCGACAAACCCTTGTCTTATAAATGGGTAACTTCACTCTTATTTCAAGTCATTTCTAGTCATAGTCTAAAGGGCTATTTTTAGTTGAAAATCAGATTTATCAACCTCCACGTGTCATACTCTAAACCCTTTTAGGAGGGCTAAAACATAACCGAGTTACCAGATCTTAAGGATTTCTCCTTAAGCCTCCTTCACTATCATCTTTACTTTCTCAAAGGCCTACATTGCTATAGTTAAAAATATGAACAATATTAGTATCGATGTAGTCCGACTTTGAAAAAAACCACCATATATCCTTGTGCATTTGTATGATTTACAGTCTCATCTGGTTGCTCTAGTTTGGCATCAACATTATCTAATAATGGAAAGAAAAATGTACAAACGTCATGGTAAGTGGAAATTTGTAGACAAACGAAACGACTTTGTAGGTTTGGTGGGTTGGCGTCTAGCATTCATGCTAGGATTTCTAAAAGAAGAATAATGTAGTGAGATTGGAAGAAGACAATATCAAATTCCTAAACCAAAAAAAACAAAGAGTTGCCAGAGAGTTTAGGAATTTGATATTGTCTTCTTCCAATCTCACTACATTATTCTTCTGAATATCTCAAATTCGGGACTGGCTACAGTGCTCGCAAGCATTGAATGCTCACACCGATCTCACCCTCCTTTCTCCCCTCTCTCCTCTCTCCTCCCTCATTTTAATGGTGAGATTGGTGTAAGCATACAATGCTTGCAAGCATTGTAGCCTACTCCCTCAAATTCATATGATTTTCTTCTTCTTTGGGCCAAATCTTACAACGTGAGAGGGGCCCATACATGTCTCGATTCCTAGAGTAGTCGTTGGGCAATGATACAAACTAATAGTTTTTGGGCTCCTTTGCCTCCAATGGTCCATCTCCAGTTGTCTGGCATTTTTATGATTTTTTTTAGAAATTTTTTTGAATTGTCATATGAAGTTATACATATTTTTCAATTTATCATATGAACTAAAATTTTTAACGATTTATAATATCAACTTTTCGAAATCATTAATTTGTCATTGCATCCTAATTCTGTTAAGTTTTTCATCCAAAATAAGTCATGATTTAAGTTCAGGTTTATTTTAGGCAATTCAACACCTCATTACTTCGTTAAGTTCATGATTAATTTGTCATATTACCCTAAATCTGTTAAGTTCTCCCTAAAATCAGTTGAAAATGTTGTGAATTTTAAGCAACATTTTCTCATTACTTAGTGCTTTGATTTTGAACATGATCAGGCAATGGACTAACATTTGCTCATTAGTGCCATGATTAACCATGTTAATTCTCAAAGCTTGCAATTAGCCACAACTCCATGTTAGTGAGTCTAATGTACTTCTACCATAAGCTTTTCAAATGAACACGACGTGTTTTTTAACTAGCTAAAATTTAAAGGTTTGTACTAAAGAGAAGTAAAAAATTTGTGAAAAGGAGGTCAAAGGTTCGAAATAACCCAGAACACAAGTTATGTACCTCACACATGACTTATTTTGAATAGAAAACTTAATGGTGTTAGGGTTAGATGACAAATTAATGATTTCAGAAAGTTGATATGACAAATTGCTTAAAATTTTAGTTCATATGACAAATTAAAAAATGTGTATAAGTTTATGAGTCAAACTTCAACGGTACTTATCATTCAATGGTACGTACTGTTGAATGATTTAAGATTCATTTAGAGGTCATCAAAAATTAATCTGCGACTATTCAATAGTCGTATCATTGAATGATACGTATCACTCAAGATTTTTCTTAAGTTTATATGACATTTCAAAAAAATTTCTATTTTTTATTTATTTAAAACACTCTTTGTGAACAGCCTCGAAGTAAACCCACAAGCAAACACTACAACACCCCCTCAGTCAGAAAGATTTGATAAATAAAAAAATGGACCCACATAACTTACACCCCAAAAAATCCCATCTTTATTCACGAAAATTCATCCACTAGCAAAAAGCCGTCTTCCAAAATAGTAACTTGCTGGAGAAATTAGAAAATGGATGAGAGAGAATGGAGGAAGAAAAACCTTGAGAAGCAAGCAGTTGGAGTCAAAGCGTTGAGTGAGAAAGTAAAAGGCAGGGAACGTGGATGTCAAAGTACAGTTATCTGTCACAGGCTAAAGAGAAAGAGAGAATTAGTTATTGTCTTAGTAATACGTAGAATTAGATACTACTTTTTTTTTTTTATAATTAAAATTGCAAGAAAAAAAAAATCAATCCAAACTGTTGGATTGTTGTAGCATACAATGATCCGTGTCACTAAAGATATTTTGGAGAGTCTTCACTTTTTCTATACTTCAGTGGAGAACGACATGGTCAAATTTCAGTGAACTTAAATTCACTAAAAAGATAAAACAATAACTAGTGTTGTACTAGTAGTTACTAACTATAGTAAAACCTCTCTAAAGTAATACTTTATAATGGGATAACCTTCTTAAAGTTATAAAAAATTTCGGTCCAACTTGGGACCAGTAATGTATTGGAATAAACTCCATATTTTAATAAGTTATAATTTTTCTTGGTCCCATCTTAAGGAAATACGCCTCCACATAGTTATAATTGTCAATGGGTACCAAAATATGTCATATCACAAATAAAAGTTTAAGATGAACTAAAATATTTCTTTAAAGTTGTTTGGGACAATGTTTTAGTTTCAGAGTTGATGTCGCGTCTTTGAGCTTGCAGGTACGTAATACTTCATCAACATGGACACCTCCTTGTTGTAGCCAAAATATTTTTAACTTCTCAAGCATGTTTACAGGTTCTTAAAGGAGCTCGGTTGATCGTTTAAGTGTCTTAGATATTGCTGCTTGTGATACCTTAATACCATGGCTATCCTCTAACCACCTTACAAGATCTTTTTGCTTTCAGTTGGGGTTTGATGTTTGTTTTTTTGCACAACTCAATACGAATCATTTCAGTTAACTGGTTTTTCATATTGACCTTGGGTGCCATGACTAATTTGATAGAAAAAAAAAAGAAGAAAAGGTATTCAACACTCTTTATATACACAACGGAGCCTTGAGAATCAAGGAACAACGCCTTGGAGTATAAGTAAAGAATGTACATATGTGCAAGAAATAAAATACTTGCCACCTAAGGAATCCTATTTAGGAAATACAACATTCATTAAGTATAAATGAGTCAATAAATAATATTTTTTAACTACAACTCTATTAAATAATAACTTCCCTAAAGTTATAAAATTAGTTTGGTCCCAACTGTATAACTTTAGAGATGTTGTTACATCCCGTCCCTAATTATATTGTATTTTATTCCCCGACGGTGTGAAATGACGAAAATGCCCCTAGTGGCTTATTGAGTCCTACGTGGACAATTATTTTCTATTCATTTATTTCCGTACTTTCGACGTATTTTTCATCATGTACATTTCGATACGAACCCGTAGACGCGAACGGGGCCTGATTCGGGCTTGTAACGAACAAGTTCCAATCAGGGGCAAAATGGTAATTTGCCATAAGCAGTAATTCAAAACCGTGGCTTTGCCCATGGTTTCTGCAAGGCCAGTTGGCCTGCATTCCCATTTCAGAAAATTCAGTCTTTTTTTGCATGCAAGTCGACATGCATTGGACAATACCTGAAATTTTGTAAACCAAGGTTGACTAACCTTGGGTTTAAATCCATGCACTTAGTGTGCACCACTTCACACTGCCTTCAACCATCCTCACCACTCTGCCATCTCTCTCCCGAGCCTCACTTACACACACAACCTGTGCATGCAAATTGCTGCACAACCCAGAAACCTAAACATTTGCTAAGGCCACCCAGTTCTCCAGACCACCTCCATCTTCGGCCTCCCTTTGGACAAACTCGACCCCGTGGTCTGTCACCCTCAAACCGAGCAAGCCTGTGGCCTTCAACTTAATCAAACCCAAGTTACAGAGAAACCCAGCAAATTGCTTTACACACCCACATTCACTGTTTCCAACCCGAGGCTCCCCTTTGAACTCGAATCGGACCTCGAGCTTCACCATCTTCATCTCCATTGTTTCTGGGCTATCTCTGGAACCCAGAACCCACGAACTGCAAGGAAACCGAGCTCCCATTTTCTCCGGCGAGCTTCACGCAGCCAACCATGACCATCAAGGGCTCGATTCAACTCAAAAGTGACACCATTGGGCTCCTAGGAGCTCTGGGACTCGAACCCAGGCTCTGCATGTGAGTTCTTGGCCGAGGATCGACGAGTTCAAATATTGGCCGAGAACTTCGAGATTTTCCGGATTCCGGCCATCATCTCCAGTTTCCGACGCCGGCGAGCGGCGGACGGAGTTGCAGCGGCGTGACGTCACTGAACCGGCCCGTGACGTCAGCAAACCCGGTCCAAACCGGGGAATATTCCAGAAGGTATATTCTGTTATCTCTGACGCCGTCAAGGAATATTCTCTAACGGTGACGGAATATTCTGTAACGCCGTTAGAGAATATTCCGTTAACTAAACAGAATATTTCGTTAAAGTTAACGGCACGCCGTTAACTTTAACGGCGCGTGAACAGTGAGCGCGTGGGGCGCCTGACCGCGCGTGCGAGCGCGTCTGAGCGCGTGAGAGCGATGCTGGCCTTTGGATCTCCAATGGCTACTTAATCTGGACCGTTGGATTTCCAACGGTAAAAAAAAAAAAAAAATCTTACCGTTGGCCACGTGGCACAATCTGGTGCGTTGGATCAATTTTTTTAAAAAATGGACGGCCAGGATTAATCCGACCGTTAAAAATTAAAATTAAAATTTTTATTATTATTATTATTTTTTATAAATACCCCTAATCATCTTCTTCATTCCTCACACTACAACTCAATATATTTTTTTTCCTACATCAATTATATTTGTTTTCTCTCCCAAATCCTTGTTTTACAAAAAAAAAAAAATTATGAGTGAGAAGGCAAATTGGTCGATCGCCGAAGATATTGCCTTACTGGAAGCTTGGGTGTGTGTGACTCATGACCCGATCAACGGAAATGAGATGAGGGTCGACAAAATGTGGAAGAAGATTCATGTAATTTTCATGGAGAAGATGTAAGGCACGCCCCGGACTGAGCAATCTATGTCCAGTAGGTACCGACATCTACATAAAGAATTGAAATCTTGGAAAGAAGCCATCACAAGAGCGGAAACCCTATATCGAAGAGGCGATAATCGAGCCAATGAGGTAATTTCAATTTATTATGTTGTTTAACAATTCTTTAAGCTAATTAAAAATAAGCATTTGAATATGTAATTTATTATATCTTTTCACGTACAATGTTTTTAGGAACTACAAGCACAAATGTGGTTCAATCAAGCTAACAACAACAGATCATTCACAAGGCACGGCTTATGGGACCTTGTCAAGTATACTCCGAAATACAAAATTGTGCATGGTGGTCTAGAAGTTGTCTTAAATGAGACTCCCTTATACGAATCAACTATGCAAGAATCGTCGTTGGAGGAAGCATCAGGGAGCTCAAATGAACTAGTACCACTGATCGAAGCAACCCAGAGGCCTATTGGTAGGAAAGTTGCTAAGAAAAGAGCCGTAAAAGGTAGTTCTTCGAATAATGAATATTCAAAAATAGTTGAAGAATTTGCTCAGCAACATGAACTGAATCGGAAGCACGAACGGCAAGTGCTTGAGTTAAACAGGGCTAGAGATGAAGCAAATGCAAGAGAAAGGGAGTTGAACAGGCAAGAAAGGGAGTTGAAAAGGCAAGAAAGACAAGAGGAGTTGGATCGGGAAATCATGTCCCGATGCCCCGAGCAAATGACTCCTAATTCAAAACGTTTTTGGACAAAACAATGAGATGCCGTCATGAGAAGACATTTTCCCGAGCAAGACGAGGAAGTCCCATACGTTCCAAGGGATGACGGACCTAGCACCACCAATTGGATTCCAAGGGATGACGAATAATGTTTTTTTTTTAATAAATTAATTATTGTTGTTTATTTTTAATTAATTATTATGTTGTAATGCTTTGTTTATTTATTTATAATTATGGTTTTCTTTGTTTATTTTTAATAAATTATTTGAATTAGACACAAGCCCCGGATAAGGCCAAAAAAAAAAAAAAATATTTTTCCTTGCCCTTGCTCAACTGGTGTAGTTGCACAAAAGCAAATATTGTTTTTAAAGGGCAATCAGTTGCCCTTGCCCTTGCTCTCCATAAACGAGTGGAAGTACTCTTAGTCAATTGAGTGCCGAAGCTGTTGGGGTTCCACATGTGTGCTCAGTCATCCAATGAGGCCTACGTGTCACAATATCCTGAAGCATAGTGCTAGGTTGCAGAATTGCCGGATCGTAGCTCACAAAGCTCGTAGACGTTGCATATGAGACAAACACCTGAGCGACTGAATCGCCTGACACGTCAGTGGTGTAGAACATCCAATTGTATTAATACTGATTGCAGTTGCATACTGAGTTTGGTTTATCATTGCGATACTTGTACTTGAATGCTATAGGAATGAGTGGATTAAATTCTGAAACCACCACTGTAAGTCATATTCGTACTGTAATGGGGACATAATAGTAATGTGATAAGAACTTACTAATATATAGAAAGTATAATATACCTTATAACTTTGGAATAAAACTGTGTCGTCTAAGTTTTATTAGTTTTGCAATTTATAAACTAAATTCAACTAGGTAAAAAACAAAGTAATAGGAAAAAAATGTGTATTATTTTATTACATCTTAAAAGGCAGTATGCATGACTTGATATATGTAACGTTGTGTCATATTCAAATTGATACAAACAAGAGTTGACATAAAATGTAATGACGTGAAACTTATTGTTCAATTCTTTAGGAATTACATAAGAATAAAGTGATGAGAGAAACTTTTCGAAGTTTTTAAATAATGAGTTGTTATGCTGATGAATGCGTGATTAAATAGTGAAAAAAATAACCTAGTTAAGTAGCATTAAATTGTCAGTTTCGGTAAAAGCAAAGAAGATTTGTGGTTGTGGGATTTTGTGATGTTTGAAGGCATACATAAGATGGAAATAAGACGAATGCTTTGTAGGAAATGTGTTTACGGATGAGGATAAAACTGGGGAATGAAAGTTGAGTGTTAGCAAAAGAGATTATGGACGATAGTAATGATTGTTGTGTAAAAAGCCACAGCAGTAATAGGTAAGTTATGTGGTAGATTAATATTTTAGTTAGTTCAATAAGTAATGATTTGAAGTTGGATTAACGCTACTGTCAACTTTAAAATTAATCTGAATTTACTTTTATCTTTTGGGGGTTTCTGGCTTTCTGCAAAACCAAGACTAATAATAATGATTAAAGAATGTTCTTCTTGTTAAAGATCGTTGGCCCATATGTCTTCGTTCTTTTAAATAAACAAATTTGTTTGATTTTTTTATATATTTTAGTTATGAGTACAGAAAATTTAAATTTGGGACGTCTCTTGATATATCATGTTTATTGTTTGAAAGAATTCATTGTCAACAATATTTTTTTAATCGAATCATTCTCAACAATATATTTGAAGTTCATAAATATGTTGATCAGTTCGATTATTAATGAAATTTTGATGACTTGGGGGATCTGCTGGCTGTTAAAAAAATTAGGTCAAAAGGGAAATCCAACTCATGCACAACCCTACGAAGGGAGGGAAAGAATAACCTTAAAGACCTCATGGAGTATAGAAGGAATGCTTGAATAACCAAGTTATCCTAGAAAACAAATCTAGTCAGTTTTTCTCTTTTTCTTCAACTTTCTTCTAACCTCACAGATTATTTAGAGAGCCTAAGAGCATGCACTATGCTGCTAAAGTTATTATTAATGAAGCTTAAATTGGTCAACTATTTCTGCCGAAAAAAAAAAACTAACAATGTGTTTAGATTTTTTTTAATCGAGCGATATTCTGATTAACCTAATATATCTAAAGTACCAGGGAGAAAGATTCAAACTTAAATACAAAAAAGGGAGAACATTGCTTAGGCAACTTGGCTAATCTCATAGTTGCTATATGTTCAGAGTTTAGTCATTCATATCTAGAATCTTGATGAAGACCATAAAAAACCCATTAAAACTATACTGCATAAGATGCTAACAACCAAAACATTTGTTTGCTTCCCCCTAAAGATATTCCTGCTTAAACAAAACCTTCCTTCCTTCTGTCACACATTTTCTCCCATCTTTTTATGATTGAATGTTCTTTGTTCCCATTTTCCACCTCCCCCTCCCATGCAATCAATACCTATATATAGCCTCTTCAAACATCTTGCTTCATATTCCTCCAAAAAATCAGAATCAAAACCATGACTGAGAATAACAGGATTATCATCTTTATTGGGCTTTTTCTTGCTTTGATTTCGATTCGAATCGCAGATGCCTCTGTTGTTTCAACAGGGGACTTCAACAAAGATTTCTTTGTCACATGGTCTCCTAGTCATGTAAACACTTCAACTGATGGCAAGACAGTGAGTTTGAAGCTCGACCAAGAATCCGGTACATGATCAAAATTCATAAACTCTTTTAATTAGTTATAGTATTTCGGAATTCTGATGATGTTGTTTTTCGATTCCCCTAGGTGCTGGTTTTGCTTCAAACCAGATGTTTTTATTTGGACAAATTGACATGCAGATTAAACTAGTACCAGGTCATTCAGCTGGCACAGTTGTGGCCTATTATGTAAGCAAAAAAACAACCATTTTTTTTCTTTCTTTTCTTCTTCTTCTTCTTCTTCTGCATTTTTGCTAATGACTGACTAATTAATGGATTGTATATGATCAACTGGAAATTAATCAATGCAGTTAACATCTGATCAACCTAACCGTGACGAGGTAGACTATGAGTTCCTTGGCAATGTGGAAGGCAAACCATATATCCTTCAAACAAACATTTTCGCTGATGGGCTCGATAACCGCGAAGAGAGGATCAATCTATGGTTTGATCCAACAAAGGACTTCCATACCTATTCCATATTATGGAACCTTCACCAAATTGTGTAAGCCATGCATCTATCGAATCTTATCAGTACATATTTTGTTGAGTATACACAATAAATTTATGGGACAGACTTGGTGTACTTTTGCTGCTTGTAGATTTATGGTGGATTGGGTTCCAATTAGAGTATACAGAAACCATGCAGACAAAGGCGTGGCATTTCCAAGGTGGCAGCCAATGAGCATCAAAGCCAGCCTATGGAATGGCGACAGCTGGGCAACTAGAGGCGGCCGCGATAAAATCGATTGGTCAAATGGGCCGTTCGTAGCTTCATTCAGAAACCACAGGATTGATGGCTGTGTTTGGAAGGGAAATGCCAGGTTTTGTAGGGCAGAGAGCCCTACAAACTGGTGGAACAAGGAGAGGTTCAGCACTCTATCAAATGCACAGAGAAGGTTGTTCAAATGGGTTAGGAAGTACCACATGATTTATGATTATTGCCAAGATAAGGAGAGGTTCCAAGGCAACCTTCCAAAGGAGTGCTCTCTACCTAAATATTGATAAAAAAAAAAATACCAAAAATGTTAATTCCTTTTTTATTCTTTATTTTCCTGTATTTTTTTTTCTTTGTTTTATTCTGTAGCTGATTTATTTGTAAGATAGAAATCACATAGAGGTTTGTTCATCAGAGAGGTATTTTAGAGTACAATTGCTGGAAGCATATATATATGAATTATAGACTTGGAAGTAAAGTAACCTTTTCTTTTGGATTTCCTTTGCAAGATGCCAAAATGTTTCTTCACTTTTTGGCTATATTTTGAAGAATTTAAACGAAAAGGTAAAAGAATGCATTCTTAGAGCATTTTCACCCATTTGATGGATTTCGGTCTAGAAGTGGACTTGTGACAGTTACTATTCACTTAAATAGTAAAATGCATTGGCTTTTCTTTATCACTCTCCACCCATTGTGAATAGTAATTGTCATGGTATTTACTATTCACCAATTATTCAACGAATGAGATTAATTTAAAATTGGTTGCTGTGATTATCCCACTATACATCCGCTGTGAATAGTAACTGCCATGGCTGCTAAGGCTCCATCAGCCTGGCTTGCCAAAATGAGTGGAGGTGTGTTTTGGGTTGGATTTGGGATCTAGCCACGTCAATTTAGCATGGGTGGAAATGCTCTTAGGGCTTCTGACTACTCTAATGGTAGAAAACCTTTTTTTTTTTTTTCATTTTATTTTAATTTCCATAGAAAAATGAAAGGGCTCCCCAATAATCATTTTACTTTAGTGGCACCAATTTCCACTTCGTTCATGTACATTCTTAGCTTAAATTTTGCAAATGATTCTATTATACTTCATTAATTAACGATTGTCCATGAGAATTGAACTCAAATCACCAACAAAATGATGCCACTAAACCAACTAATCATCATGAATTTTCTTATCTCTAATTAGTGATTAAAAAAATCATTAATGATCATTGCAATCCCGTATTCCGCATAAGAAGTGAGAGGTGATCCTACTAGACATGACAAATTAAATATGATGATAACACAACACAATTTTGCACAAAAAATGAAGAGTTTGAGTCGGGCCTTATCAAGTTAGATAAGTAACAGATTGACATGATAAGAATACATTTCTTAATTGGTCGGATTCATGATTATTCACAAAACACGTTTCAGTACACGTTTTTATATTTGTTGCATAATGCGGTATATTTAAGCTTATACTATTTGAAGTTTTCTATATCCTATTAACAAAATAAAAAAATTTACTGCGGTAAAACAGACAAATACCATACGTTTAAATTTATGAATGGATTTGAGTTAGGTCGGGTTTGTGCACCCGACACGATAAAACACGAAACGTTGCCAAACAATATTTTGCCTATAGAAAATGTGACAGGACAGTGACCCAATTAAGAAAGGCCCATATTTGACCCAAAAAAAAGTAAATCAAAGGAAGCCCATAGTGATTAAATGGTCTGAAGGCCTTAGCGATGCGGATTTCAAGCCCATTATATGATCTGAAATTCTAATGAAACAAAATTGAAATTAAAAAAAAAAAGTTATTGCCGTTTCGTCAATCTTGTTGCAGCCAAAAACCCTAAACCCTTTGAGCGCACAGACACAGAGGAAGATGGGAAATACAAGCAAAGACCTTCTGCAATTGGAGCACAAAAAGGATTCAACTTCACCTTTAGGTATCTCTCTCTCTCTCTCTCTCTCTCTCTCTCGCTTTCTGTGCAAACTCATGTAGCTTACTCTCTGTGTATTCTCTTGCAGAAAGCACGCTACTTGTTTGTAAAAATGCCTCAACGAAGAAAGGTCAACCCGAAGGGAAACCCATCCCTGCTCTTCCTCTTCCCAAAAGCCAAGGTACTCGATTTTGCTCCCATTTAAATTTTGGGGTTTTCTTGTAATTGTGGAAAATACAATTTAAAGGAATTTGAGTTGTGGGTTCTTGGTAAGAGATAACATCTGAGATCCATTTGATGTGATGGGCACATATGTGAAGGTTTATTTTTGCATCTGGTAATTTTTCTGTGTTGGGTTTCTACTGGGCCAACTAAATAATGTTTAATTCTCAACTGGGTGTATAATTTTGGCGATGGATGCTTAATTGTTTGTATACGAGGTGTTGATGATAATCAGCTAATCAGCATAATGCCTGTACAGCCCGTCTCCTTTTTGAATCTCCTATATTTGTATTTTGTTTTTGAACTTGCTAAGTTACTAATTTGTAGTGGTTTGAATTATAACTTAGAGGGTGTGACTCAAGTCTCCTGTCATTGGATTTGTCTCATTCTTCATAATCCTGCGCTGAAATTTCATCGTTTAATTTGACAAGATGGGATTATTTTTTGTGCTGTTTACTTTTTCTTAGCCCCTGATGATCTTCTTCCTCTTTTGGTTTATTGGCAAGAATCTTGCTTGAGATAGAGGGTAGGAAGTACTTCATTGTCTGCTTGCAATTGGCTTGAAATCTCTGTTCATGTCGATCCACTACAATTAGTTAACTACCTTACCATGGAATACTGTTGCTCATACACTGTTTCCTTATTCATATTTTTCCTTTTCAGTAGAGAACTTGCATTACTTACATAGTTCTAGCTGAATTTTCATAAAATTTTAGTGTTAGATGTGATGCTTTATACACTAGCTGATGATTGTGTATATAAATTATAATGTCATGACGGGGTTGTAAGACTGGTTTAGAGATAAGAAAAATCGAATCTGTAGCATGATCCCAGGTTACAGGATTTCTGCAATTGGGCTTTAGCCTATGCCTCGAGCTTTACTTGTTTTAGGAAATTGAAAAAAACATCAATGATCAGAAAAGGTGACAGTAGAAATTTTAAATAGATAGAGAATTTGTAGCATCAAATTTGAGGCCAAAGAGATGGATGTTCTAAACTGTTTTGCCTTGCCCCTTTTTGTTTGGTCAAACAGTAGTTTGCAAGTGCTTGCTAGATTCTCTGCTTCTGTTTTATTTATAGTGTTGTTTTGTTAGAAGTACCATGCAAAATATTGTTCATATTATTTGCTTGCTTCGCTGCAGTTTTGGGACAAGTAAGGGACTTCTTGGGAGTCATATCAGAAGCTAACGAACGGCTGAAGCAGGATGCAGAGGTTGGCATCTTGATCTTGCAACCAAATCTGATTGTTTATCCCAATTCTAACATCCTTTTCAACACATAATCTGTGTTTTCTCATTTACTGACATGTAGGATAATCCAGAAAACTATGATATTGAAGTGCTCACGGGAAATGAATCTCAAGTCATTAATATGGTCTCTCTCTCTCTCTCTCTCTCTCTTGCTCTCGCTCATGCACACACATACACACACATACACACACACGCTCACAGATTGTTGATGCCTTTGGATTATAATTGATTTGTGGGTGGATCTGAATTGACAGGAGTTGATGCTGGGCGTTGCTGATCTTCAAACTCCTGAGGCTGTGGCTGCTGCTGAATCTGCAATTTCTGGTTGTCAGCCTGTTATACCACTGGCCGTCAACAGTAGCAGAGAGGAATCAGAGGATAGCGGTGATGATGACAGTAGCAGCGAGGATAGTGACGACGAAGATAGTTCCAATGACAGTAGCAGCGATGATAGTGACGACGAAGATAGTGATGATAGCAAAGATGATATTAGTGATAAAGAGGATAAGAAAACATCCTCTCATGAGAAACTCAAAGCACGCAAGTCGGGTAAAGATAATTCTTTGAGTGAAGATGTTGGTAACAATCGGTCCAAAAAACGACCGAAAATTGTCGAGCTCTCATGAAAGTCTTGTGAGATCTAGTTATATATAGAGTTGTTTATGGAACTATGAATTTATTGTAATAGTTGGGCAAGTCTTAAGACCTCCACACAGTGAGAAGGGCATATGATGAATGATTCTGGGAGACTCTGAAAGAGATGATGAGTTGTATGAAGAGTGGACATTATGTTATATCATTGATGTGATTTCGTATGTAATTTCACCCGAATCCTCCTAAGTACGATGTTTGTGGATGAATTCTTCACTAATTAGACGTATAATGAAAGGTAATTCTACTGCAAATTTATCGGGTTTGCAAAGTTACTTTGCCACTAGAACAAAAAATAGAAAAAGCCACAAAAACTAAGCAGAATACAGTTCGAGGTAAATCTATGCATTGCAAGTTCTTCGAACATCGAATGAACGCTTAAAATGTAGAAGAAAATGCTTTGGCAACATTGTGTGTGGTACACGCTTTTGTTTTTTGGTTGGAAACGGGGCTTATATGTCACGCCACGGATTCAGAGTTGGTGGAAAAATTAACCCCACGCTTGGTGCACGAGTAAAAATATTAAAAGAAAATTCTTCTCTTATACAAATATTCTGAAAACCTTATAAGTGTACAAAAAAAAAATAAAAACTCTCAAATCCCTCATCTAACACAACCTCAACTCGTCTAGCCCCTGTCTTGCCAAATAATTCATCTGTAAATTAAAAGGGTGAGGGGTGAGTAACAACCACTGTCGCCCAATGAATAGAATATGTAATATGCCAGTCAAACATGCCGTTTTACACACATTATAAAATATGATACGTATATCAAATCATTATACACATAGTGCCATATCACATCGTCCCTACACGAATTAGTTATCGTTCATGATATGTAGCTCACCACGTAACCCCTAAATTGACCATTTTTCCCTAATGTCCCCGTGTGCCATACATTTATCCCTCGGATAATCCAACACTAAAGTTCTCATGCTCTATAAACGATCCCAAACAATTCACTGATCAAATATATAATAACTCTGAAAGGATTTTCCAAAATAAACATGCTTGACTTGAAAATAGAGAGATATTTGAAAATAGAGCGAAACCCCATAATAGCTCGTGGTTTTCATATTTTATCTGAAAGTAAGAACTTTTAGAACACATTACATAAACCACTCACCTCAATAAACCGAACGTTGACAAAACAACTCATCAACCAAACTCCACCAAGATTACCAATTACTTTCTCTCTCTCTTCTCTTTTAGTTTCTACGTAAACATTTGCATGGTTTCTTCTTCATGCATGTTGTTTATAGTGAAGGAAGTCGGCTATCAAAGGGGGATGAGATCCAACAGGCCGGTCTTAAGATTTTGATGGCCTGTACAAAATCCAAATTAAGATCCTCTCAAGATTAAATATGATAATTTAAAGAAAAAAGTCTACCATGTCATAGATTAAATTTGTTTTGCCAAATTCACGCAAATGTTACAAATGAAATCAATTGAAAATGCAAAAGAAATCATAATTTAGAATCACAAAGTTTTAACATTTTTGACAAAATTAAATACCGGTAAAGAACAATTCAGAAATACACCCAAAGATGAAGATTAGAGGATTTGATTGCTACTTGCTGGAGTTCAAGATGTGAGAAATTTGTTTTTAGAGAGATCGGCAACAGCACAGGTTGAGAGAATAAAAAGCAGAGACCCTTTTGATTAAAGGGAGTTCAAGATGTGAGAAATTTGTTTTTAGAGATCAAGCAACAGCACAGGTTGAGAGAATAAAAAGCAGAGACCCTTTTGATTAAAGGGAACGATGAAATCATGAACGGATTGATAACAAGCGGCTAAAATTCTTTTTTTTTATTTCCTTCTTTCCAGTTTTCTTAGTTAAGTACAAAAAAAAAAAGGAATTTAAAATAAAAAGAAAAATGCTGCAGTGGTTTAGGGTTCAATTTTCCTATAAGGTCTTCGGTTCGACTTGTTTTAGAGATAGTTATTTATTGTTTTGTTAGATAAATGTGCAAAAAAAAAATAGCGCATGCGAGGATCAAACCTATTCCGCAAGTAACTTTACAATTATACCGAACCACTTGCACTAGGCGTGCATTTGGTAAATGGTGTGAAGTTTGGTATATATATTATATATGCATAGCATATAAAAAAAATCGGGGGCTCTCCGAGGCCGGCCCTGAGATCAAATGGCTGGAAAGGTAATTGTGACACGGTAAAGAAGAGATGATCTTTGAATCTACTTTTGTGCCCTAGAGCCAAATATCAAACTAAACGATAATCAAACAAAGAACACAAAGATTTCAGAGTTCCTCCAATATAGGAATACCTCTCTAACAACGAAAGCTTTATAACTCAATGAACAATTACAAGAGAACTCACAAACATAAATAGCTCTCAAGTACAAGCTAATGCTTCTCTCTCTCTGTGTTTGGTTTTGCACAACACACACACATATATATGCTGATCTAAATCCTAGTATTTATACTACTAGGGTTACATCCACATCCTAATAGGAAACACAATCCTACATGTATAGGAAAACCAAATCCTAAGCTAAAACAGAATCTAAACCAAATTAGGATAAAAACCAACAATCCTAACCACACCAAGATTCCTGTTTTCTCGGCACCTTTGATCCTACGTCAATTCCAACAATCTCCACCTTGACATAAAATCCATAGAGAAGCATTTAACACATCAGCAACCGTTGCTCTACCATATTGCACGATCAAACTCGCACCACATGCACCAAATCCAAACAATGATTGAATTTGGATGTATCAACCACCTTTGTTAACATATCAGCAGGATTCTCCTCAGTAGCAATTTTCTTGAGACGAATCTCACCTTCAACCACTACCTCTCGTACGAAATGATATCGTACATCTATGTGTTTGGTCCTCGCATGATGCACTTGATACTTCGCTAAGTAAATAGCACTTTGGTTGTCACAATACACTTTCAACTTGAGTTTTTTCACACCCAAATCTATCAACAATCCCAACGTCCAAGTAGCTTCTTTAATGGCTTCAGCGATTGCCATATATTCTGCTTCTGTAGTTGATAGCGCAATTTTTGGTCGTAGTACTGATCTCCAACATATAGGACCCTTTGCCATAGTAAACACATAACCTGTTGTTGATCTTGTTTTGTCTAAATTTCCGGCAAAATCTGAATCCACATAACCAACTGAGAACTTGTCAATTCTTTCATCAATCTTCTCAAAACATATCCCTTTATCTCTTGTTCCATGTAGATACCTTAGTATCCACTTAGCTGCATTCCAATGCCCATTTCCAGGATTGTGCATGAACCTACTAACGACGCCAACTACGTGAGCTATATCAGGTCGAGAGCAAACCATAGCATACATCAAATCGCCCACCAAACTGGAATAAGGGACATCTTTCATCTCGGCTCTCCCTTCATCCATCTTTGGACATAATTCAGCACTTAATTTAAAATGTTGAGCTAATGGGATACTCACATGCTTAGTGTCGTTGGTTACTCAAAACTTATGCAGTAGCTTCTCAAGGTATTGCTTTTGCGACATGCATACTGTACGCTTCTCTCTATTTCTTGTAATTTCCATCCCCAAAATCTTCTTTGTCTCACCGAGATCCTTCATTTCAAACTCCGTTTGCATTTGTACTTTCAACTTATTGATCTCAATGATGTTGCTTGAAACTATAAGCATGTCATTCACATAGGTTAATAAGTAAATGAATGATCTACCTCTCAGCTTTTTGTGATACACACAATGATCATAGTGACTCCTTGTATAGTCTTGATCCTTCATAAACTTATCAAATCTAAAGTACCATTGTCTTGGTGACTGCTTCAATCCACAAAGAGACTTTTTGAGTTTACAAACCATATTCTCTCTTCCTCTTTCTTAATAATCTTCAGGTTATCTCATATAGATTTTTTCAACTAAATTTCCATGGAGAAAAGCTGTCTTCACATCTAGTTGAACCAACTCAAGATTGAATTGTGCAACTATGGCTAACAAAATTTGAATGGAGGAATGTTTTACCACGGGAGAAAAAATTTCATTGTAATTAATTCCTTCTTTCTGAGCATATCCCTTGGCCACTAGCCTGGCTTTAAATCTCAACAAGCTTTTCTCATCAACACCCTCCTTCTTTGCATATACCCATTTACATCCTATAACTTTTCTTCCTCTAGGCAGCTCTACCAATTCTCAAGTTTTGTTCTTTTTAAGTGAAAGCATCTCGTCATCCATTGCGTCACACCAATGCTTTCCTTTTTTACTATTCACGGCTTCTTTGAAGTTTGTGGGAATGTCAACTTCAATAACTGGTAACGCATAAGCCATACATGCTACACAATCTCGGTATCTAGCCGGCAACGAGATCTCTCTTTTGTACTTTCTCTTAGCTATGCAGTCATCTTGATCACTTAGTTCTTCTTCAATAACCTCTTCATCTTGATCACTCTCATGATCATCATCTTGTACATGCTCTTCCTCACAATCATCATCTCGGCCAATAGGGCTTGAGTTTTCGGCTACTTGTTCCTCAAGCTCCACCTTTTGTACTGCTACCGTGTCTTTCCTCAACTTCATGTGGCTTTCGTCAAACATCACATCCCTACTCACCACAACTTTATTGAGTTCTGAATACCATAGTCTAAAACCTTTTACGCCATTGTTGAATCCCATAAACACAACTTTCTTGGCTCGCGGATCCAATTTGTTCTCCTTCACATGGCAAAAAAGCATTGGAGTTATCATAATCTTGTGCGGGTTCTCCATACCACAATTCCATTGGAGTTTTCCCTTCTAATGCAGCTGATGGTAATTGATTTATCACATGGCATGCATAGTTGAGAGCTTCAGCCCAAAATCTCTTCGGCAACTCAGCTTGAGATAGCATGCATCTCACTTTCTCAAGCAAAGTTCTATTCAATCTCTCGGCAATCCCATTATGATGTGGAGTTCCTCTTACACTAAAATGGTGAGTGATTCCTTCTCTTTTGCATACCTCAATGAAAGGATCAGAGGTATACTCTCCTCCATTGTCACTCCTCAAAAATTTTATTTTCTTACCAGTCTTATTCTCCACCATCTTCTTCCACCCTAAGAAAATATCTAATACTTCATGCTTGTGTTTCATCATATATATCCAAGACCTATGGAAGTAGTCATCTATAAATGACACAAACCATCGTTTTCCACATAGAGAAGCATTTTTTGCAGGCCCCCAAACGTCAGAGTGAACATAATCCAATATGCCTTTTGTTTGATGGACTGCTGAGCCGAACTTCACCCTCGTTTGTTTTTCTAGAACACAATGTTCACATAAGTTTATCTTACTAGTTGTAGCTCCCTTTTCTCCTGCGTGTCCTAACCTCATATGCCACAAAGTAGACAAATCATCCTTGTCTGTTGGCACTTCATCGGCCATCATAGCTGTCCCATTCTCTAATGTCTTACTTTCTAGTATATAAAGCAAGCCTTTCCTCAGACCTTTCATCACCACTAATGCACCTTTTGCAACTTTAAGCACGTTATTGTCCGAGAAGAACTTGTAGCCTTGAGCTTCGAGAGTGCCTAACGAAATTAAATTCTTCTTCAAATTTGGAACATACCTTACTCCATGCAACTCTCAAATTACACCATTATGGTGTTTGATTCTAATGCTGCCGATACCTTGAGTTGTACATGGGTTATCATCTCCCATGTAAACCATTCCCTTCATATCCCAGAAGCTTGAAAATCAATTGCGTTGCCCATTCTCTCATGTAATCCACAGTACTTGATGCCGTTTGGGCACAAACAAACTTTTCATCATCTGCCTCCACCCTATTAGCCTCTGAGTCATCAACCTTCTTGCCCTTATTTCTCGCTTTTATCTTTGGACAATCTTTTTTTCAGTGTCATTTTTCATGAAAAAAGGCACACTCATCTTTGTCCAAAAACTTTCGACTACTCGAGGCTCCTCTAGTACGAGATTTGCTGCCTTTCTGATTTGACTTCTTTCTCTCTTTCGATCTCCCTCTCACCATCAACGCTTCAGAGTTATTATGCGATTGTCTATTAAGATTTCTCACTTCATGATTCATGAGAGCACTCGAAATCTCGTCATATTTAATTGTCTCTCTCCCATAAATCTACATGTTGTGACAAACAGCTCATAGGACTCAGGCAACGAATTCATCAATATCAATGCTTTGTCCTCATCCTTGATAGTTTCTTCCAAGTTTGCCAATTTGGCAATAAGCTTATTGAAGTCTTCAAGATGTCTGATCATCTTAGTTCCTTCCTTGTATTGGAATTGGTACATCTTGCTCTCGAGATGGAGACGATTCTCAGCGCTCTTCTTCAAATACTTTGTCTCTAATAGAGTCTACAATTTCTTTGCAGTACTTCTGTTGTTTTCCCAAGCACAACCAAATTGTAGAACATCCATGAGCGTTCAATCTCTCCCATTCTTCCTTCTTCATTGAAAACAACATATCATCTAACACAATATGCAAGCCTTGTTGTATTAGAACGTCACGAACTTCACATTGCCACATCGCAAAGTTGTTCGTTCCATCAAATTTTTCAATCTCAAATCGGGCACTTTGAACCTTTGGCTTGGTTACCTCAGTACCCGACGGCCCTTTATCATCTCTGCCACTATCGGACTCATCCGTCTTTGCCATCGCTTGATTTGATCAAGAGCCTAAGCTCTGGTACCACTTGTTGTGCCCAAAAATCAATATCAACCAAACGATAATCAAACAAAGAACACAAAGATTTCAGAGTTCCTCCAATATAAGAGTACCTCTCTAACAACGGAAGCTTTATTACTCAATGAACAATTACAAAAGAATTCACAGACACAAATAGCTCTCAAGTACAAACTAATGCTTCTCTCTCTCTGCGTTTGGTTTTGCACAACACACACACATATATATGCCGATCTAAATCCTAGTATTTATACTACTAGGGTTACATCCACATCCTAATAGGAAACACAATTTTACATGTATAGGAAAATCAAATCCTAAACTAAAACAGAATCTAAACTAAATTAGGATAAAAACCAACAATCCTAACCACACCGAGATTCCTGTTTTCTCAACACATTTGATTTTAGGTCAATTCCAACATCTACTACGTACGTAGTGGCCAAGTAAATGCATGCAAAAGGTGTCATGCAATATCAAACACCACCTGCCATCTCCCTTTACACGAAAAGTGCTCACAAGCACCTTAAAACCTCAATGTAAAATATACAAGGAGATAGCTATAAACTATGGTGTGCCACGTTAGAGTATAGCTTCCAACAGTAAGCAGACTAGACTAATGAAAGAGCACCTTTTGCCCTCATCCTTTAGGGTTCCACCTCCTGCTAAAAACTCTATCTTAACAACCGATCTAAAGTAGCCACCTCAAGCTAAGACTACTAATAGTCAACAACATATGGCTCATACTGGAGGTTAGCTCTCAAACGAATAAGATGGAAAATTCTAGAAGATAATACAAGGATAAATGAAAATGAATATTGGTGGCTTACGGGGAAAATGAATGGTTGACATAAGGTAATTCTAATATAGGCCCAGATCAAACGAAGGTTGCGATGTGATATGAGCTGTCGGTGAGTGTATTCTATACTTTTTACTACTTTTTATAGTTAAGTTCAATATTTTGTATATTTTAATAATATTGTTTTATATTTGCAGGTCAACTTTAATACTACGGACCTTGATGCCGAACGGACAACCTACATAGATGGCCTCTTCACAAATCGGTACAAAGAGTGGAAGGGCGACCTCCACAAAGTTTTCAAGTCGTATCTGAATGCGGAGACTGCTTTAGCCCGAGGATGCCCTAAGGAGTTGCTGGAGTAACTTCATGATTGGGAGTTGCTATGTAACCACTTTCGAGACCCTAATTTTTTGGTAAGTTTACAAATTTATTTTATAATTTTACTTAAAATTAATATATGCAATAACAAATTTTGGGTTCAACAGAAACGTTCTCGAGCCAATTCGATAAATAGGTCGAAAAAGAAACTTCTGCACCACTCCGGTTCGAAGCCCTTTCCTTATAGAGTGGCTCAGCGACGAGAGATAAAACTACTTTACATTTTTTAATTTTAATATAATTTAATATTTATGAATTTTAAATTTTAACCTTCTTTTATTATTATTTTTAGGCAGGTGCAAAGTTTCCGGAGATTGACATGTTCGAGGAAGTTTATGTCCGCCCCGGTGATGAGACGGCTCAACAGCTCCATGTAAGTTTCTCTAATTACTTATTACTTTTGTTTCTTTTATAATTATTATAAACAATAATATTTATTTTTTTATTACAGGCCACTATGGTGGAGAAGAGCAATATTTCACAAAACTTAAACACAACAAATACCCTAATATGGTAATAAGTTCCCAAGAAACTCCCTACCTGAATTTCCGAAGCTAGAGTCTAACTTTGTGTTCCACTCCAAATGCCAACTCCACGAACTTGATCATAACTAATGCCATGTATATTTCCACTCTCTCTCTGAACTTGATCATAACTAACGCCATGTATATTTCCACTCTCTCTCTCTCTCTCTCTATATATATATATATATATATATATATAAGAATTATTGCATGCTGCATGCTGCATGCAGCATGATAAGAAGGGAAAATGTTTGAAGAATGATGTGAAACGAATGAAGGAAGTCCATGGTATTTATAGTAGAAGAAAGTCGGCTTGGCAAGAGAGGATAGCCTCTATGTTGTGTCGACTAATGTCTAGACAAAGATGAAATGGGATTGGTATGGAAATAGCAGAGATGAAAGGTGGCAAAAAGAAAACATGACTTGCCAGAATGGTGCCACCTCCACCAATATCAATCTATCTCCAGGTTGCATGTAATAGATGCTATCATGAAACAAAAACTACCTCATACTTAACTTTATTGCCTCAAGTAATAGCCTACACGTTGCACTCTTTAAAACAAGACTCAGCAACCTAATTGGCACCTATTTGATGGATAGATATCATGCTAGTTGGCTAATTACATAGCAACAGTTCCTGCTATTATATGTAGGAAATAAGACACATGCAGCCTAGGAAACTCTTAGTCACCACACTAAATAAACTAGCTCGGACCAAAAGACCTAAAGGGATTTAATGTGACAAACTGAATTCCTAATACAAATATCACAAGTTAAACAAATAACTTATAAGCTTATTCTAAAAATACGGTTCTCACAGATTTGCCCTCCCATCTCCGATCTCACAAAATCCCTATCCCTGACTGCACAAACAAAGGAATTTAAGTTCTAATTATATTAGATGCGAATAACAAAGAATTCATTCATATTATATTATATTATATTATATTATATATATATATATGTATATATATATATATAATCACTGTAGTGGAACCCCTCAACATTAGTCAGATATCTTGCCTACCCACAACAACAATAGCAAGCATGATCTCTAAAAACAATAGAGAAATTAGTTGTTTTTGTCAAAAGTTAAACATGAATTACTAAGATATACATTAGGATTCTAGTTGCTGGAATAGTCATTTTTTAGATGTAAATTACTGAAATGCCCTTTGTATAAGAAGGGCTCTTATCTACGGTATCTATATGAACGACAATCACAATTTCATAACAATCGAACCCTTCTCTCTATAGGCTTCCAATTTGCGCCGTCGTTTCCAATCGTCGTCGTCGCTCCCAATCGCTGATAGCCATTTGTTGCCAGCCAAACATCTATGGAGAGGTACGCATGTCCCCCAAACACTCAGATCTGAGTTTGGTTCTGGGGGTGGTGAGCTAATCTTCGCCGACCCTTCTCTCTCTCAGATGAGATGAGATGCAGTCGGGTCCAACCCCAAACTCGTTAATCTTCTCCCATTCTCTTCTAGTCTAGTCCAACTAAATGGGGCTTCAAGTTACTACTCCATTGAAGGTAACATTTTTAGCTTAAAGCATCAGCTTTCAAGATTTCTAGGTTTTCTTTGTTTTGTTTTTTTTATTGGAAAATTTTGGGTTTTCTAACATGGTGGTCGATCTTGGTGTTTTTGTAGCGAAGAAAAATTAAGAAAGTTGAATTGTATGTGAGACAATCCATAAGGTTGTTTGTGATCACTCTGGAAGAAAACATGTATAGTTGCAACCACTGCAGAACCCATCTTGTCGACGGCGTAATCTCTAAGGTCCGAAATCACGTTATCCGTAATTCTGCTTGTTATGAATTTTTACTGTTTATTTGCATGGTGCACTTTACCAAAACATTAAAGAACTCTGAAATTATGATGCATTGTTGTGATATGAAAATGTGTGGCAATTTTTCGATGAGAGATTTATCGGTAGTAGGCGTAAGAATGTAATTTGTGTGGGTTTATTATGATGAATTCTAAGAATGTAATTTTTCATATCATTAAATTGTTGGTTTAGGTTTTTGTGGAGTGTTTTGTTTGTGAAAACAAGCTATTGGCTTTTAGGTTTGTTACACCTTTATACCGTAGCGTAATGTGATTGATCATGTTAAAATCGATTGAGATTGGAAGCTCAAATATTGGGTTGTTTTTGGGTTTGTTCTTTTATTTTCGTTGCAAGGCTTTGTTTCCAAATTATGTTTATTGCTCATCACAATCAACTTTGGCTTCATGTGTAATAGCCTATGTGTTTGATGAGCAGATATGCAGTCAGATTGTGTTTGGTTTCAATCTTAGTCTTCTGTTTGTGTTGGCAAACTACAGGAAGAACTCGTGTTTACTTTGGTGTAATCAGATTGGGTTTGCTTTTATTGTTTGTGATCAAAGCAATGTGATAGGTAATAATAGCTGAAATATATGTTGCCTTTCAACATCTGGATGCGTATTTGGACTTGTGTATTTCATTTGCAGTGACTTCAAGTGTCTATATGATCTAACTTGAGCTAATCTGGGATGGCAGTAATATGTTTTGGCTATTAGGAATGTGTTCTTTGGCCAAGATTTTGTGAGTTAAGTTTAATGATTTCTAGTGAGAAAAGTGAGCTAATTGTGGAGCATTAAATTATGAAGTTTTTCTTAGAGGAACTGAAAAATTTTCTGATTCCAATGAATCTCAAATATTGCTTAGCCATGAGTCTGGATTTAGTTCCAGGAGTAGAAACAATCTATCCATTGTCGGCTTTAAGTAGAATATCACTAGTTGAGAGACATGTTTTAAGCTACTGAGTTATAGGGTGAGGCTAGCTCTATTGATAAAGCTATTACTCTACACTCACAATAGTTCAACTCTTAGGTTTCCCTTCCCAAGCCTTAGGCATCCTTCAAATCCTAAAATATGTTCATATGTTCTGGATATGTGAGCTTTGGCCAAATCTTCTAAGTCCCAGAGTCCTCAAACCACCTAAAACCATCAGCAAACTTCTTGACCCACAAGTTGTGTCTCTAAAATTGTAGTTGCTAGCATATTTGTTAATTGTCTTTTTTATTTTCTCACTGTTCAAAAAGGACGCCAAAGCGGCGATTCGGCGCCCTGATTAGGGGTTGGGCGTTTGATAAAATCGTTTCAGCAGCTAGGCGGATCTAGGCTCCTGCCTAGTCGGGTTAGGTTGTCTAGGCAGTTCTGTTATTTTTTTTTTTTAATTTTAAATTTTTTTTAAAGGTTTTAGGGTTTAAAGGTCATAAAGCTAGTGAAGCTAGTATAGCGCAAAGATGGATTGTTGAGGGTGGTGATGAAGAAGTTGAGATTGATTCAATAATAGGCAGAGAGACATTGGAAGTGGATAATTGCCTAGAGCCTAGGACAAGTCCTAGAATAAGAGAACTTCATGAAAAAGATTTTGAATCAGATGAGTACACAAAAGGAGAGGGAGATGACGAGGAAGTTGAGCTTGAGCCCGATACGGACATGGTCTTGGAGGGATATAGAGAAGAGATTGATGAATAAGTCCTTGCAAGTTTCAAGTATTTTATTAATGTTTTCGTATTTCTTTTTATGTATTCAATGAATTGTAGTACTTTATAATTTATATAACCTTACATTTTGCATTTATGTTTCTAAATACATGTATATATAATATATATATATATATATATATATATATATATATATGTTGTGGACAGTTTTTAGTGAAGGGTGCGGCAAGAGAAGAATAGAGAGAAAGAGAGAAAGGCTTGAGGAATTATGTTGTATTGTAGTACATTATTCCTTATGCCAAGTGCCTTTATTTATAGTGAAAGAAGTACAATTACAATATGATTCTAATCTTTAACAGAACAGAATATCCCAATCCATATCTACCTAGGATTTACACAATCACATTTAACACATGTTATAAATTATCTACAACACTCTCCCTTGAGTGTGCAAATACTCAAGTAGATGTCGCATCAGATCTTCAGGATGATAGTTGATGAAGTCGTCTCGTAGGCACAATAGAGAACACTCTAGTCTCATATAGAGAACTTGCATATAAAAAGAATAAAAACTCTCACAAAACCTGGCTATGGTAAAACCCAAGACGGGACAAAACCCATAGTCTAGGAGAAAAGTGAGTTAATGCAATGTCGATACTTAACATCTTCAAGACGTAAGTAGTAAGGAAACACACAAGAGTATGACCAGCCCAGAATGGGTGCCTCGTTAAAACCTAGTCAAGTAACAAAAACCCAATGGGAAAAATGATCCTGATCGTAGGGAAAAAGAGTACATTAAGGTCAAGCGAGTATACTTCAGGATACTCCCCCTGAGTTCGACGAAACTCCCCCTGAGAACTACAAGCGTAGCAAATGAGAAAATTTGCACATACCAAATCCTCGAACAAGCTTCTTCGGCAATGACTTCGTGAAGAGGTTGGCAAGGTTGTCTTCGGATCAGATATGCTTGACTTCAATCTTCTGATGCTCATGCTGATGTGATGTAGACGCAATATGCTTGGTGTTGACTTCTTGGATGTATCATGTTATGGTCTGGTTGATACATGCGGTGTTGTCTTCATAGATAGTTGTTGGAACTCAACGAAGGATGAAGAATTACAGGTGCTTCGAATATGCTCCCATGTACACGTGTGGCTTAGTGTATGGCGATGAGCTCGAAGACGTCGCAACTAAGGTCTATTTGGTTGACCTCCAAGATATTGCGGTGTTCCTAACGGTAAAGACATAATCCGTTTGGAAACGTGCCTTGTGCGGAACAGACGGATAGTCTGTGTCAGCATATCCCACAAGGTAAGCATCATTCTGATAACCAAGGGGTTGTGGTTAATTCTGAGATGCGCAGGGATAGAATAAGCCCAAATCCGTAATAACGGAAAAACGTCTTTAACACCTATTTGGTGGTAGCGTGTAGGCGCAGTGTTGTATCTTACCAAAAGATCAACAACGAATGAGATGTCATGCATAATGCAATGAGCTAAGTACAATAAAGCGCTAATTGAACTTAGATATAGAACTTCAAGTTCCACAACCTTTTCAAGGATCTCATTTGCATCTAGCGTATGAACGGTCATGAGTGTACTCAAAGGCAACACCTTCTGGGTGTAGTTCGATTGGTGGACAAGAATACCATCTGAACTTTGCTCGAAACTTCGGGTCGAGACATAAATGAGTTTTCCCAAGATCTTTCATCTCAAATTCCGACTTCAAGTGCGAGGCAGTTTTCTCAAGCTCTTCTAGAGTCTAAGTGAGATTTATGTCATCGACATAGACTGCAACTCTAGCAAATTCGGTTTTGTACACGCAGGGGCATAGTTTATTCACATATCCCTAACTGATCAAATATTGACTTAAACGGGTATACCACATCCGCTTGGATTGTTCCAATCCGTAAAGTGAAAGCCTCAATTCAATAGAGAGGGTGTTCTGTGGTCTAGAACTATTTGGATCAGTTATAAGTCCTTCGGGAACTTCCATGTATATTTCTGTATCAAGATCCCTATAGATACGTTACAACCACGTACATAAGCTGCATATGCAGTTTTTCGAAAAAACTACCAAATTGATAAGGTAGCAGAACGTTATGACGTCCATTACGGGGGAATAAGTCTCATCGTAATCAATCCCAGGGCATTGAGAGAAACCTTGCGCCACAAGGCGTGCCTTATATTGCAATATTTCATTCTTCTCATTTCGATTCCTTACAAAAACCCACTTGTAGCCAACGGGCTTCACATGTGGAAGTGTAGGAACTACAGGCCCAAACATTTTACGTTTCGCAAATGAATCAAGTTCGACCTGGATTGCTAGTTTCCAGTTTGACCAATCAGTTCTACATCGACATTCATCAACGGAACGCAATTCGATATCGTCGCTTTTCACTATTTCGGGTAGCTACCATATACGTGAATATCATCGATGATAATCTCATTCCAAATTCCATTAACTCATCCATGCATGCATAATGGACCAAGACTACAGGTCTCGGGATAATCCGGATTAATTTCATGAGGTGGAATGGTTGAGATAGCGAACGAGGAAGGGATTCATTTTGTGCCATGTTTCTCCACTTCTAGGGAGGTGAATCCTTCGAACTGAATGATCTGTCGCGCTTCAGGTCGAGAACAGATTGATTGGCTAGCCGTCGGCGTACTAGGCCGTCCAACAGGGGCGACCAAACCGTCCTTTAGGGGCGGCACACCCTTCGGGGATGTTGACTCGACGTCCGTTAGGTACGTCTATCCTTGTAGGCATGTTTCCAGCTGGTATATGTGATCTCGTCACTTTATCTAGATCAGAGAAAGCGTCTGGAGCAATACTCTGAAATCTAGAATATGGGGATCGAGATGAGACATAGTGGGGACGTCTACGATAATTTGCGCTGTTCTTCAGGAACGTTGACGTTCTTATCTCCCCCTAACGGCGGGAAGACTGTCTCATCGAAGTGACAATCCACAAGATGGTGGTAAAGAGATCGCGTGCAAGGGCTCTAAAGAGCTAATTCGAAGGAGAATCACAATCGACAAAGATTCACATCCTTCTTTGAGGACCCATATTGGTACATTGCGGCGGCGCAATATGGCAGAAGGTGCATACCCAAAAATGCGTAAATACGAAACATCAGGTTCGTACCCAGTAACCAATTGTAACGCTATAAAGTATTGGGTAGTAATGGGCCTCAGGCGGACCAACATGGCTACATACAAGATTGCATAGCCCTAGGCAGAAACTGAAAGCTTGGTGTGTTCACCAAGGTCCGGGCGATCAATTGATAATGCGCTTTATGATCGCTTCTGCGAGGCTATTTGGGGGTTGAACATGAGGAATTCAATGTTCAATTTCAAGCCCAAAAAACATGCAATACTTATCGAATACTGTTCGATATAAACTCTCCGGCATTATCCAGTCTTTTAGACTTTATGGGATAGTTAGGGTGGTGACCCTTAAGTAAGAATTGGCCAGGAGTTTAGCAGCAATGTGTATGTGGACAGACATGTGACCATTGTGTCGATATATCAACCAAAAACCATATTTACATGGTCCGCATTTTTGGTTGGATAAGTCCACATTATTCCCTTTGATCCACTGTGAAAAGAGGGTTATGTAGTAATTTTGCTAGGGATGATGTAAAAATCAAATTTCCCCAACGAGCAGGCTTGGCAAAGTGTGCTTGTAGGCACAAAATCCTTACTTCAGGTAAGGTGATGCATTGTGTAACATATTGCATCGTGTTTTGACCTGAATGTTCCAAACGGTCGTGCCAAAACAAGTAAACTGCTCGAATCACCCGGCTTCAAGCTGGCCTATATTTGGCATGTCCCAGTTGGGAGGTAGCCCATTGGCCCCAAAACATAGCTTCAGGCTTCATATTTTGGAAGGTGATGCAAAGATACGTCACTCTATTTTCTACAGTGGTTTTTATGATCATTGTTCGCTCGAATATCCTTATAACTCAATGACGTTCTTCTGGAACGGAGAAATAAGGCCCCTTAATAGTAATTCAGTACCATTAATACAACAAGGAGCAGTGCCAATGCCCTTAATCAGGTTAGGTAGACCTGAATTCGTTGCTAGAGGGGTGATTTAGGTATGAAGTTAGTGTGCATAGTCGCACGTGCATCCAGACAACTAACTTCCCCACATTTATACCTTATCACATGTTAATTGAATTCGATCACATGTATAAGAAACATGATTCAATTAACTCATATTCGAGGACAATATCCATAATAATATCCAAAAAATTTAAAGCAAATACCAAAACAATCATCCAAACAAAAAGGAAAAATTGTTCAAAACTTAAACCAAAAGATATGGGGTTTCGGCCAACAGGGCCTTCCATGTCAAAATTTTGCTTTTCCATATGTGTTAGGTGAAGCAAAATTAGTCTCACAGATTGGCTATGGGAATGGTACGCCTCAACAACATTGGTAGGGGCACAAATAAGTGCATAACCAATGATCTATTCCATCAAAATGGAGGTAGATTCTGCACGGTTGAGGTGCGGGAATACTGTCCCTTATTCTTGAAGTTTTGGGTCTTAGTTGCCAAGGGATCACATGTTTGGTCGTGATGCCACCTCCTTGGTTGACCCTGATTCTACCACTATTCAGTACTTTCCAGCCGAAGAAGGAAGAGTAGATTCGGTAGGCGTCTGTTGAAACAGAGCCTTAAGTTCGGTACACCTCTGCTGAAACAGAGCAAGACCTTCGGTACATCCCTGCCGAAGTAGGGCATGCCGTTTGGTAGACTTCAGCCGAAACTGTCTATACCGTTCAGTAGACTCTGCCGAAGCAGGGTCTATACCATTCGGTAGGCTCCAGCCGAAGCTGGGTCACACCATTCGGTACCTCCCAGCCGAATCACTGGGGTGCCGCTTTCACTGTTGTGCTTTTCAGTGAGCAAAGTGGTAGTATCAGATCTGAGAATTTAGTGAACCTCTACTCTCTATAGTGCTTCTTCAGGAGCATTTTAGAGGTATGGAAGAACGAGAAAATCTTCTCCAGTCAAAAATTCAATCGGATTCTCTAAACTTCAGAATTGTACCTATTCATGGATGAGGTTCAATCATGCCTTGTGTCAGGGCAAGATATGTCTTGCTTCGGGCAAGGTATGTCTTGCTTTCGACAAAGTGTATCTTGTTTCGGGCAAGGTGTGTCTTGCTTCGGGCAAGATCATCTTTGCATGATTAGAACGATCCGTAGAGTGAGTCAAAGAGCCTTGGAATCCTTGTCATTGAGGTACTTCCATTTACAATGCTTCAGGCATAAGTCTTTGGATGAAGATCATGACGGAGGCTTATTTAGCTCTATCCACGTCATTGTTGGCTTCAATGTTTCTCAACTTCTCAGTAGTCAAGTGGAGCTTCACAACTTGTGCCCACATAAAGTAGTTTCTGCTAGAAACTTCCATGTTAGTGAAATTGAACTTGTTATGGTTCGGAAATCCACTGGATGGAGGGAACAAGATTATGGTTGGTGCTTATGGGAAATAAATTCTCCATAATCACAAAGGTTAGAACATTCGGGTTCTAAGACATGGTTTGGTTTAAATTGTCATGAAAACTGCGGGTTTTATGGGTATTTAGTTTTTAAGGAAACTTCAGGTTTCTTGGCACTTATTCGAAACTTCGGGTTTGAATTTATGAACTTCAAGTTCATGGATACCTGCAATCAAACGCAATATATATAGAACAGAAAATAAAATTTTAACATGTATTGTGAATGGGTAGTGAAATATAGATCTACGGGACCTTCGGGGTGTGAAAATATGACCCAAATAACTTTTGGTGGGTCGTGGTTGGAGTTGCAGGCCCAGCCCTAAGTCCAGTAGTGGGCTGGAGGCGTGAAGGAACAGGACTGCGGGCCTAGGCCCAAGGGCTGGCTGGGGGAAAGGAGCAGCGGGCTGAAAAGCCCGAGCCCAACTGGGCTGGAGGTGGAGTGGGCCGAGAGGAAGCAGGCCGAGGGGGAAGGCCCAACGGGCTGGCGCATGGCTCGGCTGGAGCTGGGCGCAGGGTCAGCTCGGCTCGGGTCCGGTAGGGTTTTTTTTTTCTTTATTTAAAAAAAAAAACGAAAATTTTTTTCGGTAAAAAATTTCCAGTTCTTTTTTCAGAAAAACAAAATTTGATGTTTTTTGTAGAAAAGCAAAAAAAAATAAATAAAAACCCTTGATTTTCCCTTCGTTCACACAATCATCAATTCACTTAATATATGACAAATATATTAAATGTCGATGTTAACACAATATTTGCAGAAGATCAATAATTCGTTAAACGCAGAAAATTGGGTTATGCATCATGGTGAAGGTTCATTTAATCAGGTCTGACAAAATATCGACAATCGAGACCGTGTTTTAGAAGAACCTGGATTGTTGATGATGATGGTTGAACAATTTGTTTGCAGGATTGCCTTCAACTCCGAATTTCCATTGTCAATGCGTTGAATCTCGTTCAAAATAACAGGGGAAAAAATTGAATCAATAGCAAGTATATTAATTCAAAAAATAAAAAAATAAATCAAAGTAAAAACTATTGAAATTAATACTCCCCATGATTGAAGATGGCCAAAACTCCGGTATAATTCTCTTGAGCACAGCGGAAAGAGCGTGCTGATAACGTGTTGTGGACAGTTTTTAGTGAAGGGTGCGGCAAGAGAAGAATAGAGAGAAAGAGAGAAAGGCTTGAGGAATTATGTTGTATTGTAGTACATTATTCCTCATGCCAAGTGCCTTTATTTATAGTGAAAGAAGTACAATTACAATATGATTCTAATCTTTAATAGAACAGAATATCCCAATCCATATCTACCTAGGATTTACACAATCACATTTAACACATGTTATAAATTATCTACAACAATATATATGTTTTTATTCTTATATAATAATAAATTGAGTTAAAAAAAAAACTTGCTAGGCCCTGCCTAGGCTCCTAGGCGCTAGGCCCTGCCTAGGCTCCTAGGCTCTAGGCCCCTACTCGCCGCCTGACTAGCGCCTAGTGCTTTTTTGAACCTTGTTCATAATTTATACTACTTTGAAATCCTCTCTCCTACCATATGTGGTTTAGTTGTTTTGTTTATTGGTTTATAGATGGTGAATGGGTGTTGTCCGCTACTCAATCATCTTTACTATTGTTGGGACAACTATGGATTATGCTACAATTAGACTAAGGGCCAGTTTGGAGTTGCTGTGCTTTTAAAAAAAAAATCCTTTTAAAAGCAACTTTCATGCTGCTTTTAAAAGTTGCTGTTTAAATTAATGCCACAACTTTTAAAATATGCATTATATTTTATTTTTACCAAACACTTTTATTTGCTTAACTTTAAAGTGAAACAGTTTTTAATGAAAAAAAAGCAATACTAAACGGGGCCTAAGACCTGTGTTAAAGAGCTACAAGGAATCTATGTTTGGGAGTAATGATGGTTCACAGAAGAATGATGGTTGGCTAAAAATGTCTGACTGGTCTCCAACCACCAATTCTTTTAATTGGGAGGAGAGGTGCAATGACAAAAATGATCACATAGGATGTTAAAACCAGATGAAGAAGTTTAACTCGTTTTTTTCTTTGTACTAGTTGAAATTTTTTGGAATTAGTCATGTAACATGAGTTCTTGAACATTAATTACATTTTTTTTTGCAACTAATAGATTTCCTTGTCTATATGTTTAGTTTTCTTTGAAATCATTCATTTAATTAAGGGTGAAAAATTGAGAAAGGATATAGCTCAAAATGGTAGAGCTCTCGACTTGTAATTGTATGGGCATCAATTTGTAGATTGTGTTGGAAAATAAGATTGAGTTTGTAATAAACAAATAGTATCGACATAATATTGATACATTATTGACAAAATATTGATACGATATGAATATAATATTGATATATTATTGACAGAGTATTCATACAATATCAACAATATACCAACACAATATCAATAGTATATTCATACCATATTAACATGAGTATTTTAGTCATTTCATAAGTTCAGCCCCCTATCATTTATGTCTTTCATATCTTTCTGAATAATTTAGCAACCAATTAATGAATTTTGCCTATAATAGCTAATTTCTCAAAATAATAACAAAGTACAAGACAACCTTGGAAACGAAACAAATTTACATAAATACCCTTGGTGAGCAAAAGCAAAGAGTGCACCATCTTATTTCATCAAAAGCCTCAAAGGATCAATCCTTATTATTTTTGTGGTTTGATCATAATTAATTAGCAGTCAAGCATGCCTTAATTTGGATTAAGATTCCCTTAATCACTAAGGACGTTCCCCAACATAGTTGCCAGGTGGGGAATAGTTGCAAGTCACAAACCACCACCCATTGGTGTACTGAACCCTAGCACACCCAACTTAACCGAGTTCTTCCAAACCACTTGCGTGTAATGCAAGCATTGCTGCCCACCAACACAAGAATTAGAGTTGTAATCGTAATTTGGCTTCTTCGCCACCCACAAGTCTCCGCCACCCACAAGTTCACAGCTGCTGTGCCGGTGAACGAGCCACTCCCTTTCGCCAAGTTCTCGCTGTAAGTCCTGTTGGAATTCGAATGCACCATATTGCAGTCACCAATTATTGAGTTGGCATAGTTATGAGCATACGCCACTACGGCGCTGTCTCACACGATATTCGGCACGTAGAACTGCGCACGTGATGTGTTGTGTGTAAGTTATAAATTGATTTAAGCCAAAATTTTTGAACTTCATGATTTTTACATTCATTAGTTGCGAAAACTCAATAAACAACCAAGTGTACCTTGATCCATGATGCCAGACACAATGAGATCCCAATCCGTTTTAGCTACTAGTAGAGGAAGATGTTGGTCTCTCTCTTGCGTTAGTTTGCACATAAAATACCCTAATTGTGTTTTCTGTCAGTGTACACATAAGATGGGTATGTGCACTATATTAGGCAGAGAGATGACCCGTTTCCTTTTGAAGCCCATAATCAATTACCACCCATCACAGTAATAAGATAGGAAACTAATTCTCTTAATTTGACCAATAGGATTGTTACCAAATAATAATATTCGTTAAACCCTACGTATCACATGGACCATGTCATGTGGACCACTTTCGAATATTAAAATATTCTTACATTCTCCCACTTGGTCCATAATGACACATATGCTTTTCCCGGTTTAACAAATACACATCAAGCGCACAATAAAATTTGAAAGAATCCTCATTATGAATTGATCAACATAGATACTGATTCTAAGCAATCTACTAGTGTGAGTCATGGCGGTTATACATCAATAAGCAAAATATTCCCTTCCATGTTCCACAACACTAGCAAACCACCTAAAACAGTCCGTTAGTGAGAAAATATATGTAGGTTCGATAATGTCTTTGAAAAAGACATTCCTGCTATCATTCATCCAATTTCAAAAATGTATACATATAATGGAAAATAGGAAACTCCAGAAACATGTTCAATTATTGAGCTCAGAGTGTCAAACACAAATGTTGTCATTAAACAAATCCTCAAAACAAAATAAAATATGACAATCATCATGGACTATGACCAAGTCGCATTCTGTCATCATGATCATTAAATGCCTTTGGCCCTAGTCCTTTTGTCAATGGATCTGCAATCAAGCATTGTGCTTATGTGCTCAATAGACACTCTTTGTTTCTGAACCTCCTCCTTAAAAGTCAAGTAATTTATATCCATATATTTAGCACCATTAGAATACTTGTCATTCTTGGAGAAGAAGACAGCTGCGACGTTGTCACAAAAAAATTCTCAATGGCTTGGCAATGGAGTCAACAACACAAAGCCTTGAAATAAAATTCCGAAGCCACATTCCATGATTTGTAGCCTCAAAGCATGCAATAAATTCAGCTTCCATGGTGGATATAGCAATAACATCTTGCTTTGCACTTTTCCAGGAAATCGCTCCTCCAACTAAGCAGAACAAATAACCAAGAGTTGATCTTTTTCTATCAACACATCCATCAAAATTTGAATCTGAATAACGAATTACTTCCAGGTTGTCAGATTTCCTATATGTGAGCGTATAGTCTTTCGTTCCTTGCAAATATCGCATCACTTTCTTTGCAGCTTTTTAGTGATCCATTCCTGGGTTGTTTTGGTGTTTGCCTAACATTCCAACTGCAAAACTGATGTCTGGTCTGGTACAAGTCTGTGCATACATTAGATTTCCTATAGCAGATGCATGCGGAATACTCTCCATTTGTGCACACTCCAATTCATTTTGTGGGCATTGCATAAGGCTAAACTTATCCCCTTTCTAAATTAGAGCAACACTGGATGAGCATTTTTCCATACCGAATCTCTCTAGAACTCTTTCAATATATGCTTTTTGAGACAAGCCTAACACTCCACGTGATCTATCTTGGAATATTTCAATTCCTATCACGTAGGCCGCCTCACCCATATCCTTCATTTCAAAGTTCTCCGAGAAAAACTTCTTGGTCTCATGTAATAAACCAAGATCACTACTAGCAATTAAAATGTCATCAACATACATAATCAGAAAGATAAATTTGCTCCCACTGACCTTCAGATATGTACACCAATCAACGATGTTTGTTTTAAAACCAAAGGAAACAATGATATTGTCAAACTTAAGATACCATTGTCGAGAAGCTTGTTTAAGTCCGTATATTGACTTCTTTAGTTTACAAACCATGTGTTCCTTTCCCTTTAATGCGAAGCCTTCAGGTTGATCCATGTAGACTTCCTCTTCCAAACTCCCATTCAAAAAAAGTTGTTTTCACATCCATTTGATGTAACTCTAAATCATAATGAGTTAACAATGCCATAATGATTCTAAATGAGTCATTCTTAGAAACTGGTGAGAAGGTCTCTTTGTAATCAATGCTTTCTTTCTGAGTGAAACCTTTGGCTACCAATCTGGTTTTATATCGTCCTATATTTCCATTGGAATCGTGTTTGGTCTTAAAAACCCACTTACACCCAACTCTCTTACAACCTTTAGGCAATTCAGCGAGATCCTAGACTTTATTATGGTCCATTGATTTCAACTCATCATTCATGGCATCAATCCATTTAGTAGAATCAACAAAGTTAATGGCGTGTGAAAACGAAACCAGATTTTTATTTAATCCTACATCAATGTCAGACTCTTGTAGATATACCACATAATCATCCGGAATAGCAATTTTTCTTTCTCTTTGAGATCGTCTTAATGTTATTCCTTGTGGTTCTTCCACTACATTTTCATTGGTGATAATCTCATCCTGGGGTGGTTGGTCAATAATTTGTTGTTCAACATTATCTAACGGTTCCACATGTGTAGGAACAACAACTTGCTTAGAAATTATAGGTCTAGGAATATGTACCCTAACTTCTTTAATGACCACTTCTTTAGGTTTTTTTGCTCCCACTGATTTCATCACTTTCAATGAATTTGGCATTACCGGTTTCAAAAATTCTCGTACTATGATTAAGATAGTTAAATCAATATCCTTTGGATTTTTCTGAGTAACCAACAAAGTAACTACTAATCATTCTAAAATCCAACTTCTTTTCATGTGGATTATAAATTCTTATTTCTACTGGGCAACCCCAAACATGTAGGTGCTTTAAACTAGGTTTCCTTCCTGTCCACAGTTCAAATAGTGTTTTTGGAACTACCTTACTAGGAACCCGATTTAATAACTATACAACAGTTCTAAGAGCATACATCCGCAACGATATAGGCAACGATGAATTACTTAACATACTCTTAACCATATCCATAAGAGTACGATTACACCTTTCAGCAACACCATTCTGCTTCTACGTACCTGGCATAGTGTATTGAGCACAGATGCCATGCTTTTCAAGGAGTTTTGCAAATGAACTAGGACATTGTCCTGATTCATCATATTTTCCATAAAATTCACCACCTCTATCCAACCTGACAATTTTTCACCGTTTTATCTAATTGTATATCAACTTCAGTAATGAACACCTGAAGAGCATTCACTGCTTCAGATTTTTCTTTCAATAGATAAATATAACCATAACATGGATAATTATCTATGAAGGTGATGAAATATTTTTCTCTACCGAAAGATGGAGCATCAAAAGGTCCACATATGTCTGTATGAACTATTTCAAGAAGCTCTGAACTTCTTGTGGCTCATTTCTTAGTGTGCTTGGTTTGTTTGCCCTTAATACAATCCACACACACACTAAGATCAGTAAAATCTAGGTTCGGAAGAACCTCATCCTTTACTAATCTTTCTAACCTTTCTCTAGATATATGACCCAGTCGTTTATACCACAAGAATGAAGAATTCTCATTATTTAGGGTACGCTTAGTTCTAACACTATGATGCAAGGTCAAAAGTGTTTCAGCAAAACTATTATTGAGCTTTAAATTATATAAATCACCAATTAGAATATCATAACCAACAAAAAAGGTATTCTTATATAAAATGAAACATTCATTACCAAAATTTATAAAAAATCCATTACGGTGAAGCTTTGAAACTAAAACCAAATTTCTGGAACAACTAGGAACATAAATGTTTGAAATAAATCCAAACAATATCCAATATCCAAAATTAATCGAAAGGTTTCAATAGCTTCAACTGGAGCTTTGATGCGATTCTCCATGAAGATGAAACTTTCATTTGGATTTAAATTTTGGGTTGTAAGGAATCCTTGCATCGAATTAGAAATATGAGCAGTAGCACCAAAGTCAACCCACCAAGTATTATAAGGAACTTTAGCCAAATATGATTCAAAACTTACATAAGCCAAAGGCTAACCTTTCTTTTCGAACCATGGTTTACATTTCTGGCAATCTCTTTGATAATGCCATGGCTTCTTACAAAAGCGACATACATCACCTTTCTGTTCCTTTCCATAAGCCTGAGTAGCATCAGCAAGTCCATTCACCTTGGGCGGTCCCCTTTTCTTGCCCTTTCTAGGCTTTCTTCCAAATTTCCTTTCAGCTCCTTAACTTAACAGATGAACGAAATATTCCCCTTGCTGCTTAAGCCTTCCCTCCTCTTGAACAAGTTTAGTGGTCAATTCATCAACATTCCACTTGTCCTTAATAACATTACAGTTGATTTGAAATGGCTCATACTGAGGAGGTAAGGAGTTCAAAATAAATTGTACAAGAAATGAGTCATCTACATTCATCCCAAGAGTCATTAGCTTTGCTGCAATATTAGTCATTTCAAGAACATGCTCATGCATGCTTTGCATACCATCAAATTTCTTGGTGGTAAGCTCAACCATTAATGTCCCAGCAAGAGACTTGTCAGCAGTTTTGAAACGAGTCTCAATATTTTTCAAGTATTCCTTAGCAATTTTAGCTTGAGGAAGGCCAGTCTTATGTTGCTCACTATAGTCATTTGCATAAACATCATGCTCAATCTATTCGATCTCTCCCAGACATTATAGAGAGATTTTTCCTCAGTGCTGCTTTCATCAGTAAGAGCAGCAGGTTTATCAGTTCGGAGTGCTAAATCAAGATCCAGAACACCAAGGTGAAACTGAACTTGTTCACTCCAATTTGAGAAATTTGTTCCATTAAGTGAGGGAATAGATGGAGCAAGCGAATGAAGAGAAACATGCATTGACACTGCAATTCAAAAGTGCTCACAATATTAGTGCTTTGAGTAATAAACGTGTAAAATCAATAATTGTATTATCATATTCTCCTTTGTGTAGATACTATAACAATACAAACAATCATCGAAGCATAATACTTTATTGATAATTGTATATCTCTAATTAGATAAGTTTCGTTATCTTTAGATATCCGAACAAATCAAAATAAAACATACAATTCTCACCACATTCATATCATTAATCATATGAACATCTAATCTGCCTTTGGGCGACTCTTAAGAACTTATGACCTATGAAAATCATTACTCATGTACAAACCTTTAAAACATAATAAGGTTTTTATTCATTCATATGCATCATCCTACCATGAGTAATTGATTTATTATCGTTTAGTTCAAATCCATGAGCCCTTTCTAGTTTGGCCACTTTGGTGACTAACAAACAATTTCATAATACGAATTGCAAATTAAATGAATAACGTTGATAATCGTAATGATCAGTCACACAAGATTGTCGAAATACATGACATATATGATATGTGTGAGACGATAATAGGCAGTGGATGAAAACTTAATATTGCCTTCTTTCATAATATAAGAGTACACTTGATCCAACAACATGTATATTATTATGCACTTAATTTCAAGATATGAAAACATAATAATATAATCGTTCATGCATGACATTCATGAAATCAAAAGTGTCCAGCAACACAAGGCACAAACTTCGTGAGCATAATATTTAATTAACATAAAAGTAAACAAAAAATAAAGAAACATAAGTATATTTCGGCTTCAATATAAGCCGCACAATCATGATTCATGCAATTTACATAATATGAAAATTCATACACAGTTCATCAAAATTTATGCCGTGCAAAACAGGATCTCAGTCATGGATTATGCGATTCGGTTAATTCCAAAATAGCACAGCGAAAAAAAACATTATTTCGAAACAAAACCCAATAAAGCCGATTCAATTAGCATACATCAAAACTGATAATCTTAGGAAAATCATGAGAGTTCTTAATCGTAGCTCTGATACCACATGTAAGTTATAAATTGAATTAAGCCAAAATCTTCGAACTTCATGATTTTCACATTCATTAGTTGTGGAAACACAATAAACAACCAAGCGTACCTTGATCCATGATGCCAGACATGATGAGATCCAATCCGTTTTAGCTGCCGATGGAAGAAGATGTTGGCCGGTCTCTCTCTTGCCTTAGTTTGCACGTAAAAAACCCTAATCGTGTTTTCTGTCAGTGTACACATAAGATGGGTATGTGCACCATATTAGGCAGAGAGAGGACCCATTTCCTTTTGAAGCCTATAATCAATTACAACCCAGCACAGTAATAAGATAGGAAACTAATTCTCTTAATTTGATCAATATGATTGTTACCAAATAATAATATTCGTTAAACCTTACGTATCACATGGACCATGTAATGTGGATCACCTTAAAATATTAAAATATTCTTACATTGTGAGCGTTGATGAAGTCTTGCTGTGAGTTTCGAGCAATAGAGAGATGAACTTGACCTAGAGCCATGACCATGAAACAAAGAACTGCAACCCACAACTCCATTGTTGAATTTTTTTTCTTTTCTGCTACAAATAATTGTGAACGTATGAGGATTAATTGTGTGAATGTGTGACATCTTTTTAGGGTTTTGATAGGAAGAAATCTAAATGTGTGACTAATATTTTATGAGCAATATGTTAGGAAATTGGAATATAATATGACAAGTTTGTTATCAAAGGGTATAATGTGGCAAATTTAAGCAACCAATTGGCATAAAAAACTTCCCCGTAATTGGTCTTGTATCAAGTTTATTAATGTAAACATTAGCAAGTGGTGCACTAATAAGTTGTTTCTTTTTCTAAAAGAAGTAAGTTCATTAGAAAAATAGAAAGAATTGATGTGTTACTTCCAGTTTAATTTTCATAAAACTTAAATATATTGTATTGCAGTGTATGCTTCTTTACAAAACCTAAGCTAATTGCCCGTCTCAATTAACTAAAAAGGTGAAATTTCTGCCCCAGTTTAGCCAGCCTAACCCAGCCCAGCTCCATGCCTCTTAGGAAAGAATTAGCCCTACTATTATAAGTTATGCCCAATGATAAAATTCCAAGAATTTTGAAACCGAAGGCAAGAGTTTTGGAAAATTAGCTACTTTGATCCCTTTTTGGATTTTGGTTTTACTTTTGATCCATCTTCCACAAAATTGTTATTCTAATCAAATTTGGGCATGAAAAGGCATAACTACCCTTTCACTCTGCAACCATCCTCGTCACCACCCTCTTCCCCCCTCTCTTTGCAACCAGACTTCGTCAACGAGCCGCACAACACAGCACAACCAGAGCTTCACGAAAGCCAGAAGAATCACAGGTCGTTGTGTCTAACCTTTGCGAATTCAAGTATGGGTATCCTCCTTGATTATTTGGGCGATTTGGAGAGTGGATTCAACAATTTGGGTTGTATTTTTTTAAATTCTACTAGATTTTGATTCGAAAGGGTTTTAGTGTGTTGAATCTTCTTGAGTTCGAAATTCGGTTCAATTGCATCTCCTTGTTCGCGAAGCAGGTGGAGGAGACCCAAATCCTCCCATTTTTCAAAAAATCGAGATCTCAGTCGCTGTGGTGGTTGGTGGTGCAGGGAGTTTGGTGTTGGTTTGGAGCCTTTTGGGTCCGAACCTGAAGAAGCAGTGGTGGAGAAATTGGAGGAAGAAGAAGAGAAAGATAAATCTGAAATTGGTTGCAATGTAGATATCGAAACTCAAGAAATTGCAGGGGATGGAGAGAGTAATAAAGAAGAAGAAGATGATGGGATTGTTTGTGTTGTTTGCAGCAATAACACTCCCTCACTTATATTGTATCGATATGGTGCAAATATTGTAGATACGATGATCATATGATATTGATATAGCATATATATTGTTAATATGTGTCTATGTGGTGCAAATATTGTAGATATTGATATGGTTAAAACTCAAAAAGGGTAATTACGTCTTTTCATGCCCAAATTTGATTAGAAGAGTAATTTTGTGGGAGAGAGATCAAAAGTGTAACCAAAACTCAAAAAGAGATCAAAGTAAAATAATGTGAATTAAAATTTTAATTTAGAGTGCTGGTGAAATATTTGCGGCATGAAGAAGAGTAACAAGATTGAAATAAAAAAATAAATGAAAAAGTCGCTAGTATTTCTCTATGTAGGTTTGGGTGACAAAGTAAAATATTCCAGTGACAAGTCACAAGAAAATATTGTATGGAATATTCGGTGGCTCTCTCACACTGAGATATGATCTGAATGTCGACCGATCCTGCTAAATGCAGGCAGCATCAAATCCTGTTTCATGAGGAAGCCTCATGTAGGAATTTCTCCTTGTTGACATGGTTTGTCTTTGCCTCTCTAGGACTTTTGTCCATGAGCACAGTTGAGCTGTAATTCAAAATTAATTATAAGCAGATGTTATCTAATTATGATGCGATACAGTTACATTTGAACTCACATTGTGTTATCGGTCCATTCATAACTGATATAATACTCATATTTATTTTTTTATAATAATACTTTAAGTTTTTAAATTATTAAATTATGTTATCTTATTATATTATAATATTTAAATTAATAACACAATTTGCTTTTAATACTACGTCACCTCCAAAATGTTTGTCTTTAAAATGAAATATCTATTATACGTGATTATCCACTTAACTCAACTTGTGTATAATGAACAAAATATTGTTATCCACGAATGTCCTCAACGCAAGAATTCTACCCACACGCAAATTGTAGGGATTAGCTACAGTGCTCGCAAGCATTGAATGCTCACACAGATCTCACCCTCCTTCCCCCTTCTCTCCTCCCTCCTCCCTCCTTTTAATGGTGAGATCGGTGTGAGCATTCAATGCTTGCGAGCACTGTAGCCTACTCCCAAATTGTAATGGCATTATTAGCATTAGCATACTTTTGGGCATATAGGCCGCTACGTCAGGATCCCACGTTACAGGGCCAACGTCAACTTTGGTGCAGCTGCCTTGAGACCTAATAGGGGGTAGCTATTCTTGTGACAATGAGATTTGGGCAGAGGTAGACATGGACCATATTTCAAGTCTTCGGCCACGGAAGAAAATGTCGGACACTATGACCTGTATGTATTGGGATTTAGTATGGCAAATTTGCTTTGTTAACGTCCAAATGGATTAGTGACAATCTTTGGTTATTCTTGCCAAAAACGAATTTGAATCAAATTATTATGGTTAGTTCATTGTGAGGCTTAGACCACTCTCCCACTCCTTTGTAATGATGAGTTCAATTCTACCTCCACCAATGCAGTTGATATACTCTTTAAAAAAATATTGTTATTTAAAAATAATTTTTTGGACATAACCACTCTAGTTAATAAAAACAACATTTTAAAATTCCATACTATGAAGCACTATAAAATTTTTTCTATGCCTATGCCATCATTTTTATTTTTCTCACTTTCGTCTTTTGCATTTTCCATATAGAAAGGGTAAAGTTGGTATTGATCGTAGTCTATACAATGCTTTGTGTTACCTTTTCTATATTTTATTTTTTGATACAATAATATATTTACACTAAAAGTGGAAAAATAAATTAGTTACAGAAGTGTCATTTACAATATTCAAACTGGCCTATATTGCATTCTTTTACCATAATGTTAACCAAGAAGGCAAGTATGCCATCATTGCTAATGAAGATTCCCGCTCTCCTAAACTTTAGCCAAATATATTGTACTTAATGTAAATTGATTTGTATATGATTTCCGTCCTAGTTAAGCTTTGATGTAATTCTATATATTGTACCCTTCAATGAATGAATAAACAAGTGTGGGAAACACAACTTTCACATGGTATCAACCTTTATCTAGGTTATTCTTCCAAAACCCTAGTCTTCTCGATCCTGTCTTTCCCTTTCTATGGCGTCTGCTACTTCTTCTGCTGCCTCCCTTCCCGTTCCTACCACTTCTCACTTCACCAAACTCTCTGAAACTAATTATATCACATGGCTTCGCCAAATCAAACCATTTCTTGTCGGTCATGATCTCTGGAAATTCATCGATGGCTCCTATCCCCAACCTTCTGCTACCATCACGACCACAGACCCTACAGATTCCACCAAAATCGTGATCTCTACCAACCCTGAATGTGCTCAGTGGCATCGTCACGATCAACTCGTAGTCAGTTGTATTACCGCCACTCTTACCAAACCTGTCCTTTCACTGACCATTGGCCACGAAACTGCCAAGGCCGTCTGGGACTGCCTGCAAAATCACTATGCCCAGCGCTCTGTTGCTAGTTCTGCGAACCTCAAATTTCAACTTTAAGATTTAACTCAAGGCACCAAATCTCTTGATGATTATCTCAATTATGCCAAAGATCTCGTTAACAAATTGGTTGCCATCGGAAAACATGTGGATGAGGAGGACTTTGTCACTTATATCCTTTGTGGTCTCGGACCTGACTTCGCCATGATTCGCATTGCTATCCTCAATACTCATCCTCTCCCCGATTTCAATGATCTCCGCTCTCGCCTCATCACTGTCGACCAACAGTCCCCGCGCCCTCAGCTTGATGCCTCTTCCAATTCCACTGCTCTCCTTGCTGCTCAACCTCCCCGCCATCAGCCCGATCATTCTCTGCAAACTCGCACCAATTTCCACACCAATCGAGGCCATCCTCGCAGCAATCGTGGTGACTCTCGCAGTAACTATCGTGATCCACGCGGTCCTCGGCGCTGGAATAATCAACAACACCAGTATGGTTTTAATATGGCTCCTCCCCCACACCATGGTTTTAATTGGGGTGGTCCATCCCACCAACGTGGCTTTCCTCCACGCCCCATTTGTCTTTCCTCCACGCCCCAACTTGTCTTCTCAAGGCCTTTTAGGTTCTACACCTGGTCCATGGTGCCCCACATGTGCCACAAATCAACATACCGTCGCCCAATGTCCTCATAAATACTCTGGACCTGATACCTTCTCTCACTTTGCTGGAGCCCAAAGTTATCATCCTGATCCCACTTGGTACCCTGACACTGGTGCCACTCATCACATGACTGGCAACAATCAAGGCCTTCAAAACTCCCAACCCTTTTCTGGTAATAATTCTGTTTTCTTGGGTAATGGGGATTCTATGCTCATATCTTGCACCGGTACTCTTTCATTTCCTATTGGTTCCAATGAGTTTTCTCTTCGCAATGTCTTTTACATTCCATCTCTCAAGAAGAATCTTTTATCTGTCGCTCAATTCACCAAAGATAATCTCCTGTTCTTTCTTTTTGCTCCTAAATTCTATCAAATATATTGTTTACTCACTGGTGAATTACTGTTTCAGGCCCCTGTGAGGATGGTTTGTATCCTTTGTTCTCTTCATCTGTCTCCCCTGATTCCATTCCTCGCACTCTAGCTGCTATCTCATCCACCACCTGGCATAACGGTCTCAGCCATCCAGCGTCTCAAGTCCTTTCTCATTTGGGTCCTTCTTTAGATTCTAAGTTTCGTCTCCCGTATAAATTTTGTATGAGCTGTGCCCTTGGCAAGTCCCATCAACTCCCTTTTTCTAATACTGAAAATTTTGCACCTTCTTTATTTTATTTAATTCACTCGGATGTATGGATGTCTTCTATTCCATCTATTAGTGGTTTTCGTTATTATGTGCTCTTTACTGATGAATACTCTCATTTCTCTTGGATTTATCCTATGCGCAGAAAATCTGAGGTCTTTGGTCATTTTCAATCCCTTGTTGCCATGATTAAAAATGTTTTTAATGGGTCCATTAAATTTCTCCAAAGTGACAATGGCACTGAATATGTTAACCATAATTTTTCCACCTTCAGTAAGACATTGGGTATTCAACAACGTTTTTCATGCCTTCATACACCTCAACAAAATGGACTTGCTGAACGTAAACACCGCCACATTGCCACTATGATTCGTACCCTCCTTGCTTCATCTCATGCACCACCCAATCTTTGGGTCGAAGCCGCACTTACTTCCATCCATCTAATTAATATCCTCCCCACTCCGGTGCTCAATTGGTCCACTCCCTTCTCCATCCTTTACCAACGTCCTCCCACCTATTCTCATCTTCGTGTGTTTGGGTGTTCGTGTTTTCCCCATTTAGGATCTTATAGCCAACATAAACTAATGAGTCCCTCTTTAGAACATGTGTATTTTTAGGGTATAGTCCTCAACATAAAGGCTACCGTTGCTTGGATCCCTCCACTGGTCGAGTCTACATCTCTTGGCATGTTATTTTTAACGAAGAACGTTTTCCTTTTTCTCATTTGCAGGTTCAACCCATCGTTTCTCATGAAGAAGTTGACTTTCATCCTATTCCGCAGATCCCATCGCAGCTTATTCTTTCAGATCATCCACCTGCTCCTTCCATAGCTGCACCACAGCCATACTCAGCTGCGCCGCTTTCCAGCCTCCCAGCTGAGCTGGATCTGGTTCCTACACCTCCGGCCCCACAACCTGTTTCCCCGACCCCAGTTCCACAACCTCCTGCTGATTTGCACACTCATTCTTCACAAACTGCTTCATCTGATGCTGCACCTCCACCAGTACCTCAAGCTTATGTTCCTGCTTCTCAGTCCACATCTACTCATTCCATGCGCACTCGCTTACGTGACGGCATCGTCACCCCCAAGCAACATACCAACGACACTATTCGGTACCCTATCCCCCGTGCTTTTCTAGCTAGGGGTGGGCAAACGGGCTCTAGACCCGCGGGTCGGGGCGGATCCATTCGATTCGAGGCGTGTACGGGACGGGTCCAAAATTTTTGAAGGAACAACGGGGCGGGGCGGGGCGGGTCCAAAAATGCTAGCAAACGAGGCCCCGGCCAGGACCGTTTCACAACACTCACAACCGTTGTGTAATGCTTGCTTGAACCTCGACCGAAGACCCAAATGCTCTCCAAGACACAGAATATTCTCCCTGTCCGTCTTCTTCGGAACCAAAATATGCAGAAACTCGTGCAGAACCGCAACCGCCCACTTATCTGATTCGTCACTCTTAGACAAAATATGAGCTGCATTTTCATATGGAGATGGCAACTTCTGCCACTCATCAATCCACTTCTTGAACTTCTTATCCATCTCAAAACCTCTCGAAAACTCCATAGGAAAAACAATTTGATTTTCCTCCTTAGAAGTAGTATCCCCACTCATTGCCTTCTTCTTCGTAGCAGAAGCCTTCTTCTCCACAGCTGAAGCCTTCTTCTGTATAACCGAACTTGCGAATTCATTTCTCCAATACACCAACTCCAAATCCCGCAAACCTTCGGACCCAGAAGCCGAACCTTTGCGAGCTACGACATTGAAATAGTCCGGATACTCAGGGACTAAGGTTTTCTCAAAATCATGAGGAAGACCCAGATCCCATTTTAAGCGCTCAATCACATTTAGCGGCAATTTATTGGTTCTTACCAGCATTAGAAGCTTCAAAAGCGGGTCAGCGACGTCCTGCTTGTAGCTCTCACTCTAGTACATGAGCTCCTCCTCGGCGTCGAGATCGAGCACTTGGCCAGTGAGCCGGACATGGGGGTGGACTGCAACGCCTCCGGGGAGAAATTCCTCGAAAATCGAAGGATATTTGCGAATGAATTCGATGGAGCGGGTGGGTATCATGAGGGACTCTTTATTTTGGATGTTATTTTAATGTTTGGAATTTGAATGTTTGAATTGAATTGGATGTCTTGATGATGTTTGGAATTTGGATGGCTACTGCCTTTGTTTGAGTTGGATTTGGAATTTTGGATTGCAGGCAGCAGCTTGCTTGCTGCCTTTTTTTTAGTGCAGCAGCAGCTTGCTGCCTTTTTTTTTTTTTTTTTTTAAACAAATTGGACCCATGGACCCGTAGGACCCGACCCGTTTCAAACGGTCCGGGTTAGGTCCGGTTCCACTTCTACAAATTTGACAACCCGCCCCGTCCCGCCCCGTTTCAAATATAAACGGGTCCACTCCGGTTCCTCCATTTTTGGGCACGGCCCTGCCCGTGCCCACCCCTATTTCTAGCTGCCACTAATGATGCGGAACCTACTTGTTTCTCACAGGCAAACAAGCAGACTGAATGGCGTGCCGCGATGACTGAGGAAATCAATGCCCTTCTTACAAATCATACTTGGACCCTTGTCCCACCATCTCCGTCACAAAACACCGTTGGCTGCAAATGGGTGTTCCGCATCAAACGCAAGTCCGACTGTAGCATTGAGCGTTACAAGGCTCGGTTAGTTGCCAAGGGCTTTCATCAACAGCCTGGCATTGACTATGATGAGACCTTTAGTCCTGTTGTGAAGCCCACCACCATTCGGACTGTTCTTAGCCTTGTCGTTTCCCGTGGGTGGCCTCTTCGCCAACTTGACGTCAAAAATGCCTTTCTTCATGGCTTCCTCACTGAAGATGTTTATATGACTCAGCCACCATGTTTTGTTGATCCCGCTCGCCCTCACTTTGTTTGTAAACTTCACAAAGCTCTCTATGGTCTAAAACAGGCATCGCGCGAATGGTTTCATTGCATTAACTCGTTCCTCCTCTTGTCTAGATTCCGGCAAAGTCTATCTGATTCCTCCTTATTTATTTTTCGCCAAGGGACTCACACTATATTTTTGTTACTTTATGTTGATGATATTGTGCTCACTGGTAGTCATCCCGATTTGCTCCAACGGTTTATTTCCACTCTTGGGTGTGCATTTGATATTAAAGACCTTGGCCCTCTGAGCTACTTCTTGGGCCTTCATGTTACATCTCAACAAGGTACACTCCACATTTCACAAGTTAAATATGCTTATGATCTCCTTCAGCGGCACAATATGCTCCATTCAAAACCATTCTCCACTCCTCTTGCTGCTAAGGTCCCTCTCACTGCCACCGATGGTGCTTTATTGCCTAATCCTACTGTATATCGTGAAATTGTTGGCTGTCTTCAGTACCTTACTATGAGCCGTCCTGATCTTTCCTTTGTTGTGAACACGGTTGCTCAGTTCATAAGTGCTCCTCGTACCTCTCACCTGGCAGCTGTCAAATGCATTCTTCGATACATCAAGGGTACTCTTCATTATGGTCTCATTCTCCGTCCCCAGCTTCGCTCTGCATGCATTACTGCCTACTCCGATGCCAATTGGGCTGGGTGTCTCGACACGCGCCGCTCTACTAGTGGCTATTTGATTTACTTGGGCACTAATCTTAACTCATGGTGTTCCAAGAAGCAACCAACCATAGCTCGATCTAGTGCGGAATCTGAATACCGCTCTCTCTCTCATGCTTGTGCAGAAACTACATGGATATCCTATTTGCTTCATGAACCTGGTGTTCAAATTTCTTTCCCCACACATCGTTATTGTGATAATCTCTCCGCTACTTATATGGCTGCCAATCCTGTTTTTCATGCCCGCACTCGCCATATTGAGCTTGACTACCACTTTGTTCGTGAAAAGGTTGCTCTTGGAAGCCATCGTGTGTGCTTTATTCCCTCTCCTGATCAGCCCGCTGACTTGCTTACTAAGGTCCTTCATAAGCCGCGTCACCTACTTCTTCGATCCAAACTTGTCCAGCCAGGGCCGTCCAGTTTGCGAGGGGGGGGGGGTGTTAACCAAGAAGGCAAGTCTGCCATCATCGCTAATGAAAATTTCCGCTCTCCTAAACTTTAGCCAAATATATTGTACTTAATGTAAATTGATTTGTATATGATTTCCGTCCTAGTTAAGCTTTAATGTAATTCTATATATTGTACCCTTCAATGAATGAATAAACAAGTGTGGGAAACACAACTTTCACACATGTAGAGACATTTCACCTTGGCCTAAATGGTCCCGCGGCGCGCAAATAAGCATATACTATAAAAACAATATATAGCTTGGTATTTTCCTGATTGTTTGGTGTGCAATTAATTTGGGCTCGCGAATAAGCATATACTATAAAACAATATATAACACCCGCGCCATGCAGAACTAAAATAGCTATTGTGCCAATTGCACCACGGCCATAAATACATTTAAAAAGAAACTGAAACTGATTTTAATCACCTAAAAAAGTAACTGAACCTACTTATGATTACAAATTCCGTCAATTTGGTCAGAGATAATGACCATTGATCCCCATATTGAAGATTTTCTTCCCAAATGAATTTAGAAAATTTTAGAACTCTTGCCCTAGCTATGGCTTATATCACTTGTCAAGAATATTGTTGTAAATACCTTACCGCGACAGCTTATAACACTCTTCATAAATAATCTACTTCATCTAACGGCCGTCGAGGATTCTAATTATGCGGGGTTCCAGACGCTGCGCATACTTCTGACATCTAAAAAAAATATCAGTGAGTCGGCACGCAAATTAAAGATTGGTTTGATAATAACTTCGAGAGTAAACTACTGATTTAGTCTTTAAATTATTACCCGATGTACAATTAAGACCTTAAACTATTTTATAAAAAAACAAGTTCTCAAACTCGTTAAAAACTGTAAATTTGATCTCTATTATTAGATTCAAAACTATTTTATCCAATTTAAGTAGCGTGACTTGCACGTAACGCATAAGCCCTTAACGATGCATATAGGTTGCAAACCAAATTGCCAACTTAGCCTCCAAAGTTAACTACATCCATTTTGTTTTCGAAAAAATAAGTTTTTGACTATCATTATGACAGATATGTTGAACAAGTGTGTAAGGAAATGAACTCAAAATAAAAACTAAAAACAAAAAACTATTTTAACTTGTATTTACTTTCAATATTTTGTTTTCATTCATTTTTCTTTGTTTCTTCCATTCCCTTCCACCCCTCTTCTTCATCTGTAATTTCCTCCACTCTTCTTCATCCCATTTCCTCCAATAATTTCTCCACAACTCAAACACAAAAAGTGAAAACTAAAAACAGAAAACATTTTGATTATCTCACAAATATGGTCTCACATTTCCGCCATATGGTTACACTTATTATATTAATGGAATAGTTATTAGCACTTAAAAGTCATTATGCACTCTTTAAATATATCGATTTGGCCCCCCTTGGCTAATGGATTTTATTTCCGATGACTACGTAACTTTGAGTGATTAAGTGACATGCATGGCTCTTTTTCCTTGGGGCGGGTTTTCTCATTGGGTTTACTCATTTCAAGGTTTTTTCAAAGCTTTCTATATTGTATGTCGTAGTTTGTAATGTGTTTGACGTTTGCTGTTGAATGAAATCCATACTTTATCTAATATATATATATATATATATATAAATTTTTACAAATCGGCGTTATATCTATCAAAGACAAGGAGCAAGAAATAATTGCTTGGTCATAAGCCAGTAATTTCTTTCTAATGTGTAGTAGATGACCAAGAGAAGTTTTCCACAGACATTTATCGTTTCAGCCAAATAATGCAAATTTGTTTTTGCTTGGTGGGGGCAATAGTAGGACTTCAAGCTAGGCAAGTAATTATTAGGTTATGGATGGGAAAATGAGATGTTATGGTGTGGAGTATTTACAATAGCAGGGAACGGTATTATGAACCGTAAGAATTTGAGAATGTGGAAATTTGTTTGCATGACTATCTAACTTGAACGTTCACATTACGTTATCAACTGAAGAACCCAAATTGTCGCCGAACTAATAAAACAAAACCCTACTTCTATATTTAAAAAAAAAAAATTATTTAGGGGGAGGGGGAGGGTTCGAAACTATTATAATAATTTAGAAAACGAGGGAGTTTCAAACTCAGGACGCATGAGTGAAAACCCAACACCATATTTATTAAGATATTGGACTACATGCAACTTCTATATTTCTTTACGTACAAGTAAAATTTATATGAGAGGATTAACTTTTTTTTAGTACAAGTGATATTCTATACTAATCTACACGAGGAGGGGGAGAGATTGAACCCGGGAGACAATGGGTTGAAAAAAAAGTCTCAAACCACTACGACAATCTATCACTTACACGAGAAGATTAACATTAACTTAATTAGAGTCGTTCACAGTAAAAAGATTAGTCAAACTTTCTCGAGGTAATTAAATTGTTACTATAACAAAAATGAGCAATCGTAATGGCAAACATGTGGCTATTGTTGTGGTTATTGCTGGAGTAACAATAATATCGATCACTGACCGAGATATTATATTGCTATGTAATACTTTAATTTCCCCATGTTTGGTAACGCAATCAACAATCCCTTGAAACCTTTGAAATTTTTGTTGATGAGTATAATTGCTTTGGTACATAATGCAACATTGGAACAAATTGGAACAAATTGCTTTGATAAATAAGCAGATCTGCTTTTTCGAATTGCATTTGTCCATATCTGTTTACTTTTCTTTAAGAAAAATATATGATTGATACATGTAGGAAACGTATATGTTCATCCATATCTGTTTACTTTTCTTTAAGAAAAATATATGATTGATACATGTAGGAAACGTATATGTTCATCTGTTGAGAGAGAGGTCTACTAATCCTTGCCGTCAATTTCGGGGAAGAAATTAATCGTACATGTTGAATTCATGTATGCAGTAAACTTTGAAAAAGAAAATTAATTAAGTACGATGTGGAACAGCATCTTCTATTTTGGTAATAAAAAAAAAAAGAAAAGCATCTTCTACGAGTCTTCTCTGAAGTTTTATTCTCTTGAAACAAAATATTTTTTGAATATGGAAATTTGACTAAACCACACAATCGGCTAACCATAAATTTGGTATCGAACTTCTCATTTAGGAAAACCGAACTTAAGACTTACAACTTACAAGTTATACAAAGATAAATATCACTATACCTTAGTGGTAGTGCCACGAGTCTTCTCTCAATTAAAATAAAACAAAACATTATGAATCTGTCATTTTTTTCCCTAACATTAGAGGGAGGAGAAGATTTGAGTGAAGTCAGACAATGGCCCAACCATAGTTGATAGCGAATCTCTATTGAGAAGAAGAGCCGAATTCAAGACGTTTATCTTACAATTTGAGAAGCATACCACTAAACTAAGTGCTAGTGGCACAAATCCTAGGTACATAAAAAAATCTTACTTTCTAATATTTTTATCAATATATAATACCTACTTAGCTGATCATGATTACACCATAATCACTACCTACCAAAGGGGTATTCTGATTTAAGACCAGTCAACGAAGCTACTTTTTGGTTTAAGCCAACATTTATGTGATGCAATTTAAACCCTAATTATTTGTATGACTAGTTAATTTGCCCTTGACAGTAAATATAGAATTAAATTGAATATTCCTAGTTCTATGTCCTTCTTTTCCAAATATGAAATTTTAATTTGAATCATATACAAAACATTTAAACAAATTAATTAGCAACTACGATGGACTACACAATTATTTACCTATGACAATGATATTTATAACAATTATTTTTTAGGTTGATAATATATAATACAATTTCTATTTATGAAAAATGTTTAACATCTTTATCTACCTATAAAAGGTTTGCAAAAAAAATCTACCTATAAAAGATATATGAGACAGTTGTACGTATAAAAAAAATTTACCTATAATTTCGCATCCATGCGTGAAATCCAATTAATTCTCAAACGGGAAACTAAGTTTTTGTTAAAAAAAATGCATACGAAGTTAATTATTATTAACTTCTTACGTACAACACAAAATAAATTCGTACAAAGTTAATTACTATTAACTTCATGCATACAACGCAACATAAAGTCATTCAAGATATACAAATTATTTCCATACAAAACCATATAAAATAAATTCGTACGTCAACAACATAAAATGATTAAGAAAATACCTTCAAATTGGTCCTCCAAGAACAATCCTATGCAACAAACCTATAAAAAATTAATTAATTAATGTTAATTTTAATTAAAAAATAATAAAATAATATTAAAAAATTAAATTTACCGTTAACGATTACCAGGCCCGGTGGTGGTGGAGGAGGAGATGGTAGCTAGCTAGGGGGAAAGAGAGAGAGATCTAGAGGGAGAGAGAGTGAGATGGAAAGAGGGAGATTAGTGAGATAGGGAGAGAGATTTGGAGGGACAAATTTGGAGGGAGAGATCCAAGAGGGAGAGATTGAGATTGAGATGCAACTGTTTGCAGTTTTCTGCAAAAACTGCCCCTCTAGTCTAAGGAATGAGATTAAATCAGCTTGGTTTTGCGCAACTAATATATTTGTCGCCTAAAGTCAACCTTATTGCGTGATGAAGCATTCGTCGCGCAAGATATTTTAGGCGACAAAATTATTTGTCGCGCACAATTTGGCACCAAATTCTCCTTTTGCCGCCACTTTTTTCATCTTTTGTGCAACGAATGTATTTATTCGTCGCCCATTTCATTTTTAAGTGACGAATGTCTTCGTCGCCTAAATGTTCTGACATTTTAGGCGACGAAACATGATTTTCGTCGCCTAAAGTCCTCTTGCCCGACGAAATTTTCTCTGTTGCCTAAAGTTTTGTCGCGCAAGCTATTTTTTCTACTAGTCAATGTACCTCCCAAAGAGGAAAAATGGAGAAGAAAGAAATATATAATTATTTGCAATACGTGCTAAAGAGAAAGGTGAATGACAAAGAAATTTTTAGAAAAGTCGCAATATGAAAAAAGATTTGGAAAAAGGAAAACAAAATTAAGTAATGATCAATCAATGTTTTTTCTTTTACAAAATAAAACCGTTGCTTTTTGATCCAATAACCTCAATTGATACAAAAACAACATTAAATTCAGCCACAAATTCATTTTTTGTCAAATGGTTTAATTCTAAATTTAAAAAATATTAGGTTTTTCAGAATATACATTGATACATTTAGGGTGTATATTAACTTTTCTATATTTAAAAATTATACTAGCATCAGTTACCCACTTACAAATTGTTAAGACATCTAGTTGTAGTAAAAAAAGATAAACCAACATGGTATTTCAAGTTAACACTCCAATAGTTGTCACTTATTTAAGTGGTTAAATGAATTTAGATTTGAGTGATCTTTCACAAGAATAAACTTGAAAAAAGACCTGAAATTAAACGGCTTGGATTATTGAATACAATAGAAAATGGCCCTCACTCACCTTTGCCAATCCTCAATGCCCTAATCACTTCACATATTGGTTAATGCAACTTAAAAGTGCACTTCTATGAAAGTCATCATACGCTCCTTTGTGGCAAAGGAAAAAAAAAAATAGGAGTTCTAATAGCAATTTCATAAATGTATAAAGGGTAACATGGAAGAAAATTTCACGTTTTGTTGACACGGAGAGCAAAAAAATGAAAGATTGATTTGATGAAGAAAATTAATATTAGAATGACCAAGGTTCTAAAAGGCACTAGGTGTCAGTCGGGGTGGCTGGCAGGTGTCTAGCTCCTAGGCGTCTAGGTGGGGGTCTAGGCTATTTTGTTTATTTTAATTAAATTTATTATATAACATATAAATAAATGTCTACTTATACTTAAAAAAATACATAATTGTATTGGGATACATAAATTGCAAAATAGAATGGCATATAAATTATAAAGTACTAGAACATATTGAAAACACGGGGAACAAGCATATAATGAGTGTTTATTCAAGTATCCAACAAGTCTCTTACAATATTTTGAAAAAAATTAAATGTAAAATGGAAGTTATCTATTTTTTGTCTAAGTGAGAGTCGCAACCTAGCCGCTCTAGGCGGGTGCCTAAGGCCTCATTTGGCAGCTCGGACTAGACTGACTATTTCAGTCGGATAGGATAATTTGTCATCGGACAGTACTGACTAAATTAGTCGGGCGTTTGGTGCAATATTGGACTAATATCGACTATTTATATTGGGTTAGCCGGCCCTAGGTGTGTGTGAAGAACACAATTTGTTCTTTATACAAACTCACTCAAATCCTCATCAAATGCAAGAACTACGAAAAGTTTGATCTTCGTAGGAGACGAAGTACGTAGGTAACCTTCAATTTGATTCAAGGTGCAACCACAACTCCTCCAAGCAAAGGTGTTCATCCAAGATGAAATTGAGAGGCCCTCTTGGGTATTTAGCCTTTGCTCATGCAAAAAAAGATTCTACAAAGGTATAGGATGCTACAACTTACTAATGTGATTTTGAGTTGAGTCTTGGTTCACAACATTTTAGGCTTCAAAAGTCATGAGCAAGGTTTTGTTTTAGTACTAATATGTATGCTAACTAAGAGCCTTTAATTTGTTAATTGCATGCTTAAGTGTTGCTCAAATGAACTTGTAATTCAAATATTTTCCTTCAAGCTAGACCAAGAGAGTTAGGGGACGGAGCCCGACTAATTATCTGAGGTTTTTGAAGTATAATTAGTCGGGTGTGAGTACTAAATGGTGGGCCCGGTTTAAATAGTCGGGCGACTATTTTAGTACAAAACGCACCAAACACCCGAGATCGGTTAATGGTACTATCCGGTGCGCTATACGGCGTACGTACCAAACGAGACCTAAGTGGGCTGGGTGGGCGCCTAAGTAAGTCTAGATGCCCTTTCTTGTTTTTAAATGCCTAGGAATTAATCGTAGCGGTGGGCGCCTAGGCGGGGCAAGCGATGACTTTTAGAGACACTGGACACAACATTACAAAGAACAAAAATTGAGGATTTTTATTCTTTTTAGAGTAATGACTAACGCACTGCCGTTACATGTATCTCTCATTCCCTTGACAAGACAACTCATCTACCAAACTCCACCAAGATAACCAATTACTTTCTCTCTCCCTTTCTAGTTTATGCGTAAACATTTGCATGGTTTCTTCTTCATACATGTTGTCTACACTAAAAAGAATAGGCCCTCATTTGGTATCTTAGTATAGCGCACCCAGGATAATTACTAATAATCTAGTCTTGGGTATTTGAATTAACCCCGTACTAAAATAGTCGCCCGAACTTGTTTAAGCCCGGGCCCACCATTTAGTACCCCTCACACCCGACTAATTACACCCAAAAACCTCCGTATAATTAGTCGGGTTGGAAGTCCCTCTCACTCTCTTGGTCATAGCTTGAAGGAAAATATTTGAATTACAAAGTTTATTTAGGCAACACTTAAGCATGCTATTAACAAGGCTCTTGGTTAGCGTGGTAGTATCAAACCTAACACTTGCTCATGACAACCTAAATGTGTGAACCAGACACAACTCAAAATCACGTAATCAAAGATTGTGGCATCTATACCTTTGTAGAGTCGTTTTGCATGAGCAAGAGCTAGAGCAAGAGGGCCTTAATCTCATCTTGGATGAACACCTTTGCTGGAGGTTGTGGTGCACCTTTGGGCTCAAGTGAAGGTTACCTGCGTACTTCGTCTCACACGAAGATCAGAGCTTTTCATAGTTCTTTGCATTTGATGAGGATTTGGTGAGTTTGTATAAGAGCTCAAATTGTGTTCTTCACACACACCTAGGGCGACAACCGTATAAATAGTCGATATTAGTCGATATTACACCAAAGCACTGACTAATTTAGTCGATAACGCCTCGATGCTGAACCCATCTGTCAGGCAAATAGTCGATCGATCGAGCTGCCAACGCTGAACACTAACTATTATACTACTAAAGAGTGAAAACTAGGCATGATTTGTATAGCCCAGTATTAAACATCGGATAAATTCAATACGTTGTCCGTTATTTGGTGTACTAATGTGTTATTGTCACCGTTTATTTATCGGTCTACCTTGTACACTGACGCCTTCTAAATTATACCTTACAAAACCTATGTATAATTGATGCAGTTTGAAAATCCCCCTCTTTTCCCCAACCCTCTCTCGCGTCCTTCGTTCTTTTGCCCGTTAGGCCATCTTCCCAACACCCGGCGTTCGCCCGCCACCACCGCATCCGTTTGCTTGCTCGACATAATCACTAGCCATTGTACATGATATGATGGCTTCCAATTCGTTGAAATGTAAAACTCTCGAAATATCCCCAGTATCATATTAATTTTGAGTTTAATTCTACCTCACAACAGAAAAATTTCGATACCATTCACATCCCAACCACCTCCCTCGAGATAGAGATGGGATTTTGAGATATAGAGATGGGATTTTGAGATGGGCGTGCCTGCCCTAGAGGAAGCGTTTCTTGGATTTTGATGTTTGGGTTGTGTGTGGCCCTGATTTGATTTGGAAGAAAACGTCAAGAAACAAGATCAATTGCAAAAACCAACTCTTCCTCTTCCCATTCGATCCATAAACCTGTTTATACTCAAATTTGTCATGTTTCCACTTATTTGAGTCTAAAGTCAGAATTATGGCATTATGTGGGGTTATTGTGAAATTAAGGCCAAACTTACACTAAGATATTTTGGGTGTCTACAAGTGGATAGTTAATTAATGTTATCTCTCTTTGTGCAAGTGGAATTAAGGCGGTGGAATGCATCCAGAAGTGGCTTTGCTTTCACAATTGCCTATATAAGAGCTACGAGGCGAGCTGGACACTCAAACAACAAAGAATTAGAACATACATGTTCTAAGGAAAGCCAACCTTTCAAACAACCAAGGGAAAAACCCCTCTCTTGAAAGCCAAGGAAGTGGCATTCATCAGTTTTATTCAACCCAACAGCAAGCTTTCATAAGCCTACACAAGACTTTAGCAACCATTCACAAAGCTTCAGCGCCATGTGTTAAAGCTTTTAGATCAAGAAACCCCGATCTTAGAATTAGCTCTTGCCACTTTTCTCTGGCGGTATCAATTTAAACCTGAGAAAGAATCTCCTTTAGGCTACTCTCTTTTTCTCAAAAGAGACAAACTTGTAGAGAAGCCAATCCGATGGCCTTGTCGCCAATCCGATGAGCATAAAAGCCAATCCGATGGCCTTATATGCAATCCGACCATACTTTGGTTGATGTTTACCTTTATTTACTGCGCCATTTACTTATTTGTAAATTTTCAATTGATTTATATATGTTTACTTTGGTGCAAGCTATATTTTCTTTATTTATTGCTTATTGTCTTTACTATTGAAGCATTCTAATTGAATATAACTTGATTTATATTCAATCCATATTCAACCATCTTGGTTTTGTTATATATATCTACATAATAATTAAAGGTGCTTAACGAGGCAAGGCAAATAAAGAACTTAAGTTGAGCCTCTCACACTTAAAAGGCACAATCTTTTGGTTAGAAGTTAAATAGCGCAATCTCAAATCACACACACACACCGTCTACTAGCGGTACCTAGTAGTGGCACACTCATAAACTCAATTCGTGTTCATATAAATTTCTAAACCTACAACTAAGCGCCGGTGTGAAAAATAATGTTGTACAAGGGCCCTATTTATAGTGAAGGAAGTCGGCTCTCAAGGGGGATGAAGTGAAATGGCTGGAAGGTAACTGTGACACCTCAAGCGGTAAAGAAGAGATGATCTTTGAATCTACTACGTAATGGCCAAGTAAATGCATGCAAAGGTGTCATGCAATATCAAACATCACCTGCCATCTCCTTTACACGAAAAGTGCTCACAAGCACCTTAAAATATACAAGGAGATAGCTATAAACGCTATGAGTGTGCCACGTTGAGTATAGCTTTCAACAGTAAGCAAACTAGACTTATATATATATATATGGATTATTATCATAACTTATATATATATATATGGATTATTATCATAGCTGATTATCCCACATCTTACCATACTACGATCATTCTACTAAGTAAAATTTAGCCCTCAGTTAAGGTGCTTCCGCCCTCATTTGGTAATAAGGCCAAGTGAGTGGTTAGTCAAGTTATTTCTTAGTAATTTTATTCGTTCGTATTTGAGAAACTTCAGTTTTCCCGGTTAAGTTTATCTGCCTAACTCCCTTCTTCATCGTGTTTATCTCTCAACCCAAACAGTGGCGTGGTCCAAACAATGAGTCCGTAGGAGTCGGCTGAGCGGAGCGCATGAGGCGGAGAGAGAGAACCATGGGATTAGGGGAGAGGTAGAGCGGGCAAATTTATTTGGTATAAACTTTGAGTCATCTACAATGAGTAGATTATGTAAGATCTAATTCGTGCAGGCACTAGCTCACTAGTAACACAATGAGTAGGATACTGATATATAGTTAATGAAGAACAAAAATTAGATTTTAGTATAGAAGAGTCATGTAGTAGTTGTAATATCTAAAAGGTATCCCGATTAAGAAGTCAATTTATAAGAAAAAATGGTCGGTAACTTCATTTAAGTAGTGAACATCATGTAAAAACGGTAGAAAAGGCTTATGCTTTAAGTAAAGAACATGAAACTTGTAATTATTACACTTGAAAAATTAAGTCACATAGAAAAAGATGGTTATAATTATATTCATATTGGATTAGTTCAAATTGCGGTAAAACCATTAACAAGAAAAGGTCTTAACACCTCGGTACTTTTATGTCTCGGAGATGCACGGGCTTTACCAACTTCATTGATAGTATTCTTGGAATATTGAGTCAGAGTCTTTACAATGGACCAATCCACTTTGATTGTTTCGGATCTTACGGTCGGTCTTTCAGGACCCTCACATGTTAAGCACTTACTTTAAATATAAAACTTCCAAGTTATCAAGTCTTAGAAGGAGTCCAACCACTAACATTAGTTTACGAATTTACTACAAAAGTCACGGGCTGTTAATGAACTTCCAAGCCTTAGTCAAAGTCCTAGAGACCACACACACACTTTTAATTCAAATAAATCGGGGAAAATGCCAATATACGTGTGTCCCACATGCAATCAAATAATTAGGATGTCAATCTACCCTCGGATTGGTGTTTGATCAACGAAAGTAAACAGGTAAATTTACAAAATAGCTTAGTAAATTTAGATAACATAGAACGGTACTTTGACGGCATAGTCGGGAATAAGCTTTAATCTTTGCAAGAAGATCAAGTGTCGGTTTACACGAGTTATCACAATCAAATAGGTTCACGAGATAGGAAAGAAACTATTTTACGGATCCACTTCGGCATCTAAGAATGAATGAGAACAAGATTTAATTAAGGACTTAACCAACTTAAAAGTGAGTCGGTTGAGGAACACGGTCTGGTCACACATCCACAATACCAAACCTGAAGATAATGAACAAACATCTCCAACGGCCTCGATTTTGAAGCTTAGCACAAGTAAATCCCAACGCTATTAGTCTTAAATAAACCTTTTCAAATCAATTGGGAACGGTTAAACAAAGACATAGCATTTGAAGTCAACATTCCTAGGAGGAACAATTTTGGGAACAAATATAATGTAGAACAAAAAGAAGACATTCTGATAACTAGAAACATTTCATGAAGTCACCCACGGTTTGAAGTATTTTTCTTTGATTATGTTGAAAATATTATGAACAGATTGGATAGCGGCAGAGATAATCACAAAGAAAGCTGGGTCAAACAAGATAAAGCAGTCATTTCATCTAGTCCCTCCCTCCTCTAGAAAATATAGTAATTACTTCGTCCAATACACGAATCTTGGCATCCCCATTCAAACTTCCTAAAGAAGATAGTGGATTAAAACCGGTTATCTAACAAAACAACTTCTGTCCCGAGTCTACATGTATTAGGCAAACAATTAGACAAAATAGAAGTCAAAATAGACCAATTCATACGGCCAAAATTAACGGTAAAGAAAAACCTTTGAATTAACTTTTGAGATGCACGTCTAGTAAAACCACAACAATTACAGGTCACTTCCACTAGTAAAAATATATCAAATGTTACATGAGTTAAAAAATGAAAAGAGCAATCAGTGTCCTCAAAAATGAAGAAGTACTAGTAGAAACACGGTCGAAAATTAGTTGTTGGACGGGATAGTGAAGTTAATTCAATCAAAAAGTTGAAGAAGCTTTCCAGGGATTAGAATTAAAAGAATCACCAATAGAAAAGTCAGCCCCACAAGTCTAGTAAAAAGCGGTATCCAGGTAACTTCCCTTAGGATATCCCGGTTCGAAGAAAGAAGGTTTCAAAGTCAATTTTCTGTTTTGTCGATAAATTGTATGAATGGAATGTTGATGGTTTATCTTAACTTAAGAATTGTAACAGAATTACAACACATGTCTATGGTTGCTAGTTCTATTACTAATCATAATCTTAGTCAAATACAAGTTGTTGATTTGTTAGTCAGGTTTCTGGTATGTTACATTCGCAGTGGGAAAAACATCTCACACGGAGACTTTCAAAAAATGAAATTAAAAATGCGGTAAAAAGAGATGAAGAAGGTGTTCAATTTTGAGATGAAAACATTGGAAAAGGAATCTCTAGATGTAGTAAATACTTTGTTTTACAATTATTGAACATTTTATTGGTACACTAGTAATGTTACTTCTAGAATACATGATCCAACTCGGTAATTCCGATGTCCTACACTCGGTGATTTTCGTTGGTACAAAGATGTTTTTATGTCAAGAGTCATGTTACGAGAAGATAGTAATCAACCATTTTGGAAAGAAAAATTTATAAATGGTTTTACCAAACTTGTTTGCACACAAAAATTAGACGGGTCTTAGTCAATGAAGATGGTGTCATATCATATTCAACTCTTACTTATGGAAATATCATCAATATTATCCGAAGGAAGGATTGAAAAATGTGTATCGATATGAAAATAACTAAACAAGTTAATCAAGATAAGTCAACTGCAAAATATGAGTTAGGAACTTTTGTGAACAATGTGGGTTGCCTCCAATTGCCCCATCCAGCCAAAAAGAAAGTTGATTTTAAACACCACGATAAATACCCGAGTTATAAACGGTAAATATAGGTTTAAAAACAGACGGTTTGAACCTGATAAGTTTTATGAAAAACCAAAACCTAGTAAATGGAAAGAAATTTTTCAAATAAATTTCAGTCAAAAGATAATGACCAAAAAGGAAAATGTTATAAATGTGGTAAATTTGGGCATTATGCCAACAAATGTAGAGTCAAGAAAACTATTAATCAACTGAAGATCTCTGAGGAAGAGAGAAATCAGTTAATTCAAGTTTTAGAATTAAGAGACACAGACCAGAGTCAATCTGAAGAAAACTCATATTCTAGTTCAACCTTTAGTCAACTCTCCACAAACCCGTCTTCACCAAGAGTCAAGATAGGATGTACTGATGGATGCTGTAAAACCATATCAGTACTTAGTAAACAAGACGAACAAGAAGATCTTCTTATAGAACTAATTAGTAAAGTAGAAGACCCTGAGTTAAAACAATTCTATCTTAAAAAACTTAAGAAGTTAGTTACCCAGGAAGACACTAGTACAAGTTAACCATATACAAACCCAAAATTTGTCTCAGCTTAACTTAAGAACGATTTAGTAAACCTAAGAAAGAAATTACAGTCAGAGATTCACAAAGAGAAGTAAATAAAATAAAAAAAGAAATAGGTTTATTAAAATCAGAAAATGTAGAAATTAGATCACACCTTAGTAATCTACAGACACAAACCATTAGGGAAGAAGAACAGGATCCTGAACACGAAGAACCAACTCATGAATTAATTTTAGGATTATTAAGTAAAATTAGAATTCAGAAATGGTATTCTAAAGTAAAAATAATTATTGATGATTTTCAACTTGAAACTATTGCCTTGATTGACTCAGGAGCTGATTTAAATTGCATTCAAGAAGGTTTAATTCCTACTAAGTATTTTCATAAGTCAAATGAAGTTCTTAGTGAAGCTAACAAATCACCCATGCATTTAAAATACGAAATACCAAAGGCACATGTTTGTCAAAATTCAGTCTGCATTAAAACCCCATTCGTTTTAATCAAAAATATTTCTGATCCAGCCATTCTAGGCTTGCCATTTATTGCACTTCTTTACCCATTCGAAGTTCATCATAATTGCATTTCTACCAGCATACTAGGTCAAAAAGTCAAGTTTGATTTTTGCATAGAAACATATTTAAAAAAATTAAAACTTTTACAAAAGGACAGTATTTCAAAAACAGTTAATTTGATTAACCAAAAGTCACAGCAAATTCAATTTCTTAAAGCAGAAATCAATTACAAAAGAATCGAAGAACAACTTTCTAGTAAATCTTTATTAAACAGCATTTTATGTTTTCAAGAAAAATTAAGTAAGGAAATTTGTTCCGACATTCCTAATGCTTTTTGGCATAGAAAACAGCATATAGTCAAATTACCATACATTAAAGATTTTAGTGAAAGTAAGATTCCCACTAAAGCACGACCAATCCAGATAAGTCACGAAATCATGGAGTTTTGTAAAAAAGAAATTCATGATCTGCTTAGTAAAGGAATCATTAGAAAAAGTAAGTCATCTTGGTCTTGTCCAGCTTTCTATGTTCGGAAAAGTGCTGAGCTGGAAAGAGGGGTTCCGAGATTAGTAATCAATTACAAACCTCTCAACGAGGTACTGGAATGGATTCGGTACCCAATTCCAAATAAACGTGATTTAATTAAACGACTTAGTCAAGCAGTAGTTTTTAGTAAATTTGATATGAAGTCAGGTTTCTGGCAAATCCAAATACATGAAGATGATAAATATAAAACTGCATTTGTTACTTCTTTTGGTCACTATGAATGGAATGTAATGCCCTTTGGGCTTAAGAATGCACCTAGTGAATTTCAGAATATTATGAATGAAATATTTAATCAATTAGTCACTTTACAATTGTTTATATTGATGATGTTTTGATTTATTCTAAGTCAATTGATGAACACTAGAAACACCTTCACATGTTTTCTAGAATTATTAAGTCTAACGGTCTAGTTGTTTCTGCAGCTAAGATTAAACTATTTCAGTCAAAGGTCAGATTCCTTGGTTACAACATCTTCCAGTCAACTATCCAACCGATAGATCGAGTAATCTAGTTTGTCGACAAATTTCCAGATGAAATTACAGAAAAAACCCAGTTACAACGCTTTTTAGGATCTTTAAATTACATAGCAGAATTTTATCCTAACCTCAGCCAGCAGTGTAAGCTTTTGTTTGGCAGGTTAAAAGAGTCATCTGCACCTTGGTCCAGTAAGCATACAACCATAGTCAAACAGATCAAATCTCATGTTAATACACTCCCTTGTCTTGGCATTCCAACTCAAGAGTCATTCAAAATAGTAGAAACAGACGCCTCCAATTTTGGTTTCGGTGGTATTCTCAAACAGTCAATCTCCCCAGGTTCCAGTGAACAAATCGTTCGTTTTCATTCCGGTGTTTGGAATTCAGCTCAAAGTAACTATAGCACTATCAAAAAAGAAATTTTATGTATTGTATTATGCATTAGTAAATTTCAAGATGATTTATTAAATCAAAAGTTTTTAGTAAGAGTCGATTGTAAATCTAAAAAGCATGTTCTGAAAAAAGATGTCCAAAACATTGCATCTAAACAGATTTTTGCACGATGGCAGTCAATTTTAAGCATTTTTTATTTAGACATTGAGTACATCAAAGGCATTCATAATTGCATTCCAGATTTTCTAACCAGAGAATTCCTGCAGGGCAAAAAATGGCGGACAAAAGGAGACTTCATGCCACACTACCTCCAGTCAAAAAAGAGTCAAGCCCAAGCTCGTCAGTCAATCCATCTTCAGCATTAGCCATGACCAATAGGTTCATACCATTAGGATCCACAGTGGGCTCTTATAGACCAAACTACCAGTCAAATTCCTACCAACAAGCTTTAGCCAACCCTTTCGACCCATTTGCAGACAGTCAAGTTCCTCCCCAGTCACCTAGTTTTCTTTATCCAAAGTCATCCCCTTATATGAAAAAACCACAAGCTGAATACATTCTCAGTATCCTTTCTACCATTTCAAAGGAACAACCCCTAGATAAAATAGTCAAACACTACCTTCCTCCTTATTTTCATTATATTCCCACAGAGTCATACAAAGGTCTTAAATATTATCAAGCAATTCTCAGTGAAACAGAGTCAATAGCCATAAAACCAATTTACTCTTCTCACCCTGCAGTAAAACTTCTTTACCACTCCATCCATATAGGACGTTTCCTCACAGAGTTAGATTGGGGCATGCCCCTTTACAGTTACAAGCAATTACATTCCAAAAATGTCCAGTTACCAAACATTAATTATAATTATTTTGATTATATTAATGCATGAAACAGAAGATTTCAGCCATTCTTGGTTTATCTCTTTCGACAGTAAATTCAGATTAAACTTTCCAGCATGGTTCCCACAATGGTGGACTATTCATGGTCCAACCTCAGTCATCATCCCACAATCACTCATGCAAATCCTCAACACACATTTCCAGCCACAGTTCAATAGAACCAGATTTGATTATCGAATTTCTTTATTGGCTCTTTTTATGGCCAAATATAAAGTCCCATGGATTCTTAAATGGCATTATGAAACCTCCAGTGGAGAAATTTACAGGTTCAAATCAGTAAAATGGTGGGATCGTTTCAAGCAGGAAAGGATCATTGCCCAAGTCATTCAAGAATTTCCGCTCCAGCCAGTAAAATCAGCACTCCTTGCATCGCCCAGTCAACCAACGAAAGAAGAGACAACCTCTTCTCCACCCTCCAAGCACTTAGAAGACATCAGTCCATCCTCATCACTCAAAGGGACCACAAAGTCCTCCAAGTCAAAATCCACTCCAGTCAGCAGAGACAAAACCCTACAACTCAAAGACTTAGTCCAACAACTCTTGGCAGAAGCAGCAGCTCTTCATACTGAAGAAGAAGACAATACCGATTCGGATCAGTTAGACCGCTCAGACGCCTCTACACAGCATCCAGTAAATCCAAGCCAGAAGACAAGGTGGGTAGATTACGAAGATTCACAAGATCCTTACGATATGTGAAAACAATAGGTAAAGCATGTGATTCCAAGAGCAATCAAAAGGAGTCATCATTAGTCAAAAGCAGCCATTAGTAAAAGCAAAGGGTAAATCCACAGTAAACGACAAACCGAAAAGCAAAAGCAAAGTAATCATTCAGACATTGATTACTGGTCATCCACAGTAAAAGCAAGGTGTAAACCAACAGTAAAAGTTTTACTCCACCGAAAGCAAAATGACCTCCTCTCAGCAGTCAAAAGGCAATCATTATGCCTCCATTCAAGCCTCACTCCTTTTCTATATAAGGAGACCTCTCTTCTCATTCTGACTCAGAGCTCATTTCAGCAAGAAAACTAAGCAAGAAAATTCTCTGAAGACTCTCACAGTCACCCATATTAAACACTTGTAATTTTATTCAAAGAAGGATGCCTACGAGCACCACATCTCATTTCATACATCAGTCATTTGTTTGTTAATTCAAACAACAGTCAAAGTCTGTAAGTTTTAAATATTTTCAATAAAAGTAATTTCAAATATATTTGCATTCATTATTTTAAATTAATTCATAATGCAAGCTCAAACGCCCAGACAATTCCTTGAATTTCTAATTTATAAACTATATACTGATATTGATTATTTTAATTTCTTCTTATGTATTTATCATTGGTGGATTATTATAACTGATTATCATCTTACCATATATATATATATATAATAACGGTGGTGGTACCCCCTCAATATTAGTCAAATATCTTGCTTGCCCACAACTACAATAAAAGCGTGATCTCTGAAAACAATAGCAAGGTACAAGACAACCTTGAAAACGAAACAAATTTACATAAATACCCTTGGTGAGCAAAAGCAAAGAGTGCACCATCTTATTTCATCAAAAGCCTCAAAGGATCAATCCTTGTTATTTTTGTGGTTTGATCATAATTAATTAGCAGCCATGCATGCCTTAAGCTTCCCTTAATCACTAAGGATGTTTTCACTAGTAGAAAAAAGTATTTGCGCGACAAAACACAATTCGTTGCACAAGGATAAATTTCTTCGCTTACATATTTGCGCGATGAAACATTCGTCGCCTCTCTATAGTCGCCCAAAGGTCGAGTAGCAAGTGTTTGGGCGATGAAGAAAATTTTGTCATTGCACAATATGCTTTGCGTGATGAATTTTGTTCTGAAAAAACGACGAAATAATCTGTCTCTCTAAACTTATAGCGACAAAACACTTCATCGCAATAAACTACAGGTAACGAAGAATGTCCGTCGCACAAACATTAAGGCGACGAAAGGCCTTCATAGCCCTAAGGTTTAGGTGACGACGGTATTCATTGCCCTAGAGTTAGGCGACGAAAATTAACCTCGCATATTTGATTTTCTAATTTTTTTGGTTTATTTTATTTATAAATAAATTGTTGCCCTAACTTTTAGGCAGCGAAAGTTGTACTAGCTATAAGTTTTGGGCGACGATAAAAAATTCGCCGCGCAAAATATTATTAATTTTTTTACAATTAAATTTAATTATTATTTTTATTATATTAAATATTTTAATTAATTTGATGAATTGGTATTTAAAACACAAAAAAATATTATAAACAATGTACAAAAGCTAATTATATTATAAATAGAAATGTATGTACAAATTCACAATAAAAACTATTATACAATCCTAATGCAAAATGACTATTGAGGTGGCGACTGGGAACCCGGTGGCTGGGAATCAATCGATGGCATATTCAATGTAATGCCGGACAATTGGAGGGCATGTTAGATTTGGCACATCTCGTTGCTCTGAGCCACGAGCTGCCGCCTCAGGTCTTGAACTTCCTCTTTCAACGAGGTGACCTCTTCCAAATTGTTTCTAGAAGATGATGCACCTGTGTCACAAAGTCGCGCATTCCCCATCCCTCGGTAAACCCTACCAGGCCTACGACTAAGTGTCTGGTCTAGTGTCTCTGTCAATATCTAAAGAACAACATCCTCGGCCGGAGTCACCTGCACGATAGGGGTCTCGGGGGAAAGTTGCGATGCCACTTCTTCGAAAAGAGTATTGCTCTTCTCCACCATAGTGGCCTATAATAAGAAGATAAATATTAATATTTTTAATAATTATAAATGAAACAAAAGCAACAGCTAGTTAGAGAAACTTACATGGAGCTACTGAGCCATCTCATCCTTGGAGCGAACATAAACTTCCGCGAACATGTCAATCTCCAAAAACTTTGCACCTTCCCAAAAAAAAAAGTTAAAGAAATAATCAAAGAATGTTAAAATTTAAAATTCAAAAATTTATATTTATATTAACATTTATATTAAAATATAATAATATAATATAATTTTACCTCTCGTCGCTTCTCCAATCAATAGGAGAAGGGCTTCGAACCGGAGTGGTGTAAAAGTTTCTTTTTGGACCTATTCAGCTTGTTGGCTCGAGATTGCTTCTGTTAAACCCAAAATTTATTAGTGCATATACTAATTTGGAATAAAATTATAAAAAAATTATTATACTTACCAAAAACTTAGCGCTCTGAAAGTGTTTACATAACCACTCCTAATCCTCAGGCCGCGTCACCAATTCCTAAGGGCATCCTTCGATTAGTGCAGTCTCTATGTCCGGATAAGACTCAAAATGGTGGTGGAGGTGGCTCTTCCACTCACTGTATCGACATGTGAAAAGCTCCTCAATGTACATGGTACGGTCGGCATTAAGGAAATTTATTAAAGCATTAATAATATTTGACTTAATTATAAAAAGTACTAGTAAATATTGAATACACTCACCGACAGCTCATGCCACATTTGCTTCTTCATCTCCTCCAATGCACATGGTTTGGTCAGACGTAGCAGCAGCACGGTGTCGGAGATCATACGTGATGGTCATCTGGTCAGAAGACACACATGTGACCTTTGCAGACTTGAGCTCTCTGCAAGGCCCTTGAATTTTTTCTTTCTTGCAAAAAAAAAAGACAAATTCATGGTTAAAACTAACTTTCAAGTTAAAACTGATTTACAATTCAACCAAAAAATTGGCAAAACCTCCCCTAAAAGTATAACATTTCCCATAACTTGCAAACAATAATAAAACACATATCCACATCCATACAACATTTTCAACAATTATATTCAGCAATTATCCACATTATACAAATATTTGCAGCATGCAATCAATTATAAACATCACAAAATATTTTCACACTTGTTCATTAATTATTATAAATTTTTCCTACAAATGTTAATATGTAAACACATATAGATGATAATTATTTTACAAATATTAACCTTTCAGTATGTAGAGCTCTTCTTCAAGATGATCCTTAAAAAAATCATTTCATTTAGAAATGAATAAGTCATTCTTTAGCAACTCACAAGAAGAACAACTCAGAATTAATTTCATATGTTTAGGCGACAACCACACTCTTCGTCGTCTAAAGTCTCTTAGTGCGACTAATTTGTGCAGGTTTTCGTCAACTAAAATCTTAAAATTTGGGCGGCTAGCCCAAAATTTTGTGGGCCACCTAAATTTTTTAGGTTTTGCACGACGAAAGTTTTAAGCTTTTCGTCCCTCAAATGTTTCTTGGGCGGCGAATATATATAGTTTCGTTGTTACATCTCGTCCCTAACTTTATTGTATTCTATTCCCCGACGGTGTAAATTGATGAAAATGCCCTTGGAGGCTTATTGAGTCCTACGTGGACAATTATTTTCTTTCGACTTAATTTCGTACTTTTAGCGTACTTTTCAGCTTGTACACTTCGTTATGAACCCGTAGACGCGAACAAGACATTTTTCGGACTTGCAAAGGACAAGTTACGAATAAGGGCAATTTGGTAATTTACCAAATTGCTGTATTTTTTTGAAACCGTGGATTGAACTTGTGGGCTGCCTTCCCATGGTTTCATTTGAAACCAAGGTGCTCTGCACCTCTGTTGAATTCAGACTGCTTTTGTGCATGCCTGCTTGCATGCATGTGATGGTTCACTTTGGTGCTTTTAAAACTAGCAAACTGTGTGAATTTCTTCAGACATCAAACCAAAGCAATCTGTCTATTCTCTTACTCCCTGCCTTTCCTCCCCGAGACCACACTCACACAAACCTGCATGCTTTTGCAGAAACCTTACAAAGCCGCACCCAAATTACTTTAGGCCACTCACCAGCAATCTTCTCGACCTCTTTTTGATCACACACCACTCCTGTGCACCACCATCTTCATCCTCGAGCAAACCCGAGCCACGGAGAGCTCAGAAACCCGAGCAACCTTTAAACCCAGAACGTGTAAATTTTTCCGGCGAGACCTTTCTCGGCCAAACGCCTCGATCCAGGCCTCAATTCAACCTCAAACCATCACGAATCCACTCCTGGGAACCTTGGGAATTCAACCTAGGCCTTGCATGCCAGTTTCAGACCAGAATCGACGAGTTTCGAGTTTGGCCGAATTCTTTCGAGGCCATTTCAGGCCAGTTCCAGGCACCTTTTGAGGTGTTTGAAGGTAAAATCCAACTCCCCTCGTCCTTAGCTTCATTTTGACACCTTTTGGGTGAAAAATGGTTGAGTTTTGAAGAATTTAGAATTTTTCCAGATTTTCCGGCGAGTTTTCCAGATTCCGGCGCTGGCGAGCGGCGGACAGCGGACGGCGGCCGGGAGTTGCAGCGGTCACCGGAGGTGGTGACGTCATCGAACCGATCCTGACGTCAGCAACCCAGTCTGTGACGTCAGCAGATCCGGTCTAATCGGTCCAACCGGTGGAATATTCCAAAGGTATATTTCGTTTAACTTTAACCCCGTCAAGGAATATTCCCTAACAGTGACGGAATATTCCGTAACGCCGTTAGAGAATATTCTGTCAGTCAAACAGAATATTCTGTTAAAGTTAACGGCACGCCGTTAACTTTAACGGTGAGTGAAAAGTAGGCGCGTGGCGTGCGTGTAAGCGCGTGGGCACGCGTGCGTGCGAGCGCGTGGGCTCGCATGCGTGCGAGCGCGTGAGCGCGTGAGCGCGCGTGGGCGCGCGTGACAGCGCTTGGAGCCCCGTGGCGGCGCGTGGCAGCGCGTGAACCACTTTTCCAACGATTTAAAGTCTCGAAACGAGCAAACAAAGGGGATTTCGAGTCTTTTCCTTACTTTAAATTGGAATAGGTTTGTTTAATGATTAGTTTAGTAACTTCCCATATAGGTGAGACCTATCCCGAGGAGCTACGAGCTCAAGCGAGGTACGGAGGCTACGATCCGACGACTTACCCGTGAGTGGGCCTTTCTTTACTCTAAATATTATATGAGTATGTGTTTTAAATGTGTTTTCCATGACTATGTATAGCATGCCATGTTTTATAAACCGATTTATGTTTTATGTGACACTTTATGACTTAGTATTCATGTCTACTTGACTTTATCGATTAAATGTTGGCATGTCTATACGTTTTAGCAAATTATTACTCATCACGCATATTGCACGGTGTTAGCACTGTCCGGGCCAGGACCAGCTTCACGTGTATGTTCACACGCACCGACACGCTCACTTTGGATCCATCGTAGGTGCCAGCTTGTTCTAGGTCGCCTCGGCAACTAGACTTGTTGTGACGCGCTTATCGCCAGCTTCACGTGCATGTAGTGCTAGAGCTTAATGTATTAGACACCCAACATGTCATGTAGCTACTTTCTGCATGACTTGTGTGCATTGATTATGCGATGAGTATTGTGATATTTTTACTACTACTGATATCCTTTATACCCGTATCCTTGTGGGCGTAGGCCCGTTTATTTTCGTTATTGTTATTACTGTTATTAAAACTTATATTTTCAGTAAACTACAGGTTTTACAGCGAGGGGTTATTCCAAACTTTTAAAAAGGTTTTATAAAACTGTACTTGGCCCACTCACCTTTGTTTTTCGCCCCTCCTGGACATAGATTTTAGTTGGCAGACGAGACCGCGTGGCTGTTGCTGATAGTACCGTTTTTACCCAGTGGAAGTATGTTTATTTCTTTTCAGTTGTGTTCTATATCCATCCTACGGAATGAGAATATTCTTTTAAATTACTGCACCTAGCTCTGATATTTGTGTATTCATGGGTCTAATCCCACACCATACACTTCCGCTCTGTATTTCTTTTAATTTTAGCATAACTCTGATTTAAATTCCCTCACTATTTCTTTATCAATTTCTTATGACTTCGTCACTCCTCCGGAGTGATGGTCAGCACGCCTCGATATCCGGTGTCCACCTGGATATTCGGGTCGGGGTGCGTCATTCGTCACCCCACATTTTCCGTATTTATTTTCTAAAATTTATCAATTTAACTTTTATTAAGCGACGAAGACAGTTTCGTCACCCAACATTTTTCGCATTTATTTTTTGTATTAAAATTTATTAATTTAACTTTTGTTATTGTAAAACAAATTACGCAAAAAAATTATTTGAAGCACATACAATATTATTTTAATCCGGACACAAATTAAGCAAATTTGTCGCGCAAAATATTTAAAGCGTACATACAAACCAAATTAAAATATTATTATATTAATCCAAATAATTAAGCAACTACTGCAGTGGTGGTGCCTGGGCAACTTGATCGTCGTAATGCTTCGCCTCCCAATAACGCTTCTTGAAGATGTTATCAATGTATTCCTTCTATCGTCGACGGTGAGAGAGAAATGAGGCTTTCAGAAGGAAATGAGGAAGAGAGAAATGAGGAAAATGAGAGGAAGAGATCCGGATTGAGGAAAACGAGTGGAAGAAAAAACTGAAATTGAGGAAAAGAGGAATTGTTGCGCTGAAATTTTTAACCTGGAATCCGTGAACCGTTGCGCGACGAATATATTCGTCGCCTAAGTCCCTTAATTCGGCTCCCAATGTACCCCTGACATTATTGTCCTACCCAACTGTCTAGGGTTTTGAGTGACGAAGGATGAAATAAATTCGTCGCGTAAGAATCTTAGGCGAACATCTTCCCACTAGACTTATCAAATGTACGCACACCATTTTTCTATAATTCCTTTAATTCATCAACCAATGGCCCAAATAAACATCAATGGACTTTCTTGGATCTTCTGTAATTAATATAATCATCATGGTAAATTTCTTTTTCATGCACTTCTAAGGAGGCCAATTATAAGGAACTACGACGATCGGTCAAGTGCTGTGAGTTTGCTTCAGAACTCCGAACATATTAAATCTGTCAGTAGCAAGTCCCAATTTGACATTGCATGGGTCAGCTAGAAAATTAGGGTACATTCGATCGAATTCTTTCCATGCCTCTCCGTCAGAATGCCTCATAACATCATCATTAACCAGTTCTTCCTTATGCCATCTCATGTCGGTTGTAGTGTGCGTCGACATGTACAACCGCTGCAATCTAGCTAGGCGTTAATGGAAGATAATGCATCACCTTTTGTAGAATCTTTGTTGTTCTATTTTGAGGAGTCATTTTATATCTCGGCTCATTACAGACATGACATTTATCTAACTCTTTGTTTTTCTTACAGTATACAATTATTTACACATACACGAATTTTTTCATACCCCAATCCCAAATCGTTCAACACCTTCTGAGCTCTTTTATGATCTTTAGGCAAACAATTGTCCTTTGCAAGCATCCTCTTCAAAATCCCCATAAAGTAATCATAACACCGGTTGGGCATACGAAACTGCATCTTGCCATACATCAACTTCACAATGGCCGTAAGTACCGAACAGTCTTCGCAACCTGGGTATAATTCTTGCTTGGAATTTTTCAATTGCCTTTCATACTTATCGAATGCTTCTTTGTCCGTGGTGGGAGGCACGTCATTTCTCATTTGCTCATGGTCATTGGTCGAGGCGTATGGATAAGAGTCATTTATAATACCCATGACTTGGTCATTAGCAAATAAACTTCCTTCAATAGTCTTCGCTCGTGATTGGTACGAAGACGAAGCGTGGTCTAATGGTTCCTCATGATGATTCCATTTCGTATAGGTCTGCATCATCCCATTTCTTACCGATATCGAATATTTTTTAATGTCTCTCACAATGAGTTGTTACACGTTTGACGCAGACACTTGATTTGAGTTGCCGGTTGTGCCTCATTACGAAGTCAATAAACTGATCTATCTCATCCAAATATTAAGCAACACATTTGTTCGGATTATGTATCCATTGTCTATCCATTTTTTCTGTTAACACATTAAATAAAGACAGGGTTGTATTAGAACAACTTCAACTATGTCTCATCACCTTATGCCTCCGGTAAGAGGTATATCCCATTCGGGAGTGCACATTTGTATGTCGTAGTTTACGGCTCCATGAATATTATATTTTGAAGTGGAAAAATTTTAGCAGCATCTCTTATAGTTCTCCAAGTGCACGACGTAGATGTCAAATTAATACCTAGTATGCACTCGAAGAACGTAAGAAGATGTTAGCAAAAATCCCACGATCGAAACCTAAACTACAACACACAAATGTGCACTCCCAAACTGTCCAAAAATGGGACAATTCAAGAATCAATTGGATCGCAATCATGCTTTCGCATCCATGCGCAAAATCCAACTAATTCTCAAATTGGAAACTAAGTTTTTCTTGAACAAAGGCATACGAAATTAATTACTATTAACTTTGTACGTACAACACAACATAAAGTCATACGTGATAGATCAAATTACCATATAAATAAAAATAAATTAAATTAACTCAACAACATAAAATGATCAAGAAAATACCTTCAATTTGGTCCTCCAACAACAATCCTATGCAACAAATATATAAAAAAATAAATTAATTTTTGTTATTTTTAATTCAAAAGTAATAAAATATTATTAAAAAATCAAAATTACCGTTAACGCTTACCGGGCTCGGTGGTGGTCGAGGAGGAGATGGTACAGGGAGAGAGAGTGAGATAGAAAGAGGGAGAAGAGTGAGATAGGGAGAGAGATTTGGAGGGAGAGATAGAGAGGGAGAGATCGAGAGTGAAAGAAGAGAGGCAATTTGCAGATGTTGCAAAAACTGCTTCTCGGGGCTGAGGAAGAGGATTAAAATAGGTAGGTTTTGCCCGGCGAAGTTATTAGTCGCCCAAAGTCCCTTAATTCGTCGCACAAGTTATCTTAGGCGACAAAATATGGCGTCACCCAATACAATAGTTTGTTGCGCAAATTTTGGCGCCAAATCCTCATTTTACCGCTAGTTTTTCCATGTTTTGTGCGACGAATCTAAATATTCGTCACCCATACACTGTTTAAGAGACAAAATGATTTGTCGCTTAAAGGTTCTTGTTTTTTTTTTTGTCCTACACATGTTAAGCAACAAAATGGAATTTTCGTCGAGTAAATGCTTCTTGGGCGACGAAATTGGCTTTATCGCCTAAATATTTGTCGTGCAAGTACTTTTTTCTACTAATATCTCCAACATAGTTGCCAGGTAGGGAATACTTGCAAGTCACAAACCACCTCCCATTGGTGCACTGAACCCTAGCACACCCCAACTTAACCGAGTTCTTCCAAACCACTTGTGTGTAATGCAAGCATTGCTGCCCATCAACACAAGTATTAGAGTTTTAATCGTAATTTGGCTTCTCTGCCACCCACAAGTTCACACCTGCCATGCTAGTGAACAAGCCACTCCCTTTCGCCAAGTTGTCGCCGTTGGAATTCAAATGCACCATATTGCAGTGAACAAAGCTTCGCTGCTGGACGTTTAGCAGCGAATCCTGCACAAACACAAACGTGGCTCCTTCTTATGACGACACATGTCTTCTAAATTTTTTCTGTATTTTATCTATTATTTTAAAAACTTATTCCATTTTTTTATCAAGTTAAAACTTAAAAACCAGAAAGAAAAAAAAAATCCAAAAGTTTTGAGTCTCATCTACATCACAACCGAGACCACCTTGCGGTGTTTCACATCATGTCTGATGCCACCACCCGCTTCCAGTACCCCCAGTAGGCGGGCCGCCATCTCCTGCACCAGCATCGACGGCCCCCTGCGCCCGGTGGTCCCCCCAAATCAGACGAGTCTTGGACGTTGGTTACTTGGCGGGGAGGGAGACGCGGCGAATGTGACTCAACCACCGTCGCCGCTGTAGCTGAAGACTCTGACGGAATCTTTGAGATGGATTCGATACAAGGGAGAGGCAATTCAATTGCCTATAATTGAGAGAAAAAAAGAGACATGATTAATTTGATTTATTTTAAGTAGTAAGTTGAGGTGAAGGATAATTTGAGAATTGGATCTGGTCTATTCTCGAGTTCTCCCTCGAAAGAAAGAAAATCACCGGAAAAAAAAAAAGAGGTGTCTCAAACACCCTCTGTCTGTCCTCTCTCTTTCACCGGCAACGAAGTTGCTGAGATTTGATTTGAAGGCACTACCTTAACTTCCTTATAGTTTTTAAGTTTTAACTCCGTAAAAATAGAATAAGTTTTTAAAATCATAGATAAAACATATAAGAAAATTAGAAGACAGGTGTCGTCATAAGAAGGAGCCACGTATGTGTTTGTGCAGGATTCGCTGCTAAACGTTCAGTAGTGAAGCTTTGTTCTATCAGTCTTTCTTGCATACCCCGGGGTACGGGGTACTCCAGGTTTTTTAATCGTTGGATTTTTGTTTTAAAATATAAAAATTAAGATCCAACGGTTAGTACGGGTACTCCGGAGCACCCAAGAATTTTTGTTGTTCTATTGCAGTCACCAATTCTTGAGTTGCCATAGTTCTAAGTATACGTCGCCACGACGCTGACCCACATGATATTCGGCACGTAAACCTGCGCACGTGCTGTGTTGTGCGCGTTGAGGAAGTCTTGCTATGAGTTTTGAGCATGAGAGAGATGAACTTGACCTAGTGCCATGACCATGAAACAAAGAACTGCAACCCACAACGGCATTGTTGAATTTTTTTTCTTTTCTGCTACAAATAATTGTGAACGTATGAGGATTAATTGTGTGAATGTGTGACATCTTATTAGGGTTTTTATAGGAAGAAATGTAAATGTGTGACTAATATTTTATGAGCAATATGTTAGCAAAATTGGAATATAATATGACAAGTTTGTTATCAAATGGTATAATGTGGCAAATTTAAGCAACAAATTGGCCTAAAAAACTTCCCCCTTTGTCTCGTATTAGGTTTATTATGGAAAACATTAGCAAGTGGTGCATTGATAACTTGTTTCTTTTTCTACAAGAAGTTCATTAGAAAAATAGAAAGAATTGATGTGTTACTTCCAGTTTAATTTTCATAAAACTTAAATACATTTTATTGCAGTGTATGCTTCTTTACAAACCTAAGTTAGTAGCCCGTCCCAATTAACTAAAAAGGTAAAATTTCTGGCCTAGTTTAGCCCAGCCTAACCCAGCCCAGCTCCATGCCTCTTAGGAAAGAATTAGCCCTACTATTATAAGTTATGCCCAGTGATAAAAATTCTAAGAATTTTGAAACCAAAGGCAAAAGTCTTCAGAAAATTAGCTACTTTGATTCTCTTTTGGGTTTTAATTGCACTTTTGATCCCTCTCCCATTAAATTACTATTTTAATCAAGTTTGGGCATGAAAAGATATAACTGCTATTTCTCTCTGCAATCAGCCTCACCACCATCCTCTTCCCCGCTCTTTCTCTTTGCAACCAGACCTCGCGAACTAGATGCACAACACAGAACAATCATAGCTTCACGAAAGCCAGAAGAATCACAGGTCGTTGTGTCTAACCTTTACAAATTCAGGTATGGGTATCCTCCTCCTTGATTATTTTGGGCGATTTTGAGAGTGGATTCAACAATTTGGGTTGTATTTTTTAAATTCTACTAGGTTTTGATTCAAAAGGGTTCTAGTTCGTCAAATCTTCTTGAGTTAGAAATTGGGTTCGATTGCATCTTCTTGTTCGCGAAGCATATGAAAGAGACCCAAATCCTTCCATTTTTAAAAAAAATCGAGTTCTTAGTCGCTGTGGTGGTTGGTGGTGCGGGGAGTTTGGTGTTGGTCTAAAACTTTTTGGGTTGGAGCCTGAAGAAGCAGCGGTGGAGAAATTGGAGGAAGAATAAGAGAAAGGTAAATCTGAAATTGGTTGCAATGAAGATATCGAAACCCAAAAAATTGTAGAGGATGGAGAGAGCAATGAAGAAGAAGAAGATGATGGGATTGTTTGTGTTGCTTGCAGCAACAACGCTCCCTGCCCTATATTGTATCGATACGGTGCAAATATTGTGGATATGATGTTCATATGGTACTGATATGGTGCAGATATGGATATGGTTAAAACTCAGAAAGGGCAATTATGCTTTTTCATGACCAAATTTGATTAGAAGAATAATTTTAGTGGGAGAGAGATCAAAAGTGCAACCAAACCCTAAAAAGGGATCAAAGTAGCTAATTTCCCAAAGTCTTTTTAGGCCTTAAAAAAATGACATTTTTTCAAATTTCCTCTGAAAATGTTTATGCATGGTGAAACTTGTATTGAACACATTTTTGAAGTTGGGGAATGCTAGCAACCTTTTCATTTCAACATTCTCGCTTCTACTCATGCCACGTGTATTTTATTAGCACGCAAAATTAAAAATTTAATTACTTTTTGGTTGACAAACTAAAATTTTAACTATACTAACAATGGAAGATAAATAGTGTGAATTAAAATTTTAGTTTAGAGTGCTAGTGGAGTACACGTGGCATAAAGAAATTTTAGTTTAGAGTGCTAGTGGAATACACGTGCCATTTAGAGGAGTGGAAAGATTGAAGTAAAAAAATAAGTGAAAACGTCGCTAGTATTTCTCTCTATAGATTCGGGTGACAAAGTAAAATATTCCATTGACAAGTCACAAGAAAATATTGTATGGAATATTCGGCAGCTCTCTCACAATGAAGTCTGATCTGAATGTCAATCGATCCTGCTAAATGCAGGCAGCATCAAATTTTGTCTCATGAGGAAGCCTCACGTATGAATCTCTCCTTATTGACATGGTTTGTCTTTGCCTCTCTAGGACTTTCGTCCATGAGCACTAAGTTGAGCCAAACTTGTAATTCAAAATTAATTATAAGCAGATGTTATCTAATTATGATGCAATAGAGTTACATTTGAACTCACATTGTGTTACCTGTCCATTCATATATGATATAATACACATATTTATTTGTTTATAATAGTACTTTAAGTTTTTAAATTATTAAATTATGTTATCTTATTGTATTATAACATTTGAATTAATAACACAATTTGCCGTTAATACTACGTCACCTTGAAAATGTTTGTCTCTAGAAAGAAATATCTATTATACGTGGTTATCCACTTAATTAACTCAACTTGTGTATAATGAGCAAAATAGTGGAGTCAAATTTTAATGATATGTACTGTTGAATGATTTAAGATTCATTTAGAGTCCATCGCAAATTAATTTAGAACCATTTATTAGCCGTACCATTAAATAGTAACGTATCACCTATTTTTTTTTTTTTTGAAATAGTGTTATCCATGAATGTCCTCAAAGAAAGAGTTCTACCCACACGCTCATTGTAATGGCATAATTAGCAATGGGCATGTAGGCCGCTACGTCAGCATCCCACGTCAGAGGGCCAACGTCAACCTTGGTGCAGCAGCCTTGAGACCCTATAGGGGCAATTCCTGTGACCACAAGATTTGGGCAAAGGTAGACATCGACCATATTACAAGAAGTCTTTGGCCGCTGTAGAAAATATGGGACACGATGACCTGTATGTATTGAGATTTAGTGTGGAAAATTTGCTTTGTTAACGTCCAAATGGATTAGTGACAATCTTAAGTTATTCTCGTCAAATGTGAATTTAAATTAAATTATTATGGTTAGTTCATTGTAAAACTTAGTCTACTCTCTAACTTTATCTACTTCTACTAATGTTGTTGACATACTTTTTAAAAAAAATATTGTTATTTCAAAATATTTTTTGGACATAACCACTCTAGTTAATAAACACAACATTTTAAAATCTCATACTCTGAAACACTATAAAATTTTTTCTATGCCAATACTATCATTTTTATTTTTCTCATTTTGGTCTTTTGCACTTCCCACGTAGGAAGGGTAAAGTTGGTATTGGTCGTAGTCTATACAATGCTTTGTGTTACTTTTGTCTATATTTTATTTTTTAAATTGATTATGAAAGTGTCATTTACAATATTCAAACCTGCCTATATTGCATTCTTTAGCTATAAAACATGTAAAGACATTTCACCAAAACCTGGCCTAAATGGTCCCCGGGCCTCAAATAAGCATTTACTATAAAACAATATATAGTATCGTTGGTATTTTCCTGATTGTTTGGTGTGCAATGAATTTGGGCACGCGAATAAGCATATAGTATAAAACAATATATAACACACGCGCCATGCAGAACTAAAATAGCTATTGTGCCAATTGCACCACGACCATAAATACATTTAAAAAGAAACTGAAACTGATTTTAATCACCTAAAAAAGTAACTGAACCTACTTATGATTACAAATTTGGTTAGAGATAATGGCCATTGATCACCATATTGAGGATTTTCTTCCCAAATGAATTTAGAAAATTTTCAAACTCTTGCGCGAGCAACGGCTTATATCACTTGTCAAGAATATTGTTGTAAATACCTTACCGCTATAGCTTATAACACTGGTCATGAATGATTACTTCATCTAACGGCCGTCGGAAGATATTTTATAAGATGAGGATTCTAATTATGTGGGGTATACAAGATGCTATTTTTGACATCTAAAATAAATATCAGTGAGTCGACATGCAAATTAAGAGTTTGCATGTTTGATAATAACTTTGAGAGTAAACTGCCGATTTGGTCTTTAAATTATTACTCGAATGTACAATTAAGACCTTAAACTATTTTATGAAAAAACAAGTTCTCAAACTCGTTAAAAACTGCAAATTTGATCTCTATTATTAGATTCAAAACTATTCTATCCAATTTTTCGTCAATTTAAGTCGCGTGACTTGCACATAACACATAAGCCTTTAACGATGCCTATAGGTTGCAAACCTAATTGCCAACTTACCCTCCAAAGTTAACTACATCTATTTTTTTCCGAAAAAATAAGTTTTTAACTCATTTAAATTTGTTAATTTACTCTTTAAAGTGTATCGCATGCAAGTCACATAACTTAAATTGACAAAAATTGAATAAAATAGCTTCTAATTATGTAGAACGGAGAATTAATTTGGAGGTTTTAACAAATTTAAGGACTTATTTTTCTGAAGAAAAAAAAATCGTTTAGGGACATAATGTTTTTAATCGGTAGGATTATGACAACTATGTTGAACAAGTGTGTAAGGAAATGAACTCCAAAATAAAAACTAAAAACAAAAAACTATTTTAACTTGTATTTACTTTGAAGATTTTGCTTTCATTCATTTTTCTTTGTTTCTTCCATTCCCTTCCACCACTCTTCTTCATCCGTAATTTCCTCCATTCTTCTTCATAACACATTTCCTCCAATAATTTTTCCACAACTCCAACACAAAAAGTGAAAACTAAAAACAAAAAACATTTTGATTATCTCACAAATATGGTCTCACATTTCCGCCATATGGTTCCCTTTTTTATTAATGGAATAGTTATTAGCACTTAAAAGTCATTATGCACTCTTTAAATATATAGATTTGGCGCCCCTTGGCTAATGGGTTTTATTTGATGACTACGTAACTTTGAGTGATTAAGTGACATAGATGGCTCTTTTCCTTGGGTCGGGTTTTCCCATCGGGTTTACTCGTTCAAGGTTTTTTTCAGAGCTTTCTATATTGTCGTAGTTTGTAATGTGTTTAACGTTTGCTGTTGAATAGGAAATCCATACTTTCTCTAATACATATATATATATATATATATTTGCACAAATCGGCGTTATATCTATCAAAGACAAGGAGCAGAAATAATTGCTTGGTCATAAGCCAGTAATTTCTTTCTAATGTGTAGTAGATGACCAAGAGGATTTCCACACAAGACATTTATCGTTTCAGCCAAATAATGCAAATTTGTTTTTGCTTGGTTGGGACAATAGTAGGACTAAGCTAGGCAAGTAATTATTCAACTTTGATCGTAGCATGTGCATATGTCTTACTATCAAGTTACCAAAATTTATTTTAAAATAAAAAAAGAGTGCATTCTTCATCAATTGAATTTTACCGTCCACCATGCCAGTGGAAGATATATAGAAATGATCGATCATCACTTCTTAATTCATTTTATTCTTAATAACATAGCTTATCTTCTTATATCCATCAGCAAAAACTGCTAAGTGGTTTTTGATTCTTCCATAACTAGTAAGGCTTCTTCCCAATATAGTTGCCTGGGGATCATAGTTGCACCCAATGAAGTACCCCCACTGCTGCACCTCACTTTGCACACCCTACACGAACTGAGTCGCCAAACCACACCTGTGTATAATGCCCACACACCTTGCCATCCGCACACGAGTTCGACTCATAATTGTAGTCGGCTTTCTCCGCCACCCACAGGTCCACAGCCTCCGTTCCCGACATGTCACCAGTGCTCATGGCAAGGTTTTCGCCGTATGGCCCACTGGAGTGCACGAAGTTGCAGTCGCCAATATGTTGGTTGGCGTAGTTTTGTGCATAGCCTGCTACATTGTCATCCCACGTCAGGGACCGACACCTACTGCCGCTCGAGCGGCATTGTGGGAAGTGAGGTAGTCTTGAGGTGTGTCTTGGGCATGGAATTAGTGGATTGGATTGGGAGGCTGAGCCTAAAATGAAAAGGAGGGCTAGGGAATTCTTACTTGCAACCCCATGTTAATGGTGTGTTCTTTTGCTGAGAAATCTAGTGAATTATTAGGTTATGGATGGGAAAATGAGATGTTATGGTGTGGAGTATTTATAATAGCGGGGAACGGTATTATGAACTCTGAGAATTTGACAATGTGGAAATTTATTTGCATGACTATCTAACCTGAACGCTAGATTTACGTTATCAACTTCAGAAGAACCCAAATTGTCGCCAACTGATTAAACAAAACCCAACTTCTATATGTTTTTTTAATAATTATTATTTAGGGGAGGGGAGGTTCGAAACTATTATAATAATTTAGAAAACGAGTTTCGAATCCATGATGCATGGGTGAAAACTCAACCTCATATTCACTAAGATATTAGACCACATGCAACTTCTATATTTCTTTACATACAAGTAAAATTTATATGAGAGGATTAAATTTTTGTTTTTTTAGTACAAGCGATATTCTACACAATCGAGAAAAGGGAGGACATTTGAACCGGGAGACAGTGGGTTAAAGAAGAAGAGCCAAACCACTACGACAATCCATCACTTACGAGGAAGATTAACATTAACTTAGGATCGTTCATAGTAAGAAAATTAGTCAAACTTTCTCGAGGTAATTAATTGTCACTATAACAAAAATGAGCAATCACAATGGCAAACACGTGGCTACTGTTGGAGTAACAATAATATCGATCACTGACCGAGATATTATATTGCTATGTACTTTAATTTCCCCATGTTTGGTAACACAATCAACAATCCCTTGAAACCTTTGAAATTTATGTTGATGAGTATAATTGCTTTGGTACATAATGCAACATTGGAACAAATTTGAACAAATGGCTTTGATAAATAAGCAGATGTGCTTTTTCGAATTGCATTTGTCCATATCTGTTACTTTTCTTTGAGAAAAATATATGATTGATGCATGTAGGAAACGTATATGTTCAACTGTTGAGAGAGGTCTACTAATCCTTACCGTCAATTCCGGGAAAAATTAATCGTACATGTAGTCACTTGTAATTATCATTATCATTTTTAGAAAAACATGTTGAATATTCTACATCTTTTCCCACCAACTCTAGATTCGGGCTTGACAAGAATACATAACAAAAACTGTTTGTTTGCACGGTTCTCTCTAGACCATTTTAATTTTGCATTCGCATTCATTAAAAAGTTATTGTTGATATTGACCAATGGGAAAGGATTTAGAATGTTTGGTACTATGTTTGGTCCTCGTCAATGTGTTATTGCTGATCATTAAGTTAATCATGTTAAGCAAAAAGTTAGGTGCATCCAAGTAAAAGAAGCAATGATAAGAGAGAGAGCATACAAGGTTTGAAAAAGTGGGCAGACAGAAGTTTGGCTGGGCTGGCCCAATTCCACACACCTCCCTCTCCCTCTCCCTCTCCCTCATCCTCTTTAATCTTTATTGTTATACCAACCGTTTCTTTATAATGTTAGAAACCTTACTATTTAGCATAGGAGGTTCAAGTGACAAAAGTCTATTTTTTTATTCCAATGAATGCCTTCTTCAGTTTGCTAGATGGAGTTTCACCCATCTTAAATGCCTTGTATTACTTCACAAAAATTATTTAGAAAATAAAATACATATATGTAGAGGAGCATACTCCCAACATTTGATTAACAAACCCTCTTTGGCTGCTTAAAAGTTAAAATCAATCCTGCTAGCTAAAACCCATAATAGATTTCCTCCTCACCGAAAAGTTACTAATTAACATAACAGACAACTAATCCTACCTTTATAAAGAAAAGGTAGCAACCAAACAAATAAAAACTGGTACCATTATCCCATAGGCCATAGTTCTTTAATCAGACAGAACAAAATAATAAGCCAAAGCCATGATAAACGCACATCGAGGAAACATTATTTCAGTAGGCAGGGTCAACATAATTGGGAAATTGACAAAAGTACTCATTATTTGCCCTCTTAAATAAAAAATACTCAGTTTTTAAAATTCAATCAAAAACACTCATTTTATTATATGATTTTACTATATTACCCTTTATAGAAATGAGGTTTTCATTCATTCCCTGCATATTCAACTAGCATATTTTCACCATTTTCGCGCCCAAAACACTGTTGATGCTCTGTTTCCTCATTTTTCTCCACAACTCCAAGAAATTTTTTAGGATTTTTGGGTGATTAAAGCTTTGTTGTCTAAATTTTTTCTTAGTTGTTTGAATGTTGGAACTCTCATGAATCAACTGCACATTCAAAACCACTTAAACCCGGCTGAATGACGGACAACGTGAACGACGATATATATTGGTTATGGAATTGAGGCAATATAATGGTACTAAATAGTGCATAAATGAGTACTACAGAGTAATTATTTACTATTGTGATAAACAAGTAGAAATCATAGATTAATGAACAAAAAAGCGTTAGAGGACAAACAAGAGGTTAAAAGAAATATACATCATCAATATGGCAAGTCTTGCATCACATGAGAGAATGAGGAGGTCTGATCTGATTGCATATACAAAATCTTTGCAATTGATTCAAATACATAATGGGACCTGATTCAAAAAATGACTTGTAAATCTAAACACCCATATTAGGCCTAACCCTTAGATTCTAACTTACTTGCCTCATGTTTTTGGTGGGGATAGCTTCTTTGCAAGTATTGCGGTAGTGGCCTGTGACTTCACACCTAGAGCATGCTTTTGTGCGCGAGTCCTCTCCTTTAGAGGGTATCCGTCGAGTTTGACGCCGGCCAGATGTGACCTTTGAAATAGGAGGGAGGACTTCTATTTGCTTGACAACTTCAGGAATAACCCATGTTTTTTTAGGTGGGACTGGATAAATGGACTCAGTGTATGCTGTTTCCCATGTAGCTCGAGTGTAATACGAAGAGGCAAATGAGTAAGGGTTTAGTTTCAAGTGACTACATACCGCAACAGCATGCTTGCATGGAAGCTCCTCCAAATCAAACTTCCTACATGAACAGGTATGCTTTTGAATATGCACAAGACCATCCATATCATCATCTTGCACATTGTACTCCACTTCATTAACTTTGATCACGTTCATCTTCGCAGCATCCTTTACTCTTTTTTTCAGCTTCTTCTCACCAAAATCAGGGCACAAAATCGAATTACATTTCTTTGCCAAATCTCGACGTTCACTAAACCATCTTTGCAGCACTACCCTAATTTGCTCAATCAAGTGTACCACATGAAGCATCCTTGCGAAGCGAAGAACTGAATTCATGGACTCGGCAATATTAGTTGTCATCACATTATATCGTCGTCCATTGCAGTGTGCACGAGACCACTTATGCAGTCCTACACCTACAAGATAAGATTGAACATCCTCGTTGTTCACCATCCTAAAGTAACGGTGAAACTCAGCTATCTGGTAAGATTTGGCAGCTTTAATATAGGGGCCAAACAATGGATCTTTCTTCTTCAACTTAAAAGATGTTTTAACATTTGCTTTTAGGTGATAAAAGCAAATTCCATGTGTTGCCCATGGCATAACTCTTTTCAAAGCATTTTCTATACTCAAATTCCGATCAGATACGACAACTAGATTCGGACAATCACCAATTGCAGAATGTAGCTTGCTGAAAAACCAACTCCAAGAAGCATCTGTCTCCAAATCTCCGATCCCAAATGCAAGTGGATATATATTTCGGTTGCCATCAAATGCATTTGCAACAAATAAAACACCTTTGTACTTACACTTCATATGGGTAGCATCAACAGCAATCACCGGTCGCATTGAAGATTTAAAGCCTCTGACACATGCACCAATTGCCATAAAAAAATATAAGAAACGTTTGCTTGCATCAGTGTGAATGTATGTCAAAGTTCCTGGATTGGTTCGCTCCAATTCATAACAATATGATGGGAGAAGCGCATACGACTCCTCTGGTGTCCCTCTGAGTTTATTCAAAGCTAATTCTCTACTTCTCCAAGCCTTCGAGTAGCTTATCGTTATACCGAATTCGTATTGAACATCTTTGATTATATCAGCAGCAGTGTATATGGTACGAGTGTCTATGAACTTGCGTTTCACAAATTCTGAAAGTACTTCAGGACTAGCTTGCCGATGATGATTACTTAGAAACCTCATATCGCATTCATGCGTGGGGTGGTATTTAACGACCTTGAATTCATGCGCTCCAACACGGTAAGCACGAAGTAGCCAAGGACAAGCTTGCTGAGCACACTGGACAGCCAACCGATTTTTCGCAGACTGTGTTGTTCGAAAGCCAAAATGCCCCCTCACAGCTGCCAAAGATAGAGTTTTTTTAAGTGTTGCCTTATTGGGGAAAATTTGACCCACTTTAAACTTGGCTTCCCAATTTATATTGTAGAGTCCCCCAAAATAATCAACATCTTCTGCAGTACAATCATTCACATGACGAACTTGGTTTTTACGCTTTCGAGTCTGACTTGGTGGTATGAGAGGTTCAGGTTGTGCTTGTGAAACCTGTATCACGGGCATTTCAAGATTACCTTCGAGCTCAGATTCAGAACTAGGTGCAGAGTATGCTTCATTTGTGTCCATGTCATCTTTAGATTCAGAGCTCTCATTATAATCCCAATCTGTCCAGTCAACACCACTCAGACCAACTTCGATTCTGCTATTCCCATTTAACTCATTACTCTCTCTCACAAATGTAGGGAGAACCACATTACTACTTTCAGTGTTTAGATTCCTAGTGCAGCTCGTGATAACATCTTCTTCTCTAAGTTCTAGGCTTGCAAGTAAAGGGATGACTCTAGATGCCATAAAATCAGTGTTGCACTTTAAAAAGAACTTAACATCATCATTGTCTGCAATCCTTATGTGCTTAAAAGTAGTTAATGAATCTGGAATAGAATACTTGAGTGTAACAGCATACCGGTTGCGATATGCATTCGTGATGTTATAAATGCGGTCAATAAGCTCGCCAAATGATATATTCTGAGATACAATTATCCCTTTAGCATCTCCACCTTCGTAACTGCAAACTTTACCCTTGGTCAACCATTTCCATTATAGCATACCATTATTCCAACAGTATCCATTCCTGCAAAAACAAACAACCTTAAGCATATACAATTGGGTACAAAGAACTTTGTCCAGCCATTGTCCTCTTGAGGTGAGGTAAATGAAAGAATGGGTTTATATAATATAACAACCATACTGTTGTGCAGTGGAGAAATTCTGTTCTTATATAATATAACAACCATACTTAGAAATCCACAAAATCCAAAAATCCAAACATCAATTTTATAGTGGATATGCCTTAACCATTAACTGTATATCTGCATACACATGAAAGAACTATGAACTTGGCAGAGCGTGGATTGATACCTTTTTATGGATTCCAACCCTCCCTTCCTTCGATTCCTCTTAATTTTGAGCAGTGGTTATAGATTGGTACCCTAATTGATGAAGTTGGATTTGAGATACGAACAACCTGAACTTGGATTAAGAGAGGTGACATGAGCCATAGCCAACTCCAATGCATATTTTAATCAGTAGATCCGGACTCCAAAATCAACACTCTGCATTGCTTATTCATCCCCCATAGCTAACTCCAATGCATAATCATCTCTTTCCTGCATCATGAACGTATTGTACAATTAAGATACCATAAACTAGTTTATTGGCATTAGCTTAATCATTCTTCTTCTGTTCCCCACACGAGATTTGTCTTCAGTCCGAGGTCTCCCCATGATATCATTCTTATACTTTTTATTAGAAATTTGAAAAATTCTAGAGAATGAGGAACTCACAATTGGTCCCTGAGCAAAATATCTGCCAAATTGAAGCCAATATACCTGTAGGTGCAAATATTTGAGATTTCTATAACCAGATGAATGGAAAGACAATTAGAATTAATAAATAAATAATCCATGCTCCATTCAGGTGGTTGACGATAATACAATTTCTCTCATAACAGTTGTGGGAATTAGGACGGTGCAAAACACCATCAAATACCAAATAATTCAATAAAAAGAAAAGAGAACAGTAATTGCAACAGATAAAGGTACAAGAGTTCGAGTACTAAATCAAATCGGATGACAGAAAAATGACTCAACAGAATTTCAATAGAATTTCATTGAGGTCAGTCGAATTTCGCTACCGACTACAAACCCAAATGCTAATTCAGCATATAATTCATCATTCACTTTGAAAAACAAAAGAATTCAAGAAAATATTTGTGCAGAAATGGGGCAAAAAATGAACTTATCGAAAAGAAAATTGCAGAGAAGGACCTAGTGAGAGCGGAGCCCAAGTCGGAGGAGTCTTGGACGTGAAGAATTGCAGACTGTCTGGCTAAGTAGTGCTTGGAGTGACGCTTTGGGACCCTTTTACTGCCATTGTTGGAAGGCTCCGCGACAAGAGTTGTGGCACAACAGAGGTTTTTGTCGTCGTTTTGGAGAGAGTAGCGAGTGAGCGAACGAGGCAAGAAGAACGGTTGCAAAGGCGCGAACGTCAATTTTGGGGTTCCAGAGGCGCGAAGTGTGAATAAAACCTAGCTGAAAGAAGGGTAAATTTGTAAAACTATATGTTAAAATGAGTGTTTTTGATTGAATTTCAAAAAGTGAGTATTTTTGACTTAAGGGGACAAAAAGTGAGTATTTTTGACTTAAGGGGACAAAAACAAGTGTGTAAGGAAATGAACTCCAAAATAAAAACTAAAAACAAAAAACTATTTTAACTTGTATTTACTTTGAAGATTTTGCTTTCATTCATTTTTCTTTGTTTCTTCCATTCCCTTCCACCACTCTTCTTCATCCGTAATTTCCTCCATTCTTCTTCATAACACATTTCCTCCAATAATTTTTCCACAACTCCAACACAAAAAGTGCAAACTAAAAACAAAAAACATTTTGATTATCTCACAAATATGGTCTCACATTTCCGCCATATGGTTCCCTTTTTATATTAATGGAATAGTTATTAGCACTTAAAAGTCATTATGCACTCTTTAAATATATAGATTTGGCGCCCCTTGGCTAATGGGTTTTATTTCTGATGACTACGTAACTTTGAGTGATTAAGTGACATGAATGGCTCTTTTTCCTTGGGTCGGGTTTTCCCATCGGGTTTACTCGTTTCAAGGTTTTTTCAGAGCTTTCTATATTGTATGTCGTAGTTTGTAATGTGTTTAACGTTTGCTGTTGAATGAAATCCATACTTTCTCTAATACATATATATATATATATATATATTTGCACAAATCGGCGTTATATCTATCAAAGACAAGGAGCAAGAAATAATTGCTTGGTCATAAGCCAGTAATTTCTTTCTAATGTGTAGTAGATGACCAAGAGAAGTTTTCCACACAGACATTTATCGTTTCAGCCAAATAATGCAAATTTGTTTTTGCTTGGTTGGGGCAATAGTAGGACTTCAAGCTAGGCAAGTAATTATTCAACTTTGATCGTAGCATGTGCATATGTCTTACTATCAAGTTACCAAAATTTATTTTAAAATAAAAAAGAGTGCATTCTTCATCAATTGAATTTTACCGTCCACCATGCCAGTGGAAGATATATAGAAATGATCGATCATCACTTCTTAATTCATTTTATTCTTAATAACATAGCTTATCTTCTTATATCCATCAGCAAAAACTGCTAGAGTGGTTTTTGATTCTTCCATAGCTAGTAAGGCTTCTTCCCAATATAGTTGCCTGGGGGATCATAGTTGCACCCAATGAAGGTACCCCCACTGCTGCACCTCACTTTTGCACACCCTACACGAACTGAGTCACGCCAAACCACCTGTGTATAATGCCCACACACCTTGCCATCCGCACACGAGTTCGACTCATAATTGTAGTCGGCTTTCTCCGCCACCCACAGGTCCACAGCCTCCGTTCCCGACATGTCACCAGTGCTCATGGCAAGGTTTTCGCCGTATGGCCCACTGGAGTGCACGAGATTGCAGTCGCCAATATGTTGGTTGGCGTAGTTTTGTGCATAGCCTGCTACATTGTCATCCCACGTCAAGGGACCGACACCTACTGCCGCTCGAGCGGCATTGTGGGAATTGAGGTAGTCTTGAGGTGTGTCTTGGGCATGAGTGGATTGGATTAGGGCTGAGCCTAAAATGAAAAGGAGGGCTAGGGAATTCTTGCACAACCCCATGTTAATGGTGTGTTCTTTTTGCTGAGAAATCTAGTGAATTATTAGGTTATGGATGGGAAAATGAGATGTTATGGTGTGGAGTATTTATAATAGCGGGGAACGGTATTATGAACTCTGAGAATTTGACAATGTGGAAATTTATTTGCATGACTATCTAACCTGAACGCTAGATTACGTTATCAACTGAAGAACCCAAATTGTCGCCGAACTGATTAAACAAAACCCAACTTCTATATGTTTTTTTTTTAATAATTATTATTTAGGGGAGGGGGAGGGTTCGAAACTATTATAATAATTTAGAAAACGAGGGAGTTTCGAATCCATGATGCATGGGTGAAAACTCAACCTCATATTCACTAAGATATTAGACCACATGCAACTTCTATATTTCTTTACATACAAGTAAAATTTATATGAGAGGATTAAATTTTGTTTTTTAGTACAAGCGATATTCTACACAATCGAGAAAAGGGAGGACATTTGAACCGGGAGACAGTGGGTTAAAGAAGAAGAGCCAAACCACTACGACAATCCATCACTTACACGAGAAGATTAACATTAACTTAGAGTCGTTCATAGTAAGAAAATTAGTCAAACTTTCTCGAGGTAATTAATTGTCACTATAACAAAAATGAGCAATCGCAATGGCAAACACGTGGCTACTGTTGGAGTAACAATAATATCGATCACTGACCGAGATATTATATTGCTATGTAATACTTTAATTTCCCCATGTTTGGTAACACAATCAACAATCCCTTGAAACCTTTGAAATTTATGTTGATGAGTATAATTGCTTTGGTACATAATGCAACATTGGAACAAATTTGAACAAATGGCTTTGATAAATAAGCAGATGTGCTTTTTCGAATTGCATTTGTCCATATCTGTTTACTTTTCTTTGAGAAAAATATATGATTGATGCATGTAGGAAACGTATATGTTCAACTGTTGAGAGAGAGGTCTACTAATCCTTACCGTCAATTTCGGGGAAAAAATTAATCGTACATGTAGTCACTTGTAATTATCATTATCATTTTTTAGAGAAAAACATGTTGAATATTCTACATCTTTTCCACCAACTCTAGATTCCGGGCTTGACAAGAATACATAACAAAAACTGTTTGTTTGCACGGTTCTCTCTAGACCATTTTAATTTTGCATTCGCATTCATTAAAAAAGTTATTGTTGATATTGACCAATGGGAAAGGATTTAGAGATATTTGGTACTATGTTTGGTCCTCGTCAATGTGTTATGTTACTTTGATCATTAAGTTAATCATGTTAAGCAAAAAGTTAGGTGCATCCAAGTAAAAAGAAGCAATGATAAGAAGGCATACAAGGTTTGAAAAAGTGGGCAGACAGAAGTTTGGCTGGGCTAGCCCCAATTCCGCACACCCTCCCTCTCCCTCTCCCTCTCCCTCTCCCTCATCCTCTTTAATCTTTATTGTTATACCAACCGTTTCTTTATAATGTTAGAAACCTTACTATTTAGCATAGGAGGTTCAAGTGACAAAAGTCTATTTTTTTTATTCAATGAATGCCTTCTTCAGTTTGCTAGATGGAGTTTCACCCATCTTAAATGCCTTGTATTACTTCACAAAAATTATTTAGAAAATAAAATATATATGTGAGGAGCATACTCCCAACATTTGATTAACAAACCCTCTTTGGCTGCTTAAAAGTTAAAATCAGTCCTGCTAGCTAAAACCCATAATAGATTTCCTCCTCACCGAAAAAGTTACTAATTAACATAACAGACAACTAATCCTACCTTTATAAGAAAAGGTAGCAACCAAGCAAATAAAAACTGGTACCATTATCCCATAGGCCATAGTTCTTTAATCAGACAAAACAAAATAATAAGCCAAAGCCATGATAAACGCACATCGAGGAAACATTATTTCAGTAGGCAGGGTCAACATAATTCAAATAAGGTGTCTTTATTTATGCAGTCTTTAATCCGCTCTCTCAATAGAATAGATATATATGACAAGCTAAGCGTGCAATATGCAAAAGAAATGCACCTGACTTGGTTAAAAGCATGCCAAAATTAGAATAAAAATTCAGTTCAAGCAAATGCAGAACTTCTATTATGAGGACAATAGCCCTGCATCAACTTGTAAGATTACTCACGAATACTAAGCAAAAACAGCAAAATCAACCAACCTGTTGGTACGAGAGAGGTTGTATCACTCCACCACTTACTTCTAAGAAGTAATTAGGGGTTAATGCAAGCAAAGAAACTATATCTAAATACTTCCAGCAGTGAGAAAACCCCCAATGACCTACTATCTCGTTGAGTTTGAGGCCTTAGGACAAACTCCAAATACGTGCAATCATACACAAACCACACGTACTCACAATCATTTTCTGTTAAACAGTGAGTTACTACATTAAACTGGGTAGGCAAAGGCTCTCTAGGGTCGATGACCAAATAAAAGCAAATGTGATTCAATCAAAAGAACGTAATTAACGTGAATTTGAGGTTTGGAGTAATTATATATGGTTTCATTCAAAATGGGCTAATGATGATGATATTCTCTGCTTATGTTAGTCAAATGTAATTATATATGGTTTCATTCAAAATGGGCTAATTATGAGAATATTTGCAAAAGGCAGCAAGCTGCTGCTGCACTCAAAATAAGGCAATAAGCAAGCTGCTGTTGGAGGTACCTTTTATTGGGTCCTACATCAGCAGCACAATATTTTCCGAGTTTGTTTGTTTTTCCCATTCTTAAACGCAATATTCACAACACAATTAAACACAGTCAACTCATTGAGCATGTATTAGAAAGTTGTAAAGCAGAATAGCTATTCTCATAGTTGTAAAGCAGCAAGATAATGTTCAAACTTCTATTATGGCCAAATTTTCATATCCTTTCCAAATAACCTTGAATTTAAACAATGAGAAGAAAAAGAAGTTCTTCTATCAAAAGGTGTACAACTTTCGTTAAGGTGTCATCTCCAAAAGATGAACACTAGAAACCATGAAGCCTATAATATTTTTTAACCGTCGATCAACGTTTATGTTTACACTCTGTTATTATATCCGTAGTTTTTTTTTCATCCTCATTCTTTTTTGAAAACATGATCTTTTACTGAATGCAATAAGATGAACGGTTCCGATCGTTCATAGAATGTCCCCATATTGACAGTTTATTGAAAAGTGTGATGATGTTATATAGTTTCTATAAACTTTATAACGTCCTATACAAATTTGACTAAACTGTAAAGATGGGGACATAATATCAACGATCCGAACCGTTCATCTTATTGCATTTAGTAAAACACCATGTTTTCGAAAAAGAACCGGCATGAAAATAACAAATTACGGATATAATAACCGAGCGTAAACGTAAACGTTAATCGACGGTTAAAAATTAATATAGGTTTCATGGTTTCTAGTGTTCGATTTTGGAGATGACACGTAAACGAAAGTTGTAGGCCTTCTCATTACGAGCGTTTGTATAATTTTTACAAATTTTTTCTCTTTCTTAATTACTTATTATGAATTTTTCACTGTAAGTTACTCATTCGTACAACTCTTAATTTGTAAACACACATATAAGGCTATTTCTTTAAATCTGAACCGTTGAATATGTAAACCTCTTCTTCAAGATCATTTTGTACAAAAATTACTTCATTCAGACATAAATAAGTCATTCTTTAGCAAATCAAAACAAGAACGGTGTAGATTAAATTTCTTAGGTTAAGGTGACGAACAACTCATTCGTCGCCCAAAACCTAAAAAATTTGCCCCCAACCAATTTGGGCTAGCCACCTCAAATATTGGCCAGGTTTAAAAATTATTTTTAAACATTTGGGCGACGAACAATTGACTTTAGGCGACGAAAATAACAAGTGTTGGGTGACGAAGTACAGTTCGTCGCCTAAAGTCTCTTTGAGCGACGAAGCAGGTTCGTCGCCTAAGATGTATTTGTAATTGTTTGCATCTGCTTACAAAACAAATTTCTTTTTTTTTTGTAAATGAAGTAATTGATTTATGTTTCAATGCCTCTTCTTCATATTTTGACAATGTTACAAGTTACATGTTTCATTTATGTCTCAATGTTTCATGTATATAACACATATATTCCTTGGAATGCTCAACACCAAAGAAAGTGTTCTAAGCTTGGTGACGAATAATTCGTTCAGAAGAGGAGTTGAATAGGAAGAAGATAAGTGGAAAAGAAAGAAGAAGAAAATGGTGACGGCAAGATATTATGTTCAGTAAGAGCACCCACCTTTTTAGAGTACTGAAGTTTTATGTTGTACTAACATATATATTTTTAAAAGTTGGGCAGGTTTGAAATTTTTTTATAACAGTTTGGGCGACGAAGAATTGACATTGGGCGACAAAAATAACAAATTTTGGGCATCGAATAACAGTTCGTCGCCTAAAGTGTCTTTAAGCGACGAAGCACAATTCGTCACCTAAGATATATTTGTAATTTTCTTGTTCCTAATTACAAAACAGTTTTTTTTTTTTTTTTTTTGTAAATGAAGTAATTAATTTATGTTTCAATGTCTCTGCTTAATAATTTGACAATGTTACAAGTTACATGTTTAATTTCAATGTTTCTTGAAATACAATTTCAGCACTTCCGAACTTAGTCTGAATTAGAAATACAATACACGTCGTCGTCGTCACTTTCATCATTTTCGCTTGGTAGTTCAGATTCGCTGCTTGCATATGATTCCTCATCATCACTATTGTCAGTCTGTGCGGGGTCATGTGGATTGTAGCGTCTCAGATCATCGAGGTCAATTGTAATGGAATCAATCGGTATTTCGATTTCAGGCATTCCAACTACCTCAAGCGGTTCTTGGATTACATTGGTATCCAACGGTGTTGCCAAACCAAAATCTATCGAAGATGAAAGCTGTTGGTCAGCGACGCTGTCGTCTTCATCATTATCTCCGTCAGGAATATCATATATGTTTCTATGATGAATTTTTTGAACAACTTTCCAACCATTTCCACCCTTCGGGTCATCAAGATAGAAGATTTGTTTTGCCATAGTTACCAAAATGTAAGGGTCTTCATCGTACCAACGTGATGAAGTGTTCACTGATACTAACCCTTCGTCCCGCTTAATACTCTCCGGCCATAAACAAAATCACTTGACATCGGTCTTTGTAAAACACTTGTATACTTTCCAGCCATAAAACTCAATATCGGCACTGTCGCCACCACCTAGAACGAAGACCCCACTATTTTGAGTTAACAACTCGTCATCACGTTGAGCATCCACAAACTTAATGCCGTTGACATGACACCCTGAGTACAATTCAGCGTGAAACGATCCGACCGCCAAGTTATATAATTCTTCGGTGTATAACGACGAATTCTCTTTCTTCAGTTTCAACATCTAGTTCATTACACAAATTTGTATGCTTTTAGTTCAAGAACATATGAAGGCAATGAAGAGAAACCTAAAATGTGATTATTAAAAAGTGTACAAAACTTACATGTTCACGCAACCAACGAGGAAACAATGCACGGTGTTTCTCGGCATGTAAATGTGAAGGATATGCACTCATGATCAACTATTCATGCTCATCCAGAAGCGGCCCAATCTCATCACAATTGTTGAGTATGAACTAATGAGCTACCTCCATGTCCTTTTCAGAAAAGGATTCGCCTCTTGGTGATGAGCCAAACGGTCGTGCAATTTGTGCAAACACAGAAAGTTTTTCTTTCCTAACACCACCGTCGTTGTTGCGTTGAGGACGATTGAAAGTCGTCTCAACATCATTTAGATACATTGCGCAAAGAGTGAGCGACTCATATGCGATCCATGCCTCCACAATGGATCCTTCCGGCTTTGCCCTGTTGCGCACAAATTTTTTAAACTCCCCAAGAAGCCTGCAAAATCGAAAAGCGATGGTTGTAATTATTAAACATCTATAAAATGATGAAGAATCATACAAAGGCCATGGGTCGACGTTACCTTTCTATTGGATACATCAACCGATAGTTGACTGGTCCACTAAGCAATGCCTCATTCGCCAAATGTATCATCACGTGAATCATACTGGTAAAACAAGTTGGCGGAAAAAACTGGTCGAACTTGCAAAGGATGTGTACAATGTCATATCTGCACTTTTTTACATCCGACACACGCAACGACCTTGCAGTCAACAGTGCGAAAAATCTAGACAACTTCACTACCGGGTTCACCACATCAGAAGGCAACTGGCTTCGAATATCAACCTGGAGAAGGCATTGGATTAGCACATGACAATCATGGCTCTTTAATCTCGAAAATCTATTTGTGTCCACGTTCACGCAACGCGAGATATTAGAAGCATACCCATCTGGAAATTGTACGGAAGAAAGAAACTTGAAAAATTGTTTCTTCCCCTCCGGTTTCACAGTGAAAAACGGATGACCCTTTCTGAGTACACCGCCGACTTTCTTCATCCACAAGGGTCGCCTTATGCCCATTCGTTCCAACTCTAGCCGAGCTTTTATTGTGTCCTTTGATATCCCCTCAATGTCTAGAATTGTCCCCACCAATGTATCACACACATTCTTCTCAATATGCATCACATCGAGGTTGTGTCTAAGTTGTAGCTTGGACCAGTATGGGAGTTCAAACAAAATACTCTTATGCGTCCAGTTATGATGTGAAGCAGGTCTAGGCCCAGTAACACCTTTGCCATATGGACCAAATTCTAAATTGTTCAACTTAGTCAGAATGTCATCTCCCGACCATTCTCTCGGTCTGAGGCGGGCCTCTGTGTTGCCATCGAAAGATGTATCGTTCGTACGCCACTCGTGCACCCACGACAACCATTTACGATGACTCATATAACAAACCTTTCCGGCGTGCCAACCAGATGTTACGTCCTCCTTGCAGACTGGGCATGCCATATAACCTTTCGTACTCCAACCGAAAATCATTGCATAAGCGGGAAAATCATGTATCGTCCACATCATTGCTGCTCGCAAGGTGAACATCTTCCCAGTGGACTTATCAAATGTACGCACACCGTTTTCCTTTAAATTCTTTAACTCATCAACCAATGGCCGCAAATAGACATCGATGGACTTTCCTGGATCTTCAGTGATTAATAGACTCATCCTCGTAAATTCCTTTTTCATGCACTTCCAAGGCGGCAAATTATAAGGAACTACGACGATCGGCCAAGTGCTGTGGGTTTGGTTCAGAACTCCAAATGGATTAAATCGGTCGGTGGCAAGTCTTAGTCGGACATTGCGTGGGTCTACTGCAAATTCAGGGTACATCCGATCGAATTCTTTCCATGCCTGACAGTCTGCAGGATGCCTCATAACATCATCTTTAACCCGTTCTTCCTTATGCCATCTCATGTCGGTTGCAGTGTGCGTCGACATGTACAAGCGCTGCAACCTAGGCGTTAATGGAAGATAACGCAACACTTTTTGTGGAGTCTTCGCCGTTCTATTTTTAGGTGTGATTTTATATCTCGGCTCATTACAAACAGGGCATTTATCCAACTCTTTGTTTTCCTTATAGAACAATATACAATTATTTACACATGCATGAATTTTTTCATACCCTAAGCCCAGACCGTTCAGCACCTTCTGGGCACTTTTATGATCTTTAGGCAAACAATTGTCCTTTGGAAGCATCATCTTCAAAATACCCATAAAGTAATCATAACACCGGTTTGACATACAAAACTTCATCTTGCCTTGCATCAACTCCACAATCGCCGTCAGAACCGAAAAGTCTTCGCAACCCGGATATAATTCTTGCTTGGCATTTTTCAATAGCCTTTCATACTTATCGAATTCTTCCCCCTCCATGGTGGGAGACACGTCATCCCCCACTTCCTCATTGTCATTGCTCGAGGCGTATGGATAACAGTCATTTACAATACTCATGACTTGGTCATTACCAGATAAATTTCCTTCAACACTCTCCACTAGTGACTGGTACGAAGACAAAGCATGATGTAATTGTTCCCCATGGTGATTCCATCTCGTATAGGTCTGCATCATCCCATTTCTTACCAAATGATATCGAACATTTTCGAATGTCTCCCACATATGATTGTTACACGTCCTACACAGACACTTGATATTAGTTGAACCCCGATTGTGTCTCATTGCAAAGTCAATAAAATTATCTACCCCTTCCAAATATTCATCAGCACATCTGTTCGGATTCTGTATCCGCTGTCTGTCCATTTTTCCTGTTACCACATTAAAGAGAGAGAGAGAGAGGAACATTAGAACAACTTCAACTATGTCTCATCACCTTATGCCTCCGGTAAAGGCCCTATCCCGTTTAGGAGTCCACATTTGTGTCTCGTAGTTTATGGATCCACCAAGATTAGATTTCGACGCGGGCAAATTTTCGCAGCATCTCCCTACATTTCTCCAAGTGCACGACGTAGATATCAAATACCTACTATGCACTCGAAGAACGTAAGATGTTACCAAAGACCCACGATCGAAACCTAATCCGTGAACCGCAAACTACGGCACGCATATGTGCACTCCCAAACTGTCCAAAAATGGGACAATTCAAGAATCAATTGGATCGTAGTCACGCTTTCGCATCCATGCGCGAAATCCAATTAATTCTCAAACGGGAAACTAAGTTTTTGTTCAAAAAATGCATACTAAGTATTAACTTCGTACGTACAATACAAAATAAATTCGTACAACGTTAATTACTATTAACTTCATACGTACAACACAAAATAAATTCGTACAAAGTTAATTACTATTAACTTCGTACGTACAATGCAACGTAAAGTCATTCAACATATACAAATTATTTGCATACAAAACCATATAAAATAAATTCGTACGTCAACAACATAAAATGATCAAGAAAATACCTTCAAGTTGGTGCTCCAACAAAAATCCTATGCAACAAACCTATACAAAATTAATTAATGGTAGCTTGAGGGAGAGAGAGAGAGAGAGAGAGAGAGAGAGAGAGAGAGGAGGAGGAGATGGTGGTGGTTGTGGTGGAGGAGGAAATAGAAGCTAGCTTGGGGGAGAGAGAGAGAGAGAGAGTGATCTAGAGGGAGAGAGAGTGAGACGGAAATTAAGAGGGAGATGAGTGAGATAGGGAGAGAGATTTGGAGGGAGAAATCCGAGAGGGAGGGATTGAGAGGTAAATTTGCAAAAATTTTCTACAAAAACTGCCTCTCGGGTCCAAGTGAGGGGATTAAATCTGCTTGCTTTTGGGTGACGACAATATTCGTCGCCTAAAGTTCTATATTCGTCGCCTAAGGTTCGTGACTGGGTCTAAGGTTTGAGAGAAGTGTGCAGAGGGAGGGAAGGGATTTGGATCTGCAGATGGAGGAACAAGGAAGAAGAAAGAAAAAAGACAAGGCACGGGGTGAATTTAACCCAGAGGCCTTTGGGCCACGAACCTGTTTCGTCGCTCAAACGTTCATTAAATCTTTTGAAAAGAAGCCCAAAATTTTGGCGGCTGGGCCAATTTGAAGGTTTAGGCGACGAAAATAATCCATCGCTCAAACTTTTTAGGTTTTGGGCGACGAATAATTCGTCGCTCAAAACAACTTGAGGCAACGAACTACCTGTTGGTCGCCTAAAGCTAACATATTTATCACCGTTACTATTCTGATCTCCTAAATAATGACTTATTCATTTCGTATTGAAATCATTTTTGTATAGAATGATCTTAAACAAAAGGTCTACATATTCAACAGTTCAGATTTAAATAAATAAGTATGTATGTGTGTTTATAAATTAAACGTTGTATGAAAAAATAACTTACACGGAAAAATTCATAATAAATAATTGAGAAGGGGGAAAAATATGTAAACAATACATAACCGCTCATAATGAAAAGGTGTACAACTTCCGTTAAGGTGTCATCTCCAAAAGATGAACACTAGAAACCATGAAGGCTATATTCTTTTTTAACCGTCGATCAACGTTTACGTTTACACTCTGTTATTATATTCATAGTTTTTTTTTCATCCCGATTCTTTTTTGAAAACATGATCTTTTACTGAAGACAATAAGATAAACTGTTCTGATCATTCATAAAATGTCCCCATATTCACAGTTTTATTGAAAAGTGTGATGATGTTATATAGTTTCAATAAACTTTATAATGTCCTACACAAATTTGACCAAACTGTAAAGATTGAGACATAATATAAACGATCTGAACCGTTCATCTTATTGAATTTAGTAAAAGATCATGTTTTAGAAAAATAACCGGCATGAAAAAAATAAATTACGGATATAATAACCTAGCGTGAACGTAAATGTTAATTGACGGTTGAAAAATAATATAGGCTTCATGGTTTTTAGTGTTTGATTTTGGAGATGACACCTAAACGAAAGTTGTAGGCCTTCTCGTTACGAGCGTTTGTTTATTTTTATTTATTTTTTTCCTTTTCAATTATTTATTATGAATTTTTCAGTGTGATTTAATTTGTAGGTTAAGGCGACAAATATTTATTCGTCACCCAAACATTTCTAAGGTAGTTTGGGCGACGAAATCTAGTTAGTCGCCTAAAATGTCTTTGGGAGACGGCTTCGTCGCCTAAGTAATATTTGCAATTTTGTGCATATGGTCACAGAACAAATTAATATTATTAAGTTTTGACAATTTGGGCGACGAATAAATTATTCGTCGCCTAAAGAATGTTTGGGCGACGAAATTATTATTCGTCGCCCAAAACCAGTTTAAGGCAACGAAAAGCTTATTCATCGCCTAAAGTGTTGTCACCCAAAACCTCAAAAAGTTTAGGCAACGAAATATTATTCGTCGCCTAAAGTATCTTTGGGCGACGAAATAAAAAGTTCGTCGCCCAAAACCTAAAAAAGTTTATGCGGCGTCTTTTTTATTTCGCGCAAAAGTTTGGCGCCGCATTCTCTACTTTTTCCATTTTTTGGGCGACAAATAAACATGTTCGTCGCCCATTTAAATTTTAGGCGGCTAATTATTTGGTAGCCTAATGTTTCGTCGCCTGAAATTTTGTTTAGGCGACGAAATGGAGCGTCGCTTTAAGTTTCGTCACCTTAAGTTATTTTAGGCGACGAAATAAGGGGTCGCCTAAACACAATTTGAGGCGACGAAATTTTTGTTTCGTCGCTCAAAGTGATTTTGGGCGAAGAAAAAGTTTTCGTCGCCCAAAGTTTTGTCGCCCAATCTGTTTTTTCTACTAGTGAATACATTAAACTTCCAATTACACTAGCATATTCGAGCTATGCAACGGACCTGCCAGAATTATTAAGCATAGTTTCACTTGGGTCATAAGGGGTAGTGGCTTCTTTTATTTGTAGGTTCTTAAACTTAAGAAGCAATTTTTCTATATAATGTGACTAACACATAGCATAACCCCTACTATGCTTCTTTACTTTAATTCTCAAGATAGTATCTACTTCATTCAAGTCCTTCATCTTGAATTTTGAATTTACATACTTTTTAGTTTCAGATACCTCTTTCATGTTTGTACCAAAAGTTAGCAAGTCGTCGACATATAAACATATAAAAATACCATAATCATTTGTAAATTTAGAGTATATGCATTTAGCAACACTATTATGTCTAAAACCATATGATAAAATTACATAATCGAACTTTTCATGCCGTTGTTTTGGTGCTTGCTTCAATCCATATAACGACTTGACTAATTTACAAACTTTCTTTTCATTCCCAGGGAGAACAAACCCTTCTGGTTGTTCCATATAGACTTCTTCATCCAAATCACCATTTAAAAAAGCTGTTTTCACATCCATTTGATGCACATGCAAATTATATAAAGATGCCAATGCAAACAGTACTCTAATTGATGTGAGCCTAGCTACTGGTGCATATGTATCGAAATAGTCTATTCCATTTTTCTGCTTAAAGCCCTTGGAAACTAGCATGGCTTTAAATATCTGAATAGACTCATCTGTATTGTATTTTCTTCTAAACACCCATTTACAACCTATTGCTTTTGATCCTTGGGGAAAATCTACTAAAACCCATGTCTGATTAGACATCAATGATTCCATTTCATCATCTATAGCCTCTTTCCAAAAGGCTGCATCTCTTGAAACTATTGCTTCGCTTAGACTTTTAGGATCATCTTCTACATTCAACAATATGGGTATTTTTTTCAAAACCTTTTTTCTGTTTCCTTCAACTAAAAATACAATAGATTGAGACGAAATAAAATCTGGGCCTAGAGTCTTTTGTTTTCTTACCCTTTGGCTTTTCCTAGGTTCAATAACAGTTTCAGACTGTTTTCTTTTCTCACCTTGAGAAGGACTAGGAGCCTGATTTGAGAGAGGTATTTGATCATTTCTCTTTTTCAGACATTGAATAGTCATTATAGAATTTATTTTCTATAAATTCGACATCTCTAGACTCAACTATTGTATTTGAGTCTAAATTAAGCAACCTATATGCCTTTGAATTTTCTGCATATCCTACAAATATGCTTTTAATTCCTCTTGGCCCCAACTTAGATCTCTTAGGATCGAGTGCCTTATAAAAGGCTACACAACCCTATACTCTCAGATATGACAAATTTGGTTTTCTTCCATTCCAAATTTCATATGGCGACACATGTGTCTTGGTAGATGTAATTCTATTGTGTATATGGCATGCGGTGAACAATGCTTCACCCCATAAATATTTAGGAGTTTTAGCATTGATCATTATAGAATTAATCATCTCAGTGAGTGTCCTATATTTCCTTTCTGCCAAACCATTTTATTGTGGTGTATACGATGCAGTTCTTTGATATACAACACCATGCTCTTCACAAAAATTATCAAATTCATGTGAAAAATATTCACCACCTCTATCACTACAAAAGCATTTAATTTTCCTTCCCTTTTGGTTTTCAACTTCAGCCTTGTAGCATTTAAAACACTCAAAAGCTTCATCTTTATTAGACAATAAATAAACATAAGTGAATTTAGAACAATCATGTATAAAGTCTAATAAATTTGTATGTCTTTCAACAGTTGGAAAAGGTTTCTTAGTCATTTTTGCTTGAATACATATTTCACATTTATCATTATAATCATCATTGCAAGCAATTAAACCACGTGCTAAATGTAAATGCCATAAATGAGAAGAAGATTCAACGATATAAGCAGAAGAATTCACTTTATTATTAATACTTAGTTTGAACATCCCATCACAAGAATATCCTTTCTCAACAAACTTCCCATTTTTTTTACATTATTAGCTTGTCAGACTCTAGAACAGTCTTTATACCGTTCTTACATAACAAATTTGCAGACACAAGATTCTTTCTAATTTCTGGCACATGTAGTACATTAAGCAACGTCAATTTTTTCCCATAAGAAAATTGAAGTTCAACGGTTCCTTTTCCTAGAACTTTGGGTGAATTATGATTCCCCATTAAAACCTCTTGATTGTCTATTGATGCTTCATATGTCTTGAATTGTGCCTTGTTATTGCACACATGTATAGTAGCCTCTGAGTCGAGCCACCAATCAGATGATTTCACTGCCACTTCCATATTCAGTTCGATAATCATGCCAATATGCATCATTGACACCATTGCAATAATGTTATCAATTCCAGAGTTTTCCACCATATTTGCATTATTGGTCCTATTGGCATATTCCTCACTGGCTTTCCTGTGTCTACAATGACGAATGTAATGGCCTTTCTTTCCACAATAATGGTGGCAGACACCATTTGTATTCTTTTGATTGTTGTTGGAATTGGTCTTCTTAAACTTCCCTTTGTCAGTTTTGACTTTGAAGTTCTTTTTGTATTTGTTTCCTTCGACAACATGAACTTTAGAGAAATCTTGATAATAGTCTTTCGTTCCAACTAGGAAACTAAATAATAATAAAATAACTTAGAAAATAGATTCCTAATTAAACTAGAAGAATCTACACATAAACTGTCCAGCCACGTTTTAGCCTCAAATCTCCTCCAAATCCGGCCCAAGATAGCTTGTTTTAAAGATAAGAACGTTCTGAACACAACTCCAGAAGGTCACGAATCCATTTGAGGTCTTCTTGGGCTCCAAAAATGCAATTTAAACTCAAAAACGTGACTTTCCAGCACCGTGCACTGCTCCTTTATTTTATTGCCAGAAAATAACTACTTCGCGAAAAAATCTGATATTTTGATACGATCACGCTCAGCGACTCACGGACGTCCTCCAACTGGAATTACTCCAAAATTCGTCCATTTGATTATGTTTTGCTCCAGAGGAAGTTGAAAGTCCTACATTGAAAATACAATTCAAAGTATCAAAATTCTTTTAAAATATTAACCAAAATATGCTAAGAATAATAATAAATATATAATATAAAATCTTCTCATCATTACTCCTGAAGAATATATACACACTAGTCCCCACAAAAATAGTAAGATTAATAGGGACAACTTTTCTTCATGTATAAACTTTGGACAAATGGGAAAGTTGTCATCAATCTCTCTTTAAAACGCATTTAATATAATAAATAGTCATATCTTATCTAATAATCTCTATCAAACAAAGCCTAAGTCTGTAAATTATCAAATCATGTTACCCTCTTATATCATAACTTGTGAATTAATATTAGTATGACAGTCACCCTCAAAATATTTTAAAAATAAATATCCAATAACAAGTGGCTTATAGCTTAGATTGTGTTATCCACAAATATCCTCAGCCCAAGAATTCTACGCTAACGCACACCACATCGCAATGGCATTATTAGCATACTTCTGGTCATATAGGCCTATATGTCAGCATCCCACGTCAGAGGGCAAACGTCAGCTTTGGTGCAGCTGCCTTGAGAGCCAATAGTGGTAGCTACTCTTGTGACCATGAGATTTAGGCAAACGAGGACATGGACCATATTACAAGAAGTCTTGGTCACGGAAAAAAATGTGAGACACTATGACCTGTATGTATTGGGATATAGTGTGGAAAATTTGCTTTGTTAATGTCCAAATCGATTTAAGTACGACTACATATGTAATTTCGTGAGTTTTCATTAACACTACGATTTAGTAATATTATTTTTTATTTGTTAGTAAGAGGTCTCAGTTTGACTAACGATGAATTCAAATCTACCTCCACTAATGTTGCTGATATTCTTTTTTTTTTTAAATATTGTTATTTAAAAAAAAATTTGGACATAACCACTCTAGTTACTAAAGACAATATTTTCAAATTCAATACTAAAAAGACTAAAATTTTTGCTATGCCATCATTTTTATTTTTCTCACTTTTGTCTTTTGCACTTCCCACATAGAAAGGGTAGAGTTGGTATTGGCAGTAGAAAGCTGTATAATGCGTGTGTTACCCTTGCTTATATTGCATTCTTCTCTCTTTTGATACAACAATATATTTACATCAAATATAAATTAATTACGAACTTACCATTTACGAAATTCAAATATACCTAAAACTTGGCTAACATGGTCGCCGAGCACGCAAATAAGCATATACTAAAACAATGTATAGCATCGTTGTTATTTTCTTGATTGTATGGTGTGCAATGAATTTAGGTCCATATATATAAACGCAAATATCTTGATGGCTAGCTAGCTTGAGAACTCATGGTGAAAATGGGTCCATACGATAATAAAGTTGAAAAATGACTCAGATCAAGTCGCAGCAAGAAACTATTGTTCACCTTATAGGTTTAGATATGGACATACAATCACTAACTTGCCCCTTATACATTTAATTACTCATTGCTGAAATTTTTATTAACAAAGGACATTTTAGGCTTTCCCACTATTTTGTCCTTTTCTAGGCACTGTTGGCTTACAGAAAGAATACAGAATACAAGCCATTTGTATGTGTATTTTTGTTAGGAATTTACCTATCATGCAATGAGGGACGTAGGCGTACATGATGCGGTGATATGGAAATCATAGGTTGACTCATTATATGTACCTAAGATTTTTCACAAGTCCTCTTATTTACGGCATGATGTATGAAAAGCCAAAGCGAAACCATTATTGACTAGATTTTTTAGTGCTATATTGCGATCTTTATTTTTTAGTAAGACAATATATAATCATGTTTTAATTTGTTAGATGAAATGACACATCCCGACCCAGATATTTCGAAGGATACCGAAATCGAGGCATGCTGGCCGACACCAGGGTGGGTGACGAAAGCCGTGTCATGCAGATGAAGTGGAAATTTCTTAATAAAATAAAATTAAAGTCTAGAATTATTAAAACCATGCGAAAGAGTGCGCAGAAGTACGGGTAGAACCCTTAATACATAGCATGCAATGTTCAGAGCATAGTTAAACTGCAGTAAAGAAAAATACGAAGTATCCCCAACCTGAATAGGATGGATGAAACATACTAGCTGAAAAATGAAATCCTACATTTATCTGGTGCGGAAGTCGTAAACACCAGAACTGTCGCGCTCACCACAAGTGCTACTAAGTCCTGGAGGGGCGCAAAACAGAATGTATGAGTGGGCAAAAATAATCATTTATAAAAACCTTTGTTTGTCATAACATAAATAACCCATCTCTGAAAAACCTGTATAATTTTCCAAAATCATACTACGTATAATATGAAAACTGTCAAAGATATGGATAAACACATTTATCTCAACACAATGTATAATACTCATCATCAAAACATTAATAAGGCACCACTGCCAAGAATATGAGTAACACCAAAATCTCAACAAGTATATCGTATACTCATCGACAAAACAGTATAAAGGCATCATGGCCAAAGGTACGAGTCAACACCGATATCTCAGCAAATATATAGTATGCTCATCAACATATGCAGACACACAAGCCCATGCAGAAAATAGCTATATGGGACAAGCTGGGTGTAATAAATATATGCTCAGTACTACGATCACGTGAAGCTGGCGATAATCGCGTCACATAAGAGTCCTAGCTGCCTAATGCAAACTAGTACAGGCTAGCACCTACAATGGATCGAAAGTGAGCAAAACGGTGTGGATGTGAACATACACGTGAAGGCTGGTCTTGGCCCGAATGAGTACTAGACACTGAGTGAATGAATGTATGATGAGCAATAAAAATGCACATGATCATGCCATCACAGTTTCATAAATCTCAACATAATATATAATTTATTTATACTTAACTCGTAAGTAAAAAACATGGCATGACAGAAGATAATTCATAAAAGTGAGAAATAATATAAATAATATTAGTTTCTCAAAACAAAGCCCACTCATTGATATGTAGTTGGGTCGTAACCGCCTAGCCTTACTTGACCCCTGTACTCCTTGTGGTAAGTCTCACCTATATGAGATATCACTGTAGTAATGATTAAACTCATAAAAGTTACTAATTAAACTAATTTATGTCAATTAACTCTTGTCTGCTCAACACGGAGGTCCGAAACACTCCGAAAAATTTCATACGTACTGCCCCGAGGTAGTACGCATCGTCACGAGTCGCCTCGCGTCGACGGAAGTCGAAAAAGTGGTCTCACACGCCCCCACGCGCCACTCGAGAGTGGCTCATGCGTGCTGCAGGCGCTTTCAAATCAAGCCAGTCAAACTAACGACGTTAGTTGACGCCGTTAGATTTAACGAAAGATTTCGGTATCTCAGTTAAATCTAACGGAATATTCCTAACGGCATTAAAGGAATATATTCCCGGTCTGGACTGAGTTTGAACCGGTTTATTGACGTTACGGTTCAGTTTGGACCGGGTTCAAGCTGGTCTGAACGGTTGCCACTGCAACTCTGGCTGGTTGCTGGCACCGCCATCCTCCGCCTGCCGCCGCTGTCCAAAACTCACCGGTTTCTGAAAAAATTTTAAAAATTCGTAACTTCTTCATTTCTCAACCATTTTACATGATCCACATGTCAAAATGAAGCTAGAAAGAAGGAGAACAATATTATACCGATTTGAGTTCAAAAAGTGGTCAAAAATGGCTGAAAATTGGCCAAAAATTCTCGGTTTACGAACAAAGTCTGATCTACTCCAAAACATAACCAAATCACACGTTTTTAGGATGAAAATTCATCTACTCAACACGAGGAAGCTAATGATGGTGGTTAGAAGTCTCACCTTGGTTGGAATTTGCGAGAAACTTGGCGGATAAGCTCGGTTCTTCCGTGTGCGATTTCCGTCAAACGGTGGGGAGTTTGAGCAATCGGTTTGCACCATTGAACTCAGTGAGTTACGACGAACAAGATGGTGGTGGTGGTTTGGCTCGGTTTGAAAGAAATGGTGTGGCCACTATGTGCACTGTGCATGGTCTTAATTAAAGAGAGAGGTCTGAGGGAAAAAAGAGTGAGGGAGAAAGAGAGAGGTCTGAGGGAGAAAAAGTGAGGTTTGAGGGGAAAAAAAAAGAAGAGAGATATTTTTCCAAATTAAGCTGGGCAACTGGGTCCCACGTGGTACACGCACCACCATATTCCCATAACAGGAAAGAATATTTAAACGTAGAAAAAAGTACTACAAGAATATGACAAGTAAAAATTCATAATTCATAAATACTTTAAACGTCCACGTCAGACTTACACTTAGCCCGTTCAAGGGATTTTGGTCAATTCACCAGTTCAGGAAATAAAATACAATAAAATTAGGGACGGGTCGTTACATGAAAATTCTGCAACTATATATAGTATAAAACATATGATTTTACATGAGGTTTGCATATATTTTATACTGCTGAAGCTGTTATATTTGTACTCTAAAAAAATTATCATGCATTTCATATTAGTGTAAAAAAAAAAAAAAGAGTGCATGATTACTTTGTTTGAGTGCTAAATGATAATATTTATGTAAATTTTTATGTTTCATGAAGATAAGAGGATATCATAACTTAAAGGTACATGACAATTTTAAAAAATCCTATAAGACCACAAGTTTATATTTTCACCATGGAAGGACAAAAACAAAAACAACCGAACACATTGGCTTACCACTGCTGTAAGGGTAGGCTAAAATTATGGAAATCACTGCGCGTGGGGTGGATGACACGCGCCAATTCAATTTTGTTATAAGAAAACATTATTGTCTTAGACTGCGAGCCGTTCAACTACAAACATGTGACTCTCTCTCCAACATTTGTATTGAATATTGACAAATACATCATGCTAAAGCTATTTGACCAAGAAAACAAACAAAATATAAAAGTTCACACCACTGCATATTAATTTTTTGTCCTTTTTTTTTTCCTCCTTTTTCATTTGATAAAAGGTTCATATACATGCTTGTTGACTAAAACTATTGTTGCACTCCTAACCTAAAAGACTACCGAAAACATTTTTTGCATAGAATATGGAGGACTATTTCTGCACGGGATGGTGACGACTGTTTCTACATGGATTGGTGGCGACTAATTTCACACGGACTAAGGCAAATGTTTTTGCACGGATCGGTGATAACTGTTTCTGCATTGACTAGTGGGGACTGTTTCTACATGGATTAGTGGTAACTGTTTCTGCACGGACCCTTGAGACCACAAGTTTGTACATTGAATTAGTGACGACTGTTTGGTGGCAACTGTTTTTGTACAAACCAGTGGTGGCTGTACCTACACGGATTGACGGCAACTGTTTCTGTATAGACCAATGGCAATTGGTTTTTCATCTTTCATACAACCCGAGAGAGAGGGTGGGTGTGTGGGGTGAAAGTATAAAATAATGATGACAACAATGGGTAGAATGAAAAGAAAATTTTGGTGAAGGTGGAATACTAGGAGACAAATGAGAGAGAGAGAGAGAGCAGTGCGTGTGTGAGACGTGAACCAATTGGTACGCGTGACGGGTTAGTGAGCCGTGGTTATGATTTGTCATTTTAGGAGATAGTTACATAATTGGTCATTTTAGGCAATAATTAGTGACACACCTCAACCCGGATGTCCAGGTGGACACCCAAAAATCGAAGGGTGCTGGCGACACCCCGTGAGGTGACGAAAGCCATTTGAAGAAATGAAGAGTAATTTAAAGTAAAAAAGGGAAATTTGAATAAAGTAAAGATCGAGGGCACGGAAGTGTGTGCGAACCAGAAGGAATAATAAAAGAGTAACTAATTTGACAGAATAAAATTTACTATGTAACTACAATTACTAGTAAAGTTTCTTACACTGACAAGGGAACCATGCCACTGCGTCCCGACGTCAAGAGCTCCAAGGCTACTAAACTTGGAGGGGCACAAAACAGAAAGGTGTGAGTGGGCAAAAACAATAATTTTTCTAAAAGTTTGCTTTTCGAAAGTACTAACCCCTCGCTGTAAATGAAGGGAAATTTTCGTAAAACCGAGTTCATTTAAGCAACATCATTAGCATGCAATTAACAATTAATTGGCGGATCATGCTTGTATGCACTTAAATCAAAACTTTACCCAAGAAATTCTAAAGCCTAGTAGATTATGGTGAACCATTAACAAAACTCAAGTACAATTTGAGTTGTGAATTTTTATACCTTTGTAGATTCCTCTTTGCCTAAGCAAAGGCTAATCACCCATGGAGAGGGCCTTCATTCCAAGCTTCTTTGCTCCAAGAACATTTTCGAAGGATGATCAAAGAATTGGTTTCTCCAAGTTCCCAAAGGAGGGAACCTCTAAGTCTCTTCACCAAGGAGAGTCTTGATGAGAAGATGAGTGTCCTAGAGGAAATAGATTGCTAGCTAAATTCCTCTAGGGAGCAAGCCTCTTTGAGAGAAGAGAGCATTTTCATGCTCAACCATTCTCCCAAAAGAAAACCCTTAAGTTGAAAATACTACAAAGTTTCCTTTATAGCTTTTTCCATAATGTAGTGGCAAACTTGCAATTAAAGCAAGTTTGCCATACATTCCCTTATAGCCGGCCACATTGGGTTCTTTGAGCTATTGGGCCCTAATCTATTATTAGCCATTAAGTTGTCATACAACTTAAGTCAATGGGCTTGACGTTCGAAGCCCATTGGGCCTTGAAGCCCAAAACCAACCCGAGGTCTTTAACGAACTTATTCGTTTGATTAATTAACATATTAACTAATCCTTGCCATAAATAATTAAACCATTTAATTATTCTTACTCATCTCCATTCTTTACATCAAACTCTACCTTACACGGTGTGCGATCCATTAGGTTCCTTTTAGCGAGGCAGTGGAGGATTAGAACTCTTTCAAATCATTTCCGAATTGAAACATACTTTCAATTCTTCCCTTAAGTGATTATACACTTATAGGGCATCCACAAACCATGAGTGACACCTAGCAGTATGTCATGGCTACCCAAGCTAATCAGAAGAGGTGGAGAAACCTATTCAGTTAGGATTGCAATGCAATACGGTCTCTCTCTAATACAATACTCTCGGCCACATTGTTTGGTTTGATAGTTTATTCATGTCTACTATCCAATGTGATTCCATTACTTATATGATTACATTGAATATGATTTGGAACGACTTCCAAAACCTTATTCATACTCTGGCCAGAGATTCTTAATCATATCTTAGAGTATTCTCCCTCAAACGGTTTGAAGGTTAGAGATCCCTTGTTGCGCATTCACTTGCCTCCATGGCTAAGTAGCTTAACCCCAACTATGCCGTGGACACCCTCGGATGGGGTGCCTTTGACATAATCAAAGATTAAGGACCTCACCACAAGACAACTGTGATGCCTCAGGTCAAAGGACTAATTTGCATTATCCCAACTATGAGTTCTCATGTGACATGATCATGAAAACTCATCGTTGATCGCGTTCAGTGAACTCATTCCTATTGAGCACCTACATGCTTATCTTGATGTCACTTACACCAATGACTCGAGACTAGCCACTCTCCCTGAGAGAAGATATAACATGTACTGATCTTAACGGACTGTCAATGCCCAATTGACAATCCTATGATCAGGAACGTTTAGGATATGTCAATGAATGATAATGGTCTCATGAACCTAACTTGTTTAGATTACATTCTCATAAGCACATATTCCTTGGACTTATTGTTTAAGCATATAACATTTATATGAGACTACTTTAAACAATAATCATTGCCCTTTATATCAAACTAAATTAGTTTAACATTTGAAATGTCCGTAAAGTATCATCATATGATTGGATTTAGGGCACATTTCCAACAGTAAAAACCCGTAATAATTCTCAAAATCATACTACATAATAAGTATGAAACGTAAATGTGGAAAGTAAGTTATTTTCCAAAACGGGTAAATAACCATAAACTCCAATATAAAATCTTTCAATAGAAATCAACACGTGGAAATCAATACATGAAATCCAAGAATAGTATAAGGCTCCATGGCATCAGTGAAAGCAGGTATATCATAAAATCACAAATAAACAATAGGATACGCTCAGTAGGCAGTGCAAACACACGAGCTCATGCAGAGATATTCTTCCATGAACAGGCTGGGTGTAATAATCTACGCTAGAGTACTGCATACACGTGAAGCTGGTCCTGGCCTAGACAGTACTATAGACACCGTGTAAGCAATCCTAATTGAGCGGTATAAGATAAAACATGCCATGGGTAAAGTCTCGTATCTTAAATGGGGTATAGTATAAAGTATATCGTTTCTAAAGTAAGGTGAATAGTAAGACGTTCTAAAATTGTATTCACAAATACCGTAAGTCGAAATACCGATAATATGCTAAAACATTTGAAATTCTAAAACCAAGTAAGGTAACAAATCAAGTCTAAGATTCGTTTCAAAGCATAAACGTAAATCTCATTTCACAAACATATATAAGATATAATTTTAGAAAGAAAGGCCCACTCACAGTGACCGTAGCCGTAATTGCTTTGTTTGTACGCTCTCCGTACTCATCGAGTTGTCACTCCTAAAGTAAAACAACCGCATTTAATAAACTAATAGAAAACTACGAAGAATACGGAGTACGGAACTCAAATTAAGAGTTTCGGTGTCCGAAAATCCAAATACGCCTCCACGGGCAGCCGTACACCACCGCACTTGCCGTCGTACGGTCTCACACGCCGACACGCGCCGCTGTGAGGTCCCACGCGCTGCCACGCGTTGGTTAGGGTTTAACAGAATATTCTAGGGTTTCACGGAATATTCTAAAGGCGTTAGAGAATATTCCGTTAACGCCATCAGTTAGGAAAAGGAATATACCTTTAAAATATTCCCAGTCCAACTAATTCTGGACCGGGTTTGCTGACGTCTGAACCGGGTTGGCTGACGTCAGGGCTGGGTTTGTTGACGTCAGTTCTCCGGTCACCACTGCAACTTCTTGTCGCCGCTCGCCGCCGTCCGTCGACCGGAATCTCGCTGCAAACTGGGTTTTTCGCCAGAATTCTTCAAAAGTCCATAATTCAGTCAAAACTCAACCATTTAACTCGTGTAATATATCAAATTGAAGTTAGGAAGATAAGGAACACAAATTTACCTAAAAGAAGTCCGATTGGTGGCCGGAGATGGCCGGAAAATGAAAAGAAAGCCACGACTTGTAAATGAACTTTGGGGAATCATCGATTCTGATGTAGATTCGAGCATGCATGACTTGGAAAATATTCTAGGACTCACGAGGAGTCAATTGGTACTAAAATCAAGATCGATCGGTGCCAGATCCAACGAGTATCTTGCCGAGAAAGCATTAAGGCTTCGCCGAAGTTCTGTGCAGTGGAGGTTCGAGGCTTTTGACGAGTTTGCAGGCTTGGTCTGGTGAATTAGAGGTAGTTTGTGGTGGTGGTTTCCGAGTCAGACAAACAACGGTGATGGGGGTGGATTTGGTAGCTCTCGGCGATGAAGAATGAACGGGAGAGAGGGAGAGTTTGATGCAGAGTGAGAGAGAGAGAGAGGGAGAGAGCACGGGGAAAGAGTGTGAAGATAGTGGGTGGGTCCCACCGGATCCAACACCCAAACTACAAAATACAATTCTCGTGAAAATTACGAGAATGCCTTTGAAATTAACATCTTGCAGAATCTTCGTTTGAACTCCAAATTTCGTTCCGTTCGCGTTCACGCGCTCGTATCGACGAGTACAATAAGAAAAAGTTAAGAATTGGATCGTACGTGTCAGGACACGAAAGTGAACCAGAAGTCAACAATTGCCCAACCAGGGGCATTTTGGTCATTTCCCACTTTTGGGAATAAAATACTATAAATCCCGGGACGGGCTGTAACAATTAGTATTTTTATGACTCTCTATAAAATTGTTAATATCATAAATGCACATTGCCAAATTTCTTATTATTCAAATACTAATATGGATGTTCTTTCACATAAGCCTAGTAGTCACCACTATGCTAGTGAAAGAAAAAAGGACAATCACTTCTTAGTTCATTTTATTCTTGAAAACATAGCTATAGCCTTAAATAATATCAGAAAATACTTATAGTAGAAAATTAATGAACGCTTAAGTGATTGTTGAATAGCAATTATTTAGTAAGGCCTCTCCCCGACGTAGTTGCCCCGGGGATCATAGTTGCACCCAATGAAGGTACCTCCATTGTTGCACCGCACTTTTGCGCACCCTACGCGAGTTGTTCTGCGCCAAACAACCTGAGTATAATGCCCACACACCTTCCCAGCAGCACAGGTGTTAGAGTTGTAGTCATAGTTGGCTTTCTCCCTCACAAACAAGTCCACGGCTGCCGTGCCCGACAAGTCACCGGTGCTCTTCGCTATGTTTTCGCCATAGGGCCCGCCAGAGTGCACAAGATTGCAATCACCGATACGGGAGTTAGCGTATCTTTGTGCATAAGAGGCTAAGTTGGGATCCCACGACAAGGGGGCAACGCCCACCTGCGCTCGAGCGGTGTTGTGGGCATTGAGGTAGTCTTGTGGTGAGTTTTGGGCATGAGAGGATGGGAGTAGGATTAAGCTTACGAGACAAACCAAGGCAAATGAAATCTTACACAACCCCATAGTATTAGTTTCTACTCACACTCCAATACAATGTCTTTGGTGAGTAATTGATAGGAAATGAGAAGTGTAGCATGTAGTATTTATCAGGAAAAAGGCGAAAGAGGGTTGTATTTTCCATGGAGAGACCATATTTTCCAACCATGTTAATTTGCTATGGTATATCAACATCTAATTGATAATTATTGGTGTGACCTATCTCTATGTCATATTGATATTTAATTAAGAATCATTCAACTTGGAGGTCTTTTAGCTATTCATATGTATATCAAACAAATGAACGGTTCATCATGAAGATGCTACTTGTTACTAAAATCGTGGATTGGTTTGACACACATGAATGGCTAAAAGACCTCCAAATTGAATGATTTTTTGCAGATATGATCTTTAAATGATGATAAAAAGAATGAATGGTTCCGATTTTGATGTTCGTACGGTGAAGATACGTTAATTGTAAGTGGGGGGACAAGTAGGTTTCCTTATAAGGAGAACACAAACATTATCCTTTTAAGTAATTAGAGGTATTGTATCAATATCATATAGACTACAATTTGCACTAGGTCGTTTATGTAATTTCAATATGAGGTATACTACAATTTGCATTAGGTCGTTTATGTAATTTCAATATGCATGTTTACCCATAGTGTATGATGACGTTATATAGAAAACAGTGTATGATGACGTTATATAGAAAACAATGTATGTTGACATTATTCGAGTACATACCAGATAAGATAGGAGATGATATAGTCGCCAAAACACCCGCCTTGACAAGAAATAGATTGCCATCACCCTCAAGAGAGAAACTAGTGCTATATCTAGACTACAATATGCATGTTTACTTTTCAATGTGTCCTAGAATAACATTACACTTTAGAAAAAAACTTCAAATTTAGTAGTTTAGAGAAAAACTCAACCGAATTGATAATGAGGGAAAATTTTCGCAATTAAAAATCAATTTAAGCTTGAGAATAGATGAAGAATTTCTTCTCTAATTGAACTCTTCAAATATTTTTGTATTAAAATTTATAGATGTCAAAGTGTTTTTTTTTTCTAGTTAATTATAATCCATAAGTTACAATCAAATCCATGAAAACCATTGTACATTTTTTACTTCGTATAGACATGAAACTCTATAGCTAATAAGTAAAACAACTCTCATACTTGAGGTGATTTGAAACAAACAAGCCCAAACGCCTCCTCCTTATATATAGGCTCAAGGCATGGCTAATTTTAGCCTAGAAATGTACTGGCCATGTATCCATTCTTAATATTGGCATGGGAAGGCTACAAGCCCAAAGCCTGACTCCATTATCCCATGTGTTTGGCAGCCAATCAATATTCTTGTTTGGAAGTAGTTTTAAAATGACTGAAAGAACTTTTGATGAAACTATTTTTCATTTCCAAAAATACTTGAAGTGCATTTTGGAAGAAGCACCGATTATGTGCTTCTTCCAGGAAGCCCTTCAAGTGCTTTTCCAAGATTCACTTGCATTTTTTACTAAGCATTGGTTCCAAAAGCGCTTTCATCAAAAGTGTTTTCAGTCATTTTAAAAGCACTTCCAAACAAGCTAAAATACACTAAGTACGTAATTACATGACTCATCATCAACCACATGCATTAATTGCTAGAGTATATATGTATACCAAGATTAGATCATGAATCACAATCAATTAAGATACAAAACCATAATCCAAGAATTAAGACCTTAAGAAGAAAACTAACATGTAGAACTTTCAGTACTCAAAGCCATAGCAACCAAAACCTTCAGTGAACCTTCTCATCTCTTACAGAAAACAGAATGCTCTACTTACAATAGGCTTAAGTCCAATAATGAGCGTAAAATCTGTGAGAGTAGAGGCCACTATATATATTCATATAACCCAAGCCAAAACACATAAGGATTTCCTATTATAATCAACATAAGAAACTGAATGTGTTTCCTTATCTAGTTAGAATTCAATTTCAATGCTACAATACATTCCAAATATAACAAGGACTAGCATTCCTCTTTCAATAAGACTTTTCTATACTAATTGAATTCAACACAGTCGGCCACTTGAATCTCATACTCATATTCTAACATTCTCCCACTTGAATATGAGAGCAGTTTCACAAGCACAACTCATTCAATACTTATAGAAGTGATCACTAAGTCTTACAATTAAGAGTTTTCAATCACAAACAATCTATCCATGCACCTCAAGATATAGAACCAAGGAATCTTGTTGCAAATCATAATGCAAACTAACTCCATGATCACATATATCCAATATGCATATATAACATTGTGAACAAATTGAAATAAACAAACTTCAATAAGATTGTTGTTACAACCCGTCCCAAAATTTTATGTGAAATTACCAAAATACCCCTAGTGGTCAATGTTGACTTTTGTTGACTTTTCGTGACGACTTGTGAAAATTTATTTCTTTACATAGTCATGATGTACTCGTCAATACGAATGCGTGGACGCAAGCGCAACTCAATTCGGAGTTAAAACGAACGTTTTATGAAGTTTTAAAGTGTAGGGGCATTTTAGTAATTTTCACCCCGTAAGTTGGAATTAGGGTTTTGGGTTGTGGGTTGGCTGCTGTGCAGCAACACATTCTCTCCAACCCTGCACGTTCGCATCCTCTTTCTCTCCCACTTCACTCTCTCGGCCAAAAACCACCCAAACCCTAGATTTTGGACGAATCACAAAACCGTCGAACCGTCGTACAAGATCATAACCATTGCGATCGTCTCGTCATTCTGGGCGAGACTGTGATTTCAGAATCTCCAAACTCGAACCCAATTGACCAAACCGACGTCGGAACGATATCGACAAACTGCCATTCAATTTTCTGTACAATCCCGACCAAGGTAAGCCTCGAAACCATTACCATTGGTTTTATTACGTTGAGTAGGTTCAAATCGATATAAAGAACGTCGAATTTGGTGCAGTTTTGAAGGAGAACGGAATTAGGGTTTCCCGAAGATTTCCGGACCATTTCAGGCCATCTCCGGCCATTTTTCCGGCCCCAAATAGGTATGAAAATATTCTACTCGTCAATACCTTCAATTTGATATATGGCATGTTGAATTTGGCCAAAGAACGAAGAAGTTATGAATTTTTAAAGTTTTGGACAGTTTTCAGAATTTTTCCAGAAATTCCGGCGAACCAGACGGCGGAGGACGGCGGCTCTGGCGACCGGCGAGGGGAAGAAGAAGAGGGAATATTCCGTCAACGGTAACGGAATATTCCTGACGGCGTCAGAATATTCCGTCAAAAAGGTATATTCCGTTAAAACTAACGGTGCTGACGTCAGCAGGCGCGTGCCTGACGTCAGCAGTGCGTGGGGTGACGTCATAAGAGTACGTGCAGCGCGTGGCGACACGTGCCGGCGCATGGCGACACGTGCCAGCGCGTGGCGCGGGGCAGCGCGTGTGGCGGCGCACGGCGGCGCTGGCGGCGGTGGACGGCGGCTGTAGGGTTTTCGGGCCCCGAAAATCTTTTTTCAAGCCCGTTTTCGCTAAAATGGTATTATTTTTGGAATATTTTTCTATAGGGCCTATATTAATTTATATTAGGGAGGTTCTAATTTTTCCCCTAATATTAGTAAATAGGTAATTCTTCGGCGCCACAGTTCGAGGAGGGCAACACCGAGGGAGATTTCACTCCCGAATACCTGTGAGTGGACTTTTGTTTTATTAAATGATTTATATGCTTGAAAATATTTATGAAATGGGTTTCTTACATGAATTTAAATGTTTTTGGGGCATGTTTATATATATATATATATATATGTTGGTATTCGATTATGCAACCATATAGTATTTAATTATGGTTATATATAATGAAATGGTTTTGAGGGTTGATTATATTTATATGGATTTATCGGTATTTAATTAATGGCTTCTACGCATGAATATGTTCGATTACACAAGGATTAAATATTTGGAAAATTATGAAGTATAAGATATTCTTCACTCCTACACTTGATGTATATATGTATGCTCTCAAACACACTTGGTATGCTTTCACTACGTTGTAGTACCGTCTCACGGCCGTAGGACAAGTCTCACATGTTTGGGTCACACGCACTGTACTCCAGGGGTATTGTCCGGTAAATACCTTAGTGCAAACTTGTCTTACGTTTATGTTTATTTTTGGGGAAAATGCCCCACTACGTAAGGACTCGGGTGTGACGCGCTATTGCGCAAGTGCTTACATGTGTGTGGTACTAGGAGTACAATTTAATTGAATAACATAAAGTGCTTGTACGGGGATTGAGAGGCTGTTCCTCAACACGTACATGGGTGATTGCTTATATACCCTGTGTTGGTTTTCATATATTTATATTATTGGTATATATGATGAAATGACTATTGGAAGTATGATTTGTTATCTACGGATTTTATATTGATATATGTTTCCAGTTATACCTATAAAATACATTTTGAAGTATACTACGGTAGTACGATTTTACAATTATACTGGATTTCAAATAGGGGGTTATTATGTTGAAAAGAGAAAGGTATTTCGAAAACTTTTATTTTTTGTCCACTCACACCTTTGTTTTTGCGCCCCCTTCAGGACCTAGTGATAGAGCATCTGGTGAAGTCGAGGCATCCGAGTGGCAGCTCTGATTCTATTTCCCGACCATGTAGAAATTTACTATTTCTTATTCAGTTTCTTTAATAATATTCATCCCTGTTATGGATAGAAATTCTAGGAACTTGATTCATTATTTTGTTTCCGCTGATTCAAATTAGTACGCTCTGAACCTTGTGCTTTTTGGCATTATTTTCCACAAACTTTATGTCAATGTGATTTACTTAAACTAAGTGTTGTCATGCATATAATGGCTTCGTCACTTACGAGTGTCGGCCAACACGCCCAAACTCGGTATCCACGTGGATATCGAGGGTGGGGTGTGTCATTTGCTCCCACTATTTCATACCATTGGCAGCAAATATGTTAGTACAGCTGCTCCAATTCAATGCATGATCAAATAATAATAACAAAAACTAGCTACAATGAGACTAGCTCAAATTAGAAACATAAATTAATGAATAAACTTAACTTAATTAAGCTTGCACCACCACACTAGCTCATTGAACTTCACAATAGTAGCAGCAAACTAGACACTCAAAAATTGCACCATCACACCAGCTCTTTGAACTTCACAGCAATGGTAACAGCTCCAAAATTCTCATTCTAACTGAGAATTACTCCCACTGATAAGATGATTCAAGAACCCCCATTCTAGAGACATGAGCTTTAAAGACACCAATCGGCAGTGCCTTAATCAATGGATCGGCAATCATTGCATCTGTACTCAAATATTGAACTTGAATGACTCCTTCCTTCACCTTCTCTTGAACCTTGAGGAACTTCACATCCATTAGTCTTGAAGTAAAAATTCTTTTGTTGTTACTGGCTAAGAATACTACAAAATTATTATCACAATTCATTTTAAGACCAACTCCAATGGTGGCCTATGGCCAATAACAAATATTGACCTTTGGCCTTTGGCCTTTGGCCAGAAACTGCATTTTCTCTCCAATGGTGTGGCCTAAATTTTAGGCCGAAAAGTTGTTAAATATTGTTTTAGCCTAATATTTTTTTCCGTTAACTTTAAAAAAAAAAGTATTTGTTTAGATTAACTTAGCTTAATTTTCTGAACATTTTGACCTAAAACTATTTAAATTCCGATAAAGTACGAAAAAATGCAATTTGGCAACTCCACAAACGACACTCCCAAACCACACATCCTACCAACAACACTCTGAACACTTCTACACCACACATCCTACCAACAACACTCTCAACACTTCCACACCACACATCTTACCAACAACACTCTGAACACTTCTACACCACACATCCTACCAACAACACTCTCAACACTTCCACACCACACTCTGTTTTGCCCGGGCCAATTCTTTGGCCAATTTCTGTCTTTTTTTCTGTTGGGTTACCTTGGGCCTATTTCTTGCCCACCATTGGAGAACCAAGTCCAAAGGCCTATGGCCTAAAAATGTTGGCCTTTGGCCACCATTGGAGATGGCCTAAGAGGCCTTTGTATTGAACTGACAATCTTCAACTTTGCCATAAATTTCCTCAACCACACAACTTGCTTCATGCCTTCAAAACAGGCCACAAACTCTGATTCCATTATTTATGTTGCCATGATGGTTTGTTTAGTACTTTTCCATAAAATTGCACCATCATTCAGCATGTAAATATAACTTCCAGTAGACTTTCTCTCATCCACATCACCAGTCAAATCAGAGTCAGTGTAACCAACAATTTCTAAAAGATCTTCTCTACCATATACCAACATGAAATTATTGGTTCTCTACAGATACCTCAAGACCTTCTTTGTAGCCAGCCAATAAGCTTCTCCTTAATTTTCTTGTAACTTTCCTAACATGCCTACTAAGAAAACAATGTCGGGTCTTGTGCAGATGGTTGCATACATTAAACTCCCAACCAATAAAGCATAAGGCTTAGTCTGCATCCTTTTCAACTCCAATTCAGTTATAGGACATTAGGCTCTTGAGAATTTGCCACCTTTGTTGACATGTACTTCACCTTTATTACAATTCTCCATATTGAATTTGACAAGCACCCTTTCTATATAGCCCTTTTGAAACAAACCAAGAAGCTTTCTTTGCCTATCACGCACAATTACAATGCCAAGTACATAGTGAGCTTCTCCCAAATCCTTCATCTCAAAGTTTTCACTTAGCATGGCCTTGGTATCCTTGATCAACTTCAAACTTGAACTAGCAAGCAGAATATCATCAACATACAATACCAAGAATATAAAATTCGATCCAGAGAACTTAATATAAATGCAATCATCTAATTTTTTCCCCATAATCCCTTGTTTTGTAACAACTTGATCGAATTTCAAATACCACTGCCTTGATGCTTGCTTTAATCCATAAATTGACTTGTTGAGTTTGTAGATCATATTTTCCTTCCTCCTTTCAACAAATCCAGTCGATTGCCTCACGTACATATTTTCTTCCAATTCTCCATTAAGAAAAACAGTCTTCACATCCATCTGGTGCAATTTCAAATCATAATGTGCAGCCAATGCCATAATCATCCTCATAGAATCCTTTGAAGAAACGGGGGAAAAGTTATCATTGTAGTCGATTCCCTCTCTTTGAGTGAATCCTTTGGCAACCAACCTTGCTTTGTATCTCTCTATCCTCCCTTGTGCATCTCTCTTGGTCTTATATACCCACTTGCATCCTATAGGTTTGATTTGAGGATTAGATTCCACTAATGTCCAAACTTTGTTCTTAGACATTGAATCTAGCTCCTCCTTCCTCGCATTATGCCATAGAACAGATTGTGGACTTTCCATGGATTGAGAATAAGTGAGAGGATCATCTATATCTCCAAAATCAAATTCATTCTCTTGTAGGTAGACATAATCATTTGACATGGTGGATTTTCGAACTCTTGATGACTATCTGAGTTGTACTTGTGGTTGTATTTGAGGCTCAACTTCAGTTGTAGGATTAGTTGGAAGTTGAATTTCCAGCTGTTGTGGTTGCAGCTCAATGCTACTCTTCATTCGATCATCATTCTGTTGTTCTGTCATCTGGTCTTCAACTTCTTCAAAGTGAATTATTGATTGAGGGGCTATCAAAACTTGTTGATAGTAACTTGCTAAAGAATTGTCTCCTGCTAGATCAGTTTCTTCAAAAATGAAAACCTACCTTGTGAAAATTCTGCATCATCTTGATCTTAAAAAAAACTTAGCATTATGAGTCTTTTGAATTCTGGTGTGAGCTTGAGGACAATAGAATATGTACTCCTTAGAATTCTCGGAGTAGCCAATAAAATAGCAAGATATTGTTCTTGGATCCAACTTTTTCACACTTGGATTGTAGAAACGTGCTTCAGCCTTACATCCCCAAACATGAAAATGATCAAAGCTTGGCTTTCTACCAGTCCAAACTTCAAAAGGTATCGAAGAAACTGCCTTGCAAGGGACCCTATTCAATATGTAATTGGCTGTCTTCAGTGCTTCTCCCCACAAAAATTCAAGTAGCTTTGATCTTTTCATCATGCTCGTCACTATTCCAATTAAAGTCATATTCCTCCTTTCTGATACACCATTTTGTTGTGGCGTCCCAGGTGTGGTGCATTGAGCCACAATGCCTTACTTCTCAAGGTAGAGAGCAAATGGATCATTTTGTTGTCTAGCCTCAGGGTACTTGCCAAAGTACTCTTCTCATCTATCTGATCTAACAATCTTAATAGTCTTGTCTAATTGTTTTTCAACTTCAGTCTTATAGGTTGTAAAGGAGTCAAGAACTAATGATTTTTCACTAATCAAGAAAGTGTAGCTAAACCTTCAAAAATCATCAATGAAATTAACAAAATATGAATTTCCACCAATAGTTTTAGTTGGAAAAGGACCACTAACATCAGTGTGTATAATCTCAAGTAAATTTTGACTTTTTTTAGCTAGTTTTCTTAAATTAGTCATCTTTCCTTTCACACAATCAACACACTCAATTGCAATAGTAAAATCAAGTTTAGGAATCAATTTGGCTTTGGATAGTTTTAAACTCTTTCTTTGAATATGTGTCCTAACCTCTTGTGCCAAAGAATGAAAGAATCATGTGTTGTGGATTCTCTTAGTGCTTGTGTTTAAAACATGGTAAGTATTTGACTCCAAAGTATAATTTAATTGCCATAAGTTTTCATACAAAGAAGTTGTTCCCAAAACAAAATCATAGAAATTCTTTTGAAAAAGTTTTAAACACTCATAATCACCTAGAAAAACAAAACCATCTTTGACAAGTTTGGAAGCAGAATTCAATTTTCTTCTCATCTTTGGCACATAAAGCACATATTTTAACTTTAAAACATAACCAGAAGACAATTTGAAACACAATCTCACTGGCCTCTACTGCAACTTTTGTCATTTCCCCGACATAAACATTATAATTCTTGTGTTCAGTTTCCTTTGATTTGACAAATCCCTCCAATAAATTAGTTATATATATGGACTGAACACCCACTGTCAAACCACCATGGATTCACAGGAATCTCAATCAAATGAGACTCAACACAAACATGGATTTCCTCTACACCTTGACTCTTCAAATAGTTCTTAAACACTTGACAATCTTTCCTTGAATTACCTTTAGTTTTGCAGAAAAAACACTTAAGCTTAGCAATATTTTTAGTTTTAACTTTAAGATTGTCAGACGGATTGGAGGAAACATTTACTTTACCAGATGCATTGGACTTATTCTTAGAGAATTTAGACTTCTTACCAGAAAATCCAAAAGCAGCTCCAAACCACTTCTTCCCTTTGCCGAATTGCACAAAATTCACAGCCTCAACCTCATTGCCCTTTTCTTGCTTCTGTCGAGCCTCTTCTTGAACACACTGTGCAATCAACTCATCAACATCCCATCTCTTGTCTTGTGTATTGTAGGACACCTTCAACTGATTGTACTTGCTAGGAAGTGCTTGAAGGATCATGAACACCAACTGCTTCTCTCCAATGTTGACATCCATGGAATTAAGCTTTTCAGCAACTTCAATCATTTTCATGATGTGATCCCTAATGGAACTAGTACCTTCAAGCTTGTAGGTAGTCAATAGGGACATGTGTTGACTTATTTCTGCCTTCTGAGACTCTTTAAACTTCATCTCTATTGCCTTCAAATAATCAACAACCAATTCACGCTTCTTGATGCCTTCTCGAACCGTATTAGTCATAGCACTCTCTAGGATAGAGAGTGCTACTTTGTTAGTTCTAACCCATCTCTCATAGTCAACTTTCTCTACCCTAGTGCTTTGATCAGTTAGCACCGGCTTGGGAGTGTCAAGAGCAACATCAAACTTATTTAGAGTCAACAACAGCCCTATCTCACGCCTCCACTTCTTGTAATTGCGACCTCCAGTGAGAATTGAGATGTTTGCCAAATTTATAGTCTTCAATGATATTGTAGACACTGCATAAGCAATAATGAAATCACAACATGAACCATTAGGTTCCAGATTTCATTCTACGGAATTTTGCACATCAAAACTTAAGTCAACTATTCATACATATAGACTTAGCAACAACAATTGATAAGCGTACATAGAATCCATGAATTTTTTATAGAACTTCAGCAAACATTTAATTGGAATATGCATCTATAAACATCTCTTCATGTTTCATGCCTAAGGCCCAAGTATTTAACTAGTTTCATTAGCCATCAAAACATGATAGCACAAACTAATATATAAAAAGCTGCAGAAAGAACAAAAACTTTTCGCAGAAGCATACAAGGAGAAACTTGTTTGCGTAAGGTTAGTTCAAGCATATATAAAATTATATACCAATGGCAGAATTAATTGAACTCATGTATTTGTCATATATAAAATTATATACCAATGCGTAAGGTTAGTTCATGTATTTGTCGATTTCTTCACGGTTCACATTAACCCAGAATCTGGGTTCGATTCCACACAATGGCAGAATTGATATATTTTATTTTATTATTATTATTTTTTTAATAAATCAATTTGATCTTAATTAATTGAACTCATGAACAATAAATCTTGTGACTCTCATACCACATGTTAGAGTATATACATATACCAAGATCAGATCATGAATCACAACCAACTAAGATACACAATCATAGTCCACGAATTAAGACCTTAAGAAGAAAATTAACCTGCAGAAGTTACAATAATCGAAGCCATAGCAACCAAAACCTTCAGTGAACCTTCTCCTCTCTTATAGAAAATAGAATGCTTGACTTACAATAGGTTTAAGTCCAATAATGAGCGTAAAATGAGTGAGAGCAGAAGCCACTATATATATTCTTATAACCCAAGCTAAAACACATAAGGATTTCCTACTATAATCCAGATAGGAAACTGAATGTGTTTCCTTGTCCAATGAGAATTCAATTTCAATGCTACAATACATTCCAAATATAACAAGGACTAGCATTCCTCTTTTAATAAGACTTTTCTATACTAATTAAATTCAACACAGCCGGCCTAAAACTCTTTAATCTGATACTCATATTCTAATATTAATCACCAAAATCATGAATTCTTTGATCACATGGTTTAGAAATCGTTTAAACATCCGATTAATGTTGTTAAATTTTAGTGTTTAAGTGAGTAACATGGTTAATCTATATATTTATTGGATAACCATTAATTAGATGACTAATGATTTCGGATTTACTTAATTTATGTAGAGATGATCTTTAAAGAATAACGTAGAAAATAGACGATTCAACTCATCATGCAACATTGCAAGATGAAAAAGAAAGCCCAAGAAAATATAATAAGAATATCCAAATCAAGAAGAAGATTGCTAGTATTCCCAACATAATCTGCGAGCATCATTGAGGCTCACAAACCTATAATTGTAACTAAATAAGGCACGTGATTTTTTTATCAATTTCCCATCTTTATTGTTTTTTTTTCAAAAATAAATAGCAAATTGAAATCAAAATACAGATTGAAATCAAAAAGCTTAGTAAGGTTTCTCCCCAGCAGAATTTCCAGCCGGATCATAGTTACACACAACATAGGAACTTCCATCGGCACACTCTGCTTTGCCACACCCTACAAGACCTGAGTCACGCCATACGACCTGCGTATAATGGCCACACTGCTTGTGCGGGGCACAAGTGTTGGTGCTGTAACCATAATCCGCCTTCTCTCTCACCCATCCTTCCACAGCCCTGGCAGCGGATAAGTCACCGTCAGGGCTCATCGCAAGATTTTCACCAAGACCGGTACCAGAGTGCTTAAGTTCACAACCATCGGCGGCCTGTTTGTTTGCGTAGTTTTTGGCGGTCTCTGCTAGGCCCTCGTCCCATTCCATCGGCACAACACCCACCTCCGCTCGAGCGGCGTTGTGGGCTTTCACATAGTCATCGGGTGAGTCCTGTGCGCAAGCTAACCCTAGCAGGCAAAACAAAACTAGGGCAAATGAAATATTGTTCTTACACAAACCTTCCATGTTGATTAATATTTAATCGTAATAATCTTCGGACTATATCTTCTGGAAGAGTTTTTGGGGCGATTAATTGATGGGAAATCAAATGAGGCGTGCGTCTGGGTAGGAGTATTAGTTATGATAATATTTATAGGATGGATTTTTTTCTTTATTTTATATTTTAAGGATTTGGAAATTAAATTCTTTATTTTTTATTTTTGCATGACCTGTAACCATGGAAGAACCCTATAAGTCGCCAAAACACCCGCGCCATGCAGAACTAAAATAGCTAGTGTGCCAATTGTACCACGGCCATAAATACATTTAAAAAGAAACTGAAACTGATATTAATCACCTAAAAAAGTAACTGAACCTATTATGATTACAAATTCCGTCAATTTGGTCAAAGATAATGACCATTGATCACCGCATTGAGGATTTTCTTCCCAAATGAATTTAGAAAATTTTCAAACTCTTGCCCTAGCTATGGAGCTACTGCAATAGTTGAATATCCCACAAAATGCGCCCTTCCAAACATATTGTTGTAATGCAAGTGAGTTGTAGCAGTTGGTTAAGAGTATTTGTCCTTGTACCTGAGATCTATGTTCAAATCCCCCTTCTATGTAGTTTAAATGAATTTAATATAGATTATCTTATCGTTTGTTAAAAAAACAAAAACATGTTGTTGTAAATACCTTACCGCTACAGCTTATAACACTTTTCACGAATAATCTACTTCATCCAACGGCCATCGGCCGATATTTTATGAGATGAGGATTCTAATTATGCTGACAAGGCGCTACTTTTGACATCTAAAATAAATATCAGCGAGTCGGCGTGCAAATTAAGGGTTGGTTTGATAATAAAGTAAATTGCCCATTTGTTTTTTAAATTATTACCCGAATGCACAATTAAGACCTTAAACTATTTTATGAAAAAATAAGTTCTTAAACTCATTAAAACTGCAAATTTGATCTCTATTATTAGATTCAAACTATTCTATCCAATTTTCCGCCAATTTAAGTCACGTGACTTGCATATAACACATAAGCCCTTAACGATGCATATAGGTTGCTAACCTAATTGCCAACTTACCCTCCAAAGTTAACTGCATCTATTTTTTTCCGAAAAAATAAGTTTTTGAGCTCATTAAAATTTGGTAATTTATCCTCTAAAGTGTATCACATGCAAAGTACGTAAATAAATTGACAAAAATTGAATAGAATAGCTTCCGATCAAATAGAAGGGGAGAATTTGGAAGTTTTAACAAACTTAAGGACTTATTTTTCTATAAAAAAAATTGTTTAGGACTTAATTTTTCAGTCGGTAGGATTACGAGAGATATGTTGAACAAGTGTGTAAGGAAATGAACTCAAAATGAAAAATGAAGACTAAAACTATTTTAACTTGTATGTAATTACTTTCAAGATTTTTGTTCCATTCATTTTTCTTTATTTCTTCCATTCCCTTCCACCACTCTTCTTCATCCCTCATTTCTGCCTCCACTCTTCTTCATCCCACATTTCCTCCAAATAATTTCTCCAACTCAAACACAAAAAATGAACTAAAAACAAAACACGTAATAGTTATCTTACAAATATGATCTCACATTTCCGGCGCCGTATAGTTTCCCTTTTTATATTAATGCAATAGTTATTAGCACTTAAAAGTCATTATGCAGTCTTCAAATTTATAGATTTGCACAAATCGGCGTTATATCTATCAAAGACAAGGAGCAAGAAATAAATTTTTTTCTAGTATGTGTAGTAGACCAAGAGAAGTTTTCCACAAACATTTATCGTTTCAGCCAAATAATGCTAATTTGTTTTAAGAATTTTTATCGTAAATGGTCTCTAAAATTGACTTAACTCATCATTTTAATCCTTTAATTTGAAAATTGATCACTTTCGTCTTTGAAATTGACCTAACTCATTAATTTAGTCTATGTCGTCCAATTTCGTTAAATTTTCCGTTAGAGTGTTGACGTGACACACATAGAGCCCACACAACCAATAATAAGATGCCACATGGATAATACAAAAAATCATCAATTCACTAGTTTTTAAATTTTAAAATTAGTAAACATTGAGTTTGTTTTTTGTTTAATGAGTGATTTTGTGGTCCCTACATCATGCCACATCAACAATCTAACTGAAAATTTAATAGATTTGGACAACATGGACTAAATTGATGACTTAGGTCAATTTGGACGAAATTGATCGATTTTTAAATTGAGGGACCAAAATGATGAGTTAGGTCAATTTTAAGAACCATTTGTGATAAAACCCTTGTTTTAATTTGCTTGGTTGAGGCAATAGTAGGACTTCAAGCTACGCAAGTAATTATATATGCAACTTTGATCGTAGCATGCATATGTCTTGCTAGCAAGTTACCACAATATATTTTAAAATAAAAAAGTGTGCATTCATGATCAATTAAATTTTACTGTCCACCATGCCAGTGGAAGATATATACAAATGATCGATCATCGCTTCTTAATTCATTTTATTCTTAATAACATAGCTTATCTTCTTAGATATATCCATCAGCAAAAACTGCTGGAGTGGTTGTTGATTCTTCCAAATCTAGCAAGGCTTCTGGCCAATATAGTTGCCTGGGGGATCATAGTTGCACCCAATGAAGGTACCCCCACTACTGCACTTTTGCACACCTTACACGAACTGAGTCACGCCAAACCACCTGTGTATATAATGCCCACACACCTTGCCATCAGCACACGAGTTCGACTCATAATCATAGTCGCCCGACATATCACCCGTGCTCATGGCAAGGTTTTCGCCGTATGGCCCACCGGAGTGCACGAGATTGCAGTCGCCAATATTTTGGTTAGCGTAGTTTTGTGCATAGCCTGCTACGTTGTCATCCCACGTCAAGGGACCGACGCCTACTGCCGCTCGAGCGGCATTGTGGGAATTGAGGTAGTCTTGGGGTGTGTTTTGGGCATGAGTGGATTGGATTAGGTAGGGCCACTAGTAGAAAAAAGTACTTGGGTGACAAAACAGATTTCGTCGCTCAAGACCCCTTTTCGTTGCCTAAATATTTGAGCGACTATTCATTCGTCACCCCAAATTCGTCGCGCAAAGCCCGTGGAGCAAGCATTTGCAAGGACGAAGAAAATACATTCGTCGCTCCTGCACTTTTGCGCGGCGACTATTGGCGACGAAAAGATGCGTCGCAATAGAGTCAGACGGCGAATAAATTTTGTCGAACAAACCTTTAGGCGACGAAAGGCCTTTGTTGCCCTAAGGTTTGTGCGACAAAATATTGATCGTCGCGCAAAATACGTACAAGTTGAGGCTACGGTGTTTGTTTCGTCGTGCAAAATATTTAATAATATAATTTCAATTAATTGAATAATTTAAAATTTTTTTTAGAATTTATTTATTTAGAATTAATTAATTAATTAATTAAATTGTTTTAATGAATTAATTGGTATTTAAAAGACAATAGAATATAACAAACAATGTAGAAAAACAAATTATATTATATAAAGAAATGTACGTACAAAATAAAAATTGTAAATAAATTAGAATCCTACAACAAAATGACTATTGAGATATCGGCAGGAAATATGGTGAGGGAAGGGGCTGGGAACCCGGTGGCTGGAAATCAGATGATGGGACATTTAGTGAAATGCCGGACAATTGAAGAGCGTGTAAGATGTGGCTCATTTGGTTGCCCTGAATCGCAAGCTACCTCTGCAGGTTCTGCACTTTCCGCTCCAACGTGTTGACCTGGTGCGAATTATTTTGAGAATAGGAGGCACCCGTGTCAAGGAGTCGAGCCTTCCCCATCCCTCGATAAACTCTACCGGGCCTACGACCAAGGGTCTGGTCTAGCGTTTCCGTTAGTATATGAAGACTAGCATCCTTAGTTGGAGTCACCTCCTCGATAGAGGTCTCAGGGGGAAGCTGCGATGCCACTTCTTCGAGAAGAGCATTGCTCTTGAACACCATAGTGGCCTGTAATAAGAAAATAAATATTAGTATGTATAATAATTATAAAAGAAACTTACAAGGAGCTGTTGAGCCATCTCATCATCGGGGCGGACATAAACTTCCACGAACATGTCGATCTCCGGAAACTTTGCACCTTCCTAAAAAAAAGTTTAAACAAAAAAAGAATGTTAAAATTTTAAATTTATAAATATAAAATTATATTAAATTTAAAAATGTAAAGTAGTTTTACCTCTCGTCGGTTCTCCAACCTATAGGAGAAGGGCTTCGAACCGGAGTGGTGTAGAAGTTTTTTTTTCAACCTATTTATCTTGTTGGCTTGAGATCGTTTCTGTTAAACCCAAAATTTGTTAGTGCATATATTAATTGTTGAGTAAAATGATAAAATAAATTAGTAAACTTACCAAAAAAATAGGATATTGAAAGTGGTTACATAACCACTCCCAATCTTGAGGCCGCTTTAGCAACTCCTGAGGGCATCCTTGGCCTACAGCAGTCTTCGCGTCCGGATACAACTTAAAATGGTTGTGGAGGTCACTCTTCCACTCTTTGTACCGACTTGTGAAGAGCTCATCTATTTACGCTGTCCGGTCGGCATCAAGGTCCTTAGTATTAAAGTTGATCTGCAAATATGAAAAAATATTATTAAAATATAAATAATATTAGACTTCATTATAAAAAGTAGTAGAAACTATTGAATACACTCACCGACAGCTCATGCCACATCACATCCTTCGTTTGCATTGGGACTGATCTCCATGTTTCCCATCTCATAAGGCAATGGGCACGTAGTATCGACCCTATGTCACGGACCAAGGTGCTGTGTTGGTCAGATGTAGAAGCAGCCCGGTGTTGAGGAGCATACGTGATGGCGATCTTTTCATAAGTCGCATGTGTGATTTGCGAGGGCCCCGAGTCTTTTTCTTCCCTGCCAAAACAAAGAACAAATTCATGGTTAAAACGTGTACTAAAAATTCTACAGAAAATTTGGCAGAACCTCCCCTAAAAGTCTAACATTTCCCATAACCTGCAAACAATAATACAACACATCCACATCCACACAACATTTCCAACAAATTTGATAATCGTACCAATAGTTGGAACATGCAATCAATTAATTTGAATATGGTAGTAAACATTCCAACAAAAATGTAAAAGATTGGGGGTAGGGGTATATTACCTTTCTGTGAGCCCTCGCCGTCGACTGTGGATGTCCCGGGTGCTTAAAGGGCCTGGTCCTCGGGACGACATCACTAGTGAGCCCGACGAGCGCTCACTGGGGGATGCGTCAACGAAGCAGTGGACGAGACAAGCGCCTCGAAGACATCCGGAGCGGCCGACGCGGGCTCCGCAGCATTAACCGACTGTGATGGGGCTGAACTAGGACTAGAGCGGCAGCGTGTAGAAATCAAACCCGACATCTGTAAATTGAGCCATTTACAAATTGTTAAAGAAATAAATAAATATTAAATAAATTGTAAATAAACATTTAACGTACTTGCAATTTATGGATTTTAAACATTAAAACAAATTTGTATATTTATTTTCTTATTTTGAAATTAGGTAAAAACTAATTTGCATAGTAAGAAAAGAAAATCAATACTACATCCAACAACAAATTTGTATATTTTTTACAGTTTGTATATCAAACAACAAATTAATACTACATGAAACATACTAATCCTTTAACATAGGAAACGTGCCTACTTTCATATTATTTTTAATTTATCATTTAACATACATAATATTCCTTTCATTTATCAACCTAAGCACAATACTCTACCTCCCCTATATATAGACTATAAAAGATTCAGAAGTATATGTGTGTCGAAAAAGTTAATTCAACTAATCCATGTACGCACGTCTTCACACACACACATACTCACAGCGTGCACACACACACACTCACAGTGCACACACACACATACTGACAGCGCACACACACACATACTCACAGCGCACACACACACACACACACACATACTCACAGCACACACACACACATATACTCACATCGCACACACACACATACTCACAGCACGCACACACACACACACACATACTCACATCACACACACACACACACACATACTCATAGTGCACACACACACAAAGATTAACATCTGAAGCCAAATAATTCACCCAATTCCAACAACAATTCACCCAAAAACACAGACATAGTGCACACACACACAGGTCGCTGCCATTGTAAAAAATTCACCCAAAAATACTCATTGAAATCGGAAACAAAAAATCAAAACCCAAATAGCACTTCAAATTCTACTTCAAACCCAAACCCACAAACCTAAATGAGCCAAAAAAACCACTAACATCACTTCAATTTCTACTTCAAACAACAATCAAAACCCAGAAAAACAATATGTAAAAAAATCGAAAAATATCGAAACAAAATAGAAATTTTCTGAAGATTTATTATTGTACTATGTACTTGAGTTCAATAGAAATCAATGAAGGTGATCTCGACCCACATAGTACCCAGATTGGATTGAAAACTCGTCAGAAAACCACCGTCAGTGGCGAAGAGAGAGAGGGAGGACCGGAAGGGGTTGGGACAGAGGGAGGGAGGGAGAAGTTTGCAGAAATTGGGAGGAGGTGGGGTTGGTTCGAGCAACCAGTTGCAGAAATTGGGAGGAGCTGTGTTTGCAGATCGAGGAAGAAGAAAGAAGAACCAGAGAAAAGGCACGGTGAAAATAAAACCCAAAGGCTTTGAGCGACGAATCAGTTTCGTCTCTCACAGTCATCCTTTCGTCGAGCACAATTTTATTAAAATTTTTAAAACTAGCCAAAATTTTGCGCGGCTACACCAAAATTTTGCTGCCAAATTTAAAGGTTTTAGGCGACGAATTTCGAAATAATTCGTCGCGCAAAGACACATGAGGCGACGAATCAAATGTTCGCCGTCTAAACCTAAGAAATTCATTCTACACCGTTCTTCTTTTAATTTGCTAAAAAATGACTTATTCATGTCTGAATGATGTAATTTTTGTACACAATGATCTTGAAGAAGAGGTCTACATATTCAACAGTTCAGATTTAAAGAAAGAAATATGTATGTGTGTTTACAAATTAACAGTTGTACGAAAAATTCAGTTACAGTGGAAAATTCATAATAAGTGATAGAGAAGTGGGAAAAATTTGTAAAAAATATACAAACGCTCGTAACGACAAGGCCTACAACTTTCGTTAAGAAGTCATCTCCAAAATCGAACACTAGAAACAATGAAGGCAATATTATTTTTTAACCGTCTATTAATGTTGACATTTACGCTCAGTTGTTAGATTCGTAAATTATTTTTTCATCCTGGTTCTTTTTTTAAAACATGATCTTTTATTGAATACAATAAGATGAACGGTTCGGATCGTTTATATTATGTCCCGAAATTTATAGTTTAGCGAAATTTGTGTAGGACATTATAAAGTTTTTAGAAACTATATAACATCATCACAATTTTCAGCAAACTGTAAATATGGGGACATTCTATCAGCAATCCAAATCGCTCATCTTATTGCATTCAATAAAAGATCATGTTTTAAAAAACGAATTGGGATGAAAAAATAATTTATGAATCTAATAACTAAGCGTAAACGTCAACGTTAATCCACGGTTAAAAAATAATATTGCCTTCATTGTTTCTAGTGTTCAATTTTGGAGATGACCCCTTAACGAAAGTTGTACGCCTTCTCATTACGAGTGTTTGTATATTTTTTTACAAATTTTTCCCACTTCTCTATCACTTATTATGACTTTTTCACTGTAACTTAATTTTTCGTACAACTGTTAATTTGTAAACACACATACATATTTATTTCTTTAAATCTGAACCATTGAATATGTAGACCTCTTCTTCAAGATCATTGTATACAAAAATTACTTCATTCAGACATGAATAAGTCATTTTTTAGCAAAGTAAAAGAAGAACGGTGTAGAATGAATTTCTTAGGTTTAGGCAACGAACAACTGATTTGTCGCCCCATGTGTCTTTGCGCAACAAATTATTTCTTTGCCTAAACCTTTAAATTTTGCTTGACGAATCCATTTCGTCGCCTAAAACCTAATTTTGTGCAATGAAATAATTCGTCGACCAAGCTGTATTTGTAATTGTTTTGTACCTGGTTACAAAACAATTTTTTTTTTAAATGAAGTAATTAATTGTTAGCAAAACAGATCTTTACATTCAATAAAATAATTGACAATCTTCCCTTTCGTTTATTTTTCAATGTTACAAGTTTACAGTTTCCTGACTTCCGAACTTAGTTTGAATCAGAAATATAATACACATCGCCGTCATCACTTTCATTATTTTCACTTTGTAGTTCTAATTCAGTGCTTGCATATGATTCCTCATCATCACTATCCTCGGTCTGTGCGACGTGATGTGGATCATAGCGTCTCAAATCATCGAGGTCAATTGTAATGGAATCAATTGGTATTTCGATTTTAGGCATTCTAGCTATCTCAAGTGGTTCTTGGATTACATTGGTATCGAGAGGGGTTTCCATACCAAAATCTATTGAAGATGAAAGCTGTTGTTCAGTCACGTTGTCGTCGTCATTATTATCTCCGTTAGGAATATCATATATGTTTTTGTGATGAATTTTCAGAACAACTTTCCAACCACTCCCGCCCTTCAGGTCATCAAGATAGAAGATTTGTTTCGCCATAGTTGCCAAAATGTAAAGGTCTTCATCATATCAACGTGTGTTAATGTTCACTGATACTAACCCTTCGTCTCGCTTAATACTCCCGTTCCTATTTGGATTTGTATCATACCAATGACACTTAAACAAAATCACTTGACATCGGTCTTTGTAAAGTACTTGTACAACACTTGTTGGTTTGCCATAAAACTCAATATTGGCATTGTCGCCACCACCCAGGACGAAGACCCCACTATTTTGAGTTAACAACTTGTCATCACGTTAAGCATCCACAAACTTAACGCCGTTGACATGACACCTTGAGTACAATTCAGCGCGAAACGGTCCGATCGCCAAGTTATATAATTCTTCGGTGTATGACGGCGAATTATTTTCCTTAAGTTTCAACACCTATTACATTAAAGTAATTTGTATACTTTTTAGTTGAAGAACATGTCAAGACAATGAAGAAAAACCTAAAATGTGATGATTAAAAAGCGTACAAAACTTACATGTTCGCGCAACCAATGAGGAAACAATGCACGGTGTTTCTCGGCATGTAAATGTGAAGGATATGCACTCATGATCAACTGTTCATGCTCATCCAGAAGCGACCCGATCTCGTCACAATTGTTGAGTATGAACCAATGCGCTACCTCCATGTCCTTTTTGAAAAATGATTCGCCTCTTGGTGACTCGCCAAACGGTCGTGCAATTTGTGCAAAAACAAAAAGTTTCTCTTTTCTAACACCACCGTTGTTGTTGCATTGAGGACGATTGAAAGTCATCTCAGCATCAGTTAGATACATTGCACAAAAAGTAAGCGACTCATATGCAATCCATGCCTCCACAATGGATCCTTCTGGCTTTGCCTTGTTGCGCACAAAGTTTCTAAACTCCCCAAGAAGTCTGCAAAATCGAAAAGTGATGGTTGTAATTATTTAACATCTATAAATTGATGAAGAATTATACAAAGGCCATGGGGCGGCGTTATCTTCTATTGGATACATCCACCGATAGTTGACTGGTTCACCAAGCAATGCCTCATCTGCCAAGTGTATCATCACGTGAATCATACTGGTAAAAAAAGCTGGCGGAAAAATCTGCTTGAACTTGCAAAGGATGTGTACAATGACATCTCCGCACTTTTAAACATCCGACACACGCAACAACCTTGCAGTCAACTGTGCAAAAAAACTCGACAACTTCACTATCGAGTTCACCACATCAGAAGGTAACAAGCTTCGAATACCAACTGGAAGAAGGCGTTGGATTAGCACATGATAATCATGGCTCTTTAATCCCAAAAATCGATTTGTTTCCACGTTCACGCAACGGGAGATATTCGAAGCAAACCCATTTGGAACTGTACACAAGAAAGAAACTTGAAAAATTATTTCTTCCCCTCCGGTTTAACTGTGAAAAACTGATGCCTCTTTCTTAGTACACCGCCGACTTTCTTCATCCACAAGGGTCGCCATATGCCCATTTGTTCCAAATCTAGGCGAGCTTTGATAGTGTCCTTCGATTTTCCCTCAATGTCTAGAATTGTCCCCACCAATGTATCACACACATTTTTCTCAATATGCATCACATGAAGGTTGTGTCTAAGCTTTAACTTGGACCAGTACGGGAGTTCAAACAAAATACTCTTATGCGTCCAGTTCTAATGTGTAGATGGTTTGGGCCCAGTAACACCTTTGCCAAATGGACCAAATTGTAAACTGTTCAACTTCGCCAGAATGTCATCTCCCGACCATTCTCTGGGTCTGAGGCGGATCTCAATGTTGCCATCGAAGGATGTATCGTTCGTACACCACTCGTGATCCCACGATAACCATCTACGATGACCCATATAACAAACCTTTCCAGCGTGCCAAGCAAATGTTACGTCCTCCTTGCAGACTAGACATGTCATATAACCCTTTGCACTCCACCCGAAAATCATTGCATAAGCATGAAAATCATGTATCGTCCACATCACTCTCGCAAGGTGAACATCTGCCCAGTAGACTTATAAAATGTACGCACACCGTTTTCCCATAAATTCTTTAATTCATCAACCAACGGCCGCAAATAGACATCAATGGACTTTCCTGGATCTTCGGTAATTAATAGACTCATCATCGTAAATTCCTTTTTCATGCACTTCCAAGGTGGCAAATTATAAGGAACTACGACGATCGGCCAAGTGTTGTGGGTTTGGTTTAGAACCCCGAATGGATTAAATCCTTCAGTAGCAAGTCCTAGTTTGACATTGCATGGGTCTGCTGCAAAATCAGGGTACATCCGATCGAATTCTTTACATGTCTGTCAGTCTGCAGGATGCCTCATAACATCATCATTAACCTGTTCTTCCTTATGCCATCTTATGTCGGTTGCAGTTTGCGTCGACATGTACAAGCGCTGCACTCTAGGCGTTAATGGAAGATAACGCATCAGCTTTTGTGGAATCTTCGTCGTTCTATTTTTAGGTGTGATTTTATATCTCAGCCCATTACAAACAGGGCATTCATTCAACTCTTTGTTTTCCTTATAGAACAATATACAATTATTTACACATGCATGAATTTTTTCATACCCTAATCCCAGACCTTTCAACACCTTCTGGGCACTTTTAAGATCTTTAGGCAAACAATTGTCCTTTGGAAGCATCCTCTTCAAAATCCCCATAAAGTAATCATAACACCGGTTTGACATGCGGAACTTCATCTTGCCTTGCATCAACTCCACAATCAATGTAAGAACGAAAAAGTCTTCACAACCCAGGTATAATTCTTGCGTGGCATTTTTCAATAGCCTTTCATACTTCTCGAATGCTTCCTTATCCATGGTGGGAGGCACGTCATCCCCCACTTCCTCATTGTCATTGCTCGAGACGTATGGATAACAGTCATTTACAATACCCATGACTTGGTCATTACCAGATAAACTTTCTTCAATAGTCTCCGTTCGTGACTGGTACGAAGACGAAGCATGATGTAATGGTTCCCCATGATGATTCCATCTCGTATAGGTCTGCGTCATCCCATTTCTTACCAAATGATATCGAACATTTTCAAATGTCTCCCACATATGATTGTTACACGTCCTACACGGACACTTGATATCAGTTGAACCCCGGTTGTGTCTCATTGCGAAGTCAATAAACTTATCTACCTCTTACAAATATTCATTAGCACATCTGTTCGAATTCTGTATCCACTGTCTGTCCATTTTTCCTGTTACCACATTAAACAAAGACAGGGGAGCATTAGAACAACTTCAACTATGTCTCGTCACCTTATGCCTCTGGTAAATGCCCTATCCCATTCGGGAGTGCACATTTGTGTCTCGTAGTTTACGGATCCACCAAGATTAGATTTCGACGTGGGAAACTTTTGGCAGCATCTCCCTACAGTTCTCCAAGTGCACGACGTAGATATCAAATACCTATTTATTATGCACTCGAAGAACGTAAGAAGATGTTACCAAAAATCCACGATTGAAACCTAATCCGTCAACCGCAAACTACGACACACAAATGTGCACTCTCAAACTGTCCAAAAATGGGACAATTCAAGAATCAATTGGATCGCAGTCACACTTTCGCATCCATGTGCGAAATCCAATTAATTTTCAAACAGGAAACTAATTTTTTGTTAAAAAAATGCATACGAAGTTAATAGTACGTCCAACACAAAATAAATTCGTACAAAGTTAATTACTATTAACTTCATACGTACAACGTAACATAAAGTCATTCAACATATACAAATTATTTGCATACAAAACCATATAAAATAAATGTACGTCAACAACACAAAATGATCAAGAAAATACCTTCAAATTGGTCCTCCAACAACAATCCTATGCAACAAACCTATAAAAAATTAATTAATTTATGTTAATTTTAATTCAAAAATAATAAATTAATATTAGAAAATAAAAATTACAGTTAACGATTACAGGGCCCGGTGGTGGTGGTGGAGGAGGAGATGGTAGCTAGCTAGGGGGAGAGAGAGAGATCTAGAGGGAGAGAGAGTGAGATGAGTGAGATAGGGAGAGAAAGATGGAGATGAGTGAGATAGATAGGGAGAGAGATTTGGAGGGACAAATTTGGAGGGAGAGATCCGAGAGGGAGAGATTGAGATTGAGAGGCAGCTGGTTGCAGTTTTTTGCAAAAACTGCCTCTCGAGTCTAAGGAAGGGGATTAAATCAGCTTGGTTTTGTGCGACGAACATATTCGTCACCTAAAGTACTATTTTCGTCACCTAAAGTCCAACTTTTTTTTGGTTTTGCGCTACGAAGAATTCGTTGCCCAAGATATTTTAGGAGACGAAATTATTTGTCGCGCACAATTTGGCGCCAAATTCTCCTTTTGCCGCCACTATTTCCATCTTTTGCACGACGAATGTATTTATTTGTTGCCCATTTCATTTTTAAGCGACGAATGTCTTCGTCACCTAAATGTTCTAACATTTTAGGCGACGAAATAGGATTTTCGTCGCCTAAAGTCCTCTTGCCCGACGAAATTTTCTCCATCGCCTAAAGTTTTGTCGCGCAAGCTGTTTTTTCTACTAGTGGACTGAGCCTAAAATGCAAAGAAGGGCTAGGGAAATCCTACACAACCCCATGTTAATGGTTTGTTCTCTTTGCTGAGAAATCTAGTGAATATTAGGTTATGGATGGGAAAATGAGATGTTATGGTGTGGAGTATTTATAATTGCGGGGAATGGTAAATATTGATATGCAAAAGTACTCAATATTTGTCTTGTTAAATACAAAACACTTTGAAAATTAATCAAAAGTACTCAATATCAATATTATATAGACAACGTATCAACGCTATATATGTCGATATTGTATTGATATAGTGTCAATATTGAGGTACTTTTGATTAGTTTTCAAAAAGTGAGTATTTTTTATTTTAGAAGACAAATAGTGAGTACTTTTGCATATTTCCAATGAAAAAACCATTCTAACCCTATCAACAAAACTAAAGAAAATAACCAAAATAAAAGTTATGGGCAATATAGGAAATTAAACACAAAATACTTTTACTGTTTTTTTCTCTCTCCCTCACAGCCAGGTAACCATATCAGTTGTCCCCATTTTTCCTCCCACCTCCCTCCTACGTTTCCCAAATAAACTAAATTTTAGTGACGAAATAGTTACCTCAGAAACAATCGCTAAAGATGAAAAGCCTCATCAGTGACCAAAAACCATCCGAAGGTCGTCACACAAACGATTTAGCGACTAAAATCAAAATTTGAATAACCACCTGAATAGCATGGGTACAATTGCTAGTACTATTATTAAAACAACCCTCTTTGTCAACCAAGGAGGATGAAAAGACAAACATGCCCTTATTTAGTTTAATTTGAATTAAATAAAATTAATATGTCCAGGGCATAATAATAATTTTGTAACTAAAAGTAAAAATAATATTATTCCAGTGTTTATCTTTTCCACTACTTTCTTTGGGTCAAACTTGCATGGTACGTACCATTAAATGGTCCGACAATTGAATGATTAAATATTTATTTGGAGTTCATTGCAAATTAATCTGAGATCATTCAATGGCCGGATCATTCAATGGTACGTACCACCCAAGATTTTTCCACTTTGTTTCCCACCTTTCAAGTTTTTCTAGCAAAAACCATCTCACATGCATAGCATGTGCACGTTTGGTAATTTTAATTGGCAAAAGACCCTTGCCAGGTAAAATAGAATCTCTAAGGTAACACGACACAACGGTATAGTGATATTCATATTGTGTAACTTGTAAGCCAAAAGTTTTAAGCTCAGTTTCTTTAAATGAGAAGTTCGATACCAAATTTGTGGTTAGCCAATTGTGTGATTTAGTCAAATTCCAACATCTGAACATCTTTGTTTCAAGAAAATAAAACTTTAGAGAAGAACCGTATATCACATGTATTGCAATAGAGCTGGTTTTCGGCGAAATCTATTTTTTAGCCCTATGCTAAAGCAAAGCCCTATCCCGCCTATGCCTATGCCTCAAGTAAATAAATAAGCTAAAAGCAACTGCGCGTTGTAGCCGTTTTTTATTGAAACTCCCTGAGTATTATTTCGTAATGTAAAGCTAGTCTAAAGTAGATTCAGGATCAGGGTGGCGGGTGGGGCAAGAAGGTAGATGATAATAAAAAATTCTCGGAGAGGTAAGAAAGTCTCGGAGGCGAGTGGGTATGTGTTCAGTGAAGACGAGGTGACGGACTAAGCGTTCTTCACTCTCTTTATATTACAGAGCGCAGCAACCAAGGTGCATATTTTTCCACATCGTACTTAATTTTCTTTTTCAAAGTTTACTGCATTCATGAATCCTTCCCCGAAATTGACGATAAGCTTAGTAGACCTCGGACTCAACAGATGAACATATACGTTTCCTAGATGCATCAATCGTATATTTTTCTCAAAGAGGAGAGAAGTAAAAGGATATGGACAAATGCAATTTGTTGATATCAAAATGAAGAAGCAGACTATAGTTTTGATGGGAGTTAGAAATAATTAGTTCCAATGTTGCATTCTTTACCAAAGCAATTATAGAGCTCGTTTGAAAGTGTTTTTAAAATGACTGAAAGTGTTTTTGGTGAAAATATTTTTGGAACCAATTCTTACTAAAAACGCAAGTGAATCCTCAAAAAGCACTTGAAGTGCTTCATAGAAGAAGCACATAGATGATGCTTCTTGCAGAAAACACTTCAAGTGCTTTTGGAATCCAAAAATATTTTCTCTATGAACGCTTTCAGTCATCTTAAAACTACTTCCAAACGAGCCAATAGTCATCAACATAAATTTCAAAGGTTTCAAGGGATGATTGTGTTACCAAATATTGGGAAAATAAAGTATTATAGATAGCAATATAATATCTTGGTCAGTGATCAATATTATTGTTACTCCTGCAGTAGCTACGTTTTTGTCGTTGCGATTGCTCATTTTTGTTATAGTGACAATTTAATTACCTCGAGAAAGTTTGATTAATTTTCTTATTGTGAATAACTCTAAGTTAATGCTAATATTCTCATGCAAATGATGGATTGTCCTAGTGGTTAGGTCATTTATCTTGAATCCATAGCTTCTTGAATTCAAATTCTTCTCCTCCCTTTTAGCGTAGATTTGTGTAGAAAAAACAAAAGTTAATCCTCTCATATAAATATTTAACCAAATTGACGAAATTGTAATCATGACACTTTATTTTACCTGTAAAATAATCTAGAAGTAGAATTTTCTTATATCAGTTTGGCAACAATTTGGGTTCTTTAGTTCGTAACGTAATGTGGACGTTCAACTTTGACAGTCATGCAAATAAATTTCCAGATTCTCAATTCCTCATAAGGAAATATGCAAAAGTATTCACTATCTGCATTCTAAATAAAAAAACTCACTTTTTGAAAATTAATCAAAAATACTCAATATCGACACTATATCAATACAATATCGACAGATATAGTGTTGATACGTTGTCTATATAGTGTCGATATTGAATACTTTTAATTAATTTTCAAAAAAATGAGTGTTTTTTATATAAGAAGGCAAATAGTGAGTACTTTTTACATATTTTCCTTTTTTTTCATCCTTTTTTTGGTTAACAAAGAGAGTTCTATTAAATAGTAGAGATAATAGTATAGAGGGTCAACTGGGGATGCAGATCTGTTGTGCCCATAAACCCTCTGCCTGCGTTATGGTTTCGACGCATGTCCTCTCATTTAATCCACAAGTTAACTCTGTTAACTTGGCATATTAAAAAGAAATTGAAACCAAACATCACCGAAGCCTCTTGCCCAACCTTCATTCTCCTTGCCGCCGGCATCAACAGACATCATCACCCTCGGCGTAATACTGTCAACCACACCATGCCAGAGGTTGAAATCCTTCTCCTCGCCGAAGGACCAAATAACCCAATCCCTAATCCATTGAAATTTCATTTAGTGGATTAAGGTGTTCCTCGGTGATAAAGATAGGGCTGGGAATTTTGTACCGAAATACCGAAACCGTTCCGAAAAATACCGAACGCAATACCGAAAATCCAGATACTGAATTACCCCGAATGGTTCGGTCCCCAATACCGAAAAAATACCGAAATTTCTGTACGAGAATCGGGACCGTATTACCGTGTATTCGGTAATACCGAACCGAACCGAACCATTCGTTTCCTCCCTATTCTTTCTGTTACCTTCCCACTTTTGAGGTATTTCACAGGACATCCAAGGAATGGGTCTTTTGAGCTCCTTGGCTCTAATTTGATCCCACTGATCAATTGCCTTTTCAATTTCGCGACCCATCATCGCACCAGTATAGGTTCTTGGATTTAGGCAGTGGAGATGTGCGCCTCGTCATAAACTCAGACGGCCCACGAAGAGGCGACAATGGCTTTAAAGGGTGGTGCTCCAATATGCGTTTCCTTATCATAAGATTTCATTTTTCATTTTCGAGGTTGACTAATAGGATCTCCGTCGACATTCTGGCTTCTCGTATCTTTGAATACGATTTCTCTATGGAATGGCACCAAGAGTGCCTATATGCTTGGTTGCTTTCTCATTGCCAAGCCAGCCCTAGAGAGAGAGAGCGAGAGCCATCCATGGACTTGGGCATGATGATTTGACTGACCGCTCACGACCAACTGCTGGGTTGCTGCTGCTTTGGCTCTTCCCGGTCCTAGTCTCTGCAAACCGAACCATTCGTTTCCTCCTCTTCCCGAACCGAACCATTCGTTTCCCCCTCTTCCAACTCTTCGTTTCCTCCTCTTCCCAATCCTAGTCTCTGCAAATTTTCTCAGCAACCAAACATCCCCATTTCTTTCTCTACCCTTATCTTGAAAGTCTTTAGCTAATTACCCAGAAAAGGCTCTGCCTTTGTTTCGGGGAGCCCAATACCGAAATCGAACCGAAATTTTCGGTATACCGAAGTTTCGGTATACCGAAAATTTCGGTTCGGTTTCGGTATACAAAATTTCCTCCTTGAAATTTCGGTTTCGGTTTTCGGTATCGGGGTTTCGGTTCGGTTCCCAAACCGAACCCAGCCCTAGATAGAGATGTTCCTTCAAATCAAACCAGGTTTCCTTCTTCACCAACTAGCCAAAACCCGACTAGAACTGCTTCGAACCGCACCGTATGGACCGAGTGAGACTCAGCCAAGAAAACGCGTCAGACCCATTTGTGTTTGCAGAAGCCATAGCTCGAAAAGTGGGTTTTTCCTGGGAAATTTTGGGTCTGTGCTTGGTGGGTAAGTTGAAAAGAAGAGGTCTTGGAGATGTGTGGTTGATTGTGACACACCCCACCCTCGATACCCACGTGGATACCGAATGCGGGCGTGCTGGCCGACACTCGTAAGTGACGAAGCCATTAAATGCATGACAACACTTAGTGTAACCAAAATTAAAATTGTAATAAAGTTGCAAAATCCGATTTCAATATGCATATGGTTCAGAGCGTACTAATTTTGAAACAGCGGAAAACAAATGATAAACTGAGTTCCTAGAATCTCTATCCATAACAGGGATGGATATTATTATAGAAACTGAAAGAAAAGGTAGATCCCTACATGGTCGGGATGGATGATCAGAGCTGCCACGCAAAATCCTCGACTGCGCCGGATGCACTATCACTATGTCCTGAAGGGGGCGCAAAAACAAAAGTGTGAGTGGACAAAAATAAAAGTTTTAGCAAACCTTTCTCTTTTCAACATACTAACCCCCTGTTTGAAAACCAGTATATCGTCGAAACATACTATCATAGTATAGTTCAAAAGATACTTTAAAAGTATACCGAAAATAATTCCAAAAGGTGTAACATTCATAAATCACCATTTCATTGTTCCAAGAATATATAGACAATGGAAAACCAACACAGGGTATGTACGGGTTGAGGAACAGCCTTTCAATCACCGTACAAGCTCAATACGTTATCCAATAATTTGTACTCCTAGTACCACACACATGTAAGCTTGCGCCGCAGCGCGTCACACCTGAGTCCTTACGTAGTGGGGCCTTTTTCCCATAAAAAACAATAAACGTAAGACAAGCTTGCACTAAAGTATTTACCGGACAATACCCCTGGAGTACAGTGCGTGTGACCCAAACATGTGAGAACTGTCCTACGGCCGTGAGATGGTACTACAACGTAGTGAAAGCATACCAAGTGTGTTTGAAAACATACATATATAATCATGTGTTTAGATATAAAGAACGATATCCATTTCATAATTTCCCAAATATTTAATATCGCATAAATAAATATTCTCATCGGAATCATATATCAAATACCAAAATATATTTATGCAACCCAAAATCATAGTCTAAAACCATTTATTAATATAAACCATAAATATTCAAACCTTGTATAATCGAATATATTTATGGTTAGAAGTTATATATTGAATACCATCAAACTTATGCATAAACGAATATAATCGAAAATCATTTCACAATATATATATATATATATATATATATATATATATATTCATGCCTTGAAATCACTTAAAACCATAGAAAATCATTTAATAAAACAAAAGTCCACTCACAGGTGTTCGAGAGTGAAATCTCCCCCGGTGTTGCCCTCCTTGGTGTGCGGAGTCGAAGAATTACCTATTTAATATTAGGGAACAAATTAGAACTTCCCTAAAATAAATTAAAAATAGGCCTTAAAGAGAAATCCCCCAAAAATAATAATATTTTAGCGAAAACGGGCTCGAAAAATGATTTTCGGGCCCCGAAAACCCTACAGCCGCCGTCCACCGCCGCCGGCGCCGGGAAACGGTAAGACGCGCCGCCACGCGCCGGGAAACGGTCAGACGCGCCGCCACGTGCCGGGAGGTGGCTTCACGCGCCGGCACACACTGGTACGTGTCGCCACGCGCTAGCGCGTGTCGCCACGCGCCTGCACGCGCCGTCCCACGCGCGGCTGACGTCAGCCACGCGCCTGCTTACGTCAGCGCAGTTAAAGTTAACGGAATATACCTTTTTGGACGAAATATGCTGACGCCGTTAGGAATATTCTGTTACCATTAACGGAATATTCCGTCGTCCCCTTCCTCGCTCCGGCCGCTGTCTGGTTCGCCGGAATCTGGAAATTTAATACCGATTATGTCCCAAAACTTCAAAAATCCATAACTTCTTCGTTCTTTGGCCAAATTTAACGTGCCATATATCAAATTGAAGGTATTGAGGAGTAGAATATTTTCATACCAATTTGGGGCCGGAAAAATGGCCGGAGATAGCCTGAAATTGGCCGGGAAGCTTCGGGAAACCCTAATTCCGTTCTCCTTCAAAACTGCACCAAATTTGACGTTCTTTATATCGATTTGAACCTACTCAATCCAATAAAACCAATGGTAATGGTCTCGAGGCTTACCTTGGTCTGGTTTGCACAGAGAATGGACGGGCAGTTTCTCTAAACAGTTCCGACGTCGGTTTGAACGTTCAGGTTCGAGTTTGAAGATTCTGAAATCGCAGCCTCGTCCAGAATGACGAGACGATTGTGATGGTTTGGATTTTGGGCAACGATTCAACAGTTTTGTGATTCGTCCAAGGGTTAGGGTGTCGGTGAACTTTTGGTTTTAGAGAGAAAATGGGAGAGAAAGAGAGAGAGAGGGGAGAAAACATGCAGAAACAAATGGGGAGGGTTGGCTGCTGTGCAGCCAGCCAAAAACCCTAATTCCCATACACGGAGTGGTAAATTACCAAAATGCCCCTACACTTTAAAGTTCTGTAAATTGTTCGTTTGAACTCCGAATTGAGTTCCGCTTGCGCCCACGCGTTCGTGTCGACGAGTACATCAAGAATATGTAAAGAAATAAATTTTTACAAGTCGTCACGAAAAGTCAACAAAAGTCAACATTGACCCCTAAGGGTATGTTGGTAATTTCACATAAATTTTGGGACGGGTTGTAACAGATTGGGGTCGAAGTGGGTTCAATTTGTATGTGATTTTAAGGTCCCTTTTTTTGGTGGGAAATTGGAAATTACAGAGATTGCATAGTTGAACGGGGGCGAGGAAGGGTTGAGCAGAGGCTTCAGTTTGGTTTCAAGTTTTTTTTTTTTTTTAATATGCCAAGTTAACAGAGTTAACTTGTGGGTTAAATGATAGGACATGTGTCGAAACCAGAAAGCAGGCAGAGAGTGGGCAAAATGTATGTGGGCATAGTAGATCTGCACTCGTCAGCTGGGGGTCCAAAGTCAACGGATACCCATTTAGAGTGTGTTGGTCAACGGACAAGTCAGCACCATCATCTTAATCAGCCTCCAAATTTAAATCCGGGATTATTGGGTCTAGAGATGCGCGGGAGAAGTTCAAACTCAAACGTTCCATGTTTGAAACAGGATCCCGATGATCACTCCCATTAGCACTGTTCGCGAGCCTTTCGCAGAGAGCAGGCTAGGAGCACACAGGCTTCACTCCTATCCCTTCGGAGGGATGCTCGTGAGACCTTCTATTGTATGGTTGTTGTCAGGCGTGCCACTATTGGCTTCTGCCAATAGAAAGATGTAATATATATTAAGACTGTGCCACAGCAATATAATTTCCATTCATCTGACAAGCGACTTAATTAGATAAGTGCAAGCTAGGTTCTTTTTATCGCTTCTGCTTGTTAAGGACTTTATTCTCTCTCGATGTTTATACTAAAGATTGTTGAGATAGATTTTTGTTATAAACTCGGTTATAAATCAAAATGCCCCACGTCGCGCATACATAAAGGTAAAGACGATAATTAAAGACTAATGTAAAGACCGTAATTAAAGACCGTAATTGAAGGGCTTGGAAAGTAAAAACTTGTAAGTAAAGCACTCAAAGATAAAGAGTCGATAACGAAAGACTTGGGTAAAAAGATCAACGTTATTATATTTTAAGTTCTTCACGCACCAACAAACGTCCATCGTGTTGGTTTTTGTTTCATCGATAGTTCTCTATTCTATCTGGATGGTTTTAAGGGTAGTTCCTTAAGGGAGATGATCAAAGACCCCTCTCGCCTAAGATTCTCAATCGATACTATCGCCGCTTGCTGGGATAGCAGCTAAATTCACTATCCTGGGGAGTTAGGATATAAGGACCTACGCAGTCGGTCTTTGGCTTCTCGGTCGCGTGGTTACACAAGTAGTGCGAATGAGAGCATCGTATAAAGACGAAGTCCGTATTCGGGGAAAGGCTTTGAGGGATTTCCCGCAGGTTTCTTTTTGAACGTGTGAGTCTCTTGCTTTTTTATTTGGTTGAGTGTCTTTGCTTCTCGAAGTCGCCGGCTACACAAGTAGTGCGAATGAGAAAGAGCTGGTATAGGAGACGAAGTCTCGTATCCGGGGAAAGGCTTTGAAGGGTTTCCTCAAAGGTTTCTTTCTCACAACTGTAGAAAGTTCGTTTAGTTGGTTTGAGTGTCTTTGGCTTCGGGCCGCCGGCACAAGTAGTGCGAATGAGAAAGGTGCCAGTGAGACGAAGTCTATATCCGGGAAAGGCTTTAAGGGATTTCCTCGTGAGGTTTCTTTCGAACTAGAGAGTTCTCGTTTTTAGTTGGTTTGAGTGTCCTTGTCTTTGAATTCTCTCCTCGTTTATATAGACGAAAGCAGGGAGCCCATGTCATCGCTGCCACTTCTCTCTCGCTAGAAGACTTAGTGAGGAAAGGCTCAATCCGAAAGCACAGTGTAACGCCTTTGACGTCTCTACCCCACCGAGAAAAGGTTCTTTATTCGTAGTCCGTTCCCTCCAAAATTGCCTAATGCTTACATTAAATGCCGTTCGTACTTCTTTCCTTTCGTTCGAGCTCAGCCTCGGCTGGGCCCTTTCTTTCTTAGGCCCAACCCATTACCAAACTTTAAGTCATGGCCCAAAGTCTATATAGACAAATGGGTGCTTATGCGACCGCCGTCACCTCGCTCAAAAACCGTCACTTGGAGACTTTAGCCGTTTCTCTCAAGATCCGATTTTGCTTTCCCATATTGCAGAGATCTTTGCAATGAATGCTCTAAAGGGGGAGTAGGTGCAGGCATTGAATGCTCTAGTGGGGGTAGGCGCGCCTTTTATCCTTCATTACTTATCGAACTGGCCGGGCCCTTCTCCTTATGCTCACTTTATTTGCCCGTAACTTCATTCTAGCTCCAAGTAGGCTTTTCGGTAAAACACAGTTCCTTTAAACTTACTTAAGCCGTTTCATGATCAATTTTAGTCAAGTTTAAGACCTCTTGGATTTTCTCACTATCATCTTTTGAGTCTCGTGGACAACTATTTAATTCTTTGGTGTGAACCTAATTGCCGTTAATGATCGGCTTTGGTCAAGCTTATGACTCCTTGGTAACTCCTTCTTACCTTTGGAATCTGTGGAAAATCCTCTTTATATTCGAGTGGTAAATCAAGCCTTAGCAACGCCATCTCCGCATTTCCTAGCATCTGCAAACTCTCTCCCTCATTTCCATCTTATATCCATGGTAATGATAGAGAGAAATCTAGCATGTCACTAGTAAGCCTTTTGCACAATCCCTTACAAAATGGGAACAAAGCCCTCGAGGCTTGTTCCAACTTTCATTGCTCCCACATCCTAACACACCCACTATACTAGTGACTGATTGCTAATGGGGGATACTACCATGCCCCGTCCTCGTCGTAAATCTAGAGCTCGTGCATAATCTCTTGGATCCGGTGAAACTCCTCCAGATCCCATCAGCCGATCTCTCCCCCGGCCTCACCCTCATTTTCCTTAATCTTGGGAAAATGGCACTTTTCTCGGGCCTCCAATGGTCGGATGAAGTGAGGCTTCGGGAACTTCGGGTTTCTCCGCCTCCACTGGGTCATGGAGTAAATGAGCTCCCAAATCTTTTGGTTGCCTTTCTTGGAATAAAGAGCAAGCTACACAGTTTTGTACTCGATGGATTCTAATGTAAAAGGTTTCTTTGGAAACTTCTACTCTAGGCTATAATTAGGGTCAATGTTTATCAAACGAATTGTCTTCTTTCTAGTTTATCTTCAGTTGGGTATGAACAATTTCTATCCTATAATAAAGCAAGTTTATTTTCTATCCTATTTGTTCAAACAAGATCTCCCAAAAATAGCTCCATCTCGCCTTACTAACTCAATGATTCTCAATTAACATCCCTAATAAACCATCGGGTTAGAAAATATCCTATTTACCCTTTAATTTAAACCAACCAACCGTTTCTAATCGGCTTTTTCCAAACTTTAAGACGCCTTGAACTCGTGATAGACGCTCATTTTCTCGGCGCACTTAAACACGTTTCAATGTAAAACGGTTCCACTAATCGTTACTTTTGAGAGCACGACCGAACTCGTTTAACGGTTATAACCGTGACTCGCGCTGTACCTTTCATCTCCAAACCGCTCCTCTTTTCGACTAGCCTCCCGCAACCTTACTCGAATTCAACCCTCAAACTTTCTTGCCCTACTTCTTATTCAACAATGGCCCCCAAAAGAGAACCCCAGCTTACTTAGTGAGAAACCGGGCCGAGCATAAGCAGTAGTCAATAGCTGAAGCCTCCCGAGGCCCGTCCCTAACACTTATGCGCCTCAACCCTACTTCCTTCAATGGGCTTACACTATTGGCCCTTGCCGGCCGTCGCTCGCCTCAGCTACCGAGTCGACCTCTGGCCATGAAGTCCCCGGGTCTCCGCCTCACCGTACATGCGCCACTGAGAAGACTTCCTAGAATCTAGTGGAGAGGGGGTACCCTCACCCTTCGTCTACGCTGGCCGAATCCGACGTAAAAAATATGGGTCTTACAGATGGTCGACTAGCCCGATCGTCTTCACCACGGTATGGTGAGTATTGGAAGTCCAACTAGATCTTTCATTTGATTGAGATGTCCAAGATTCCTCAAGAACCCGATCTCGCTTTGGTTCACTGTAGCTATGTTCCCCGGGAACACCGCCACCAACACCCCGACTGTGTGTGGCCTCATGTCCCCGATCGGCCCTAGACATGACTAACTCTTTTGGGCTAGCCATACTAGAAGGGTAGTGGATGCTCACCGGCGATTGGAGCAACCTCATCCAACTGGGTCAGTAAAAAAGAAGCAACCCGATTGGGTGGGCTGTTAAGGATGGAACCCGATGCCGACTTCGCCGAGCACCCCATCTATTAAAGTGGTCCTTCCCAAGTTGGACTCCACTTTCCGAACCCCTCTCGACTTGAGTCCAATGGAAGGATAGCCTTCATACTAACTCATCGGGTCGAAGGCTTTCCCCTTTTACCTTTTTTGTTATATGCCCTAGCCACCGATTGCTTGCTTGCCGTAATTTTATTCAAGGCTCGAGCCCAACTCATCCGCATTTTCTACCTCTTGGCACATGGCCCGTAAATACCATCCGAGTGTAAACCATATTGGTTCTCAATTCTCGCAGACATTACATTAATTCTTACGGGTAGCACCGCATCCCGTCGTGTTGCGGAAACGGTGTGGTCCTTGTACCACTCCAGGCTCCGATAGGCCCACAAAGTGTCTTTAACTTCTCATGCCATTTCCTCGGGGTTATCATCGGGCCATCTTTTTGATGATGTTTACCAAGACCTTATTGTTTGCTTCAAATTGTCCATCGGACTCCGTGGATAGTAAGGACTCGATCGTATTAGCTTGATCTTGAATTTTTCCGCAAAACTCCATCGTTTCTTTAGATATAAAAGATGGTCCCCCTATCGCTTATGATCGTTTTGGTATCCCATATCTCAGGCAAAATCTTGCTTCTTATGAACTTGATGACCTTTGCGTAAGTACTTTCTTGGATGTACCACGGCTTCCACCCATTTCATAAGTAATCAATAGCTACTATGATGAACGTGTGCCCTTGGAGGAGGGAGGATAAACTGCCCAATGAAATCCATCGCCCGCCCCTAAAGGGCCACTGCCCACCATTGTGGTTCATCGGGATAGCCGAACATGTTGAAGAGGCCATACTGCACTCTTCACATCCTTTGGCATACTCCTCTCTCGGCACCTTTCTCCATTTTTGGCCAAAATAGCCATATCTTCGTATTAGCCAACGCATTTTAATCCTACTGATGAGCTACGTACTCCTTCATGAACCTCACCATTATCCTCATGGATTCAATAGTTCCCAAGCATCTTAAAGTGTAAAACCCATTTGGTGTTTTTCGACTAAATCTTTATCCCATATTGAATAATTTGACGCTTGAGTCCTTAGCTTCCTTTCCGTTTGTATTGATGGATTGTTGAGATAGTTTATTATTAGGAACCTTCACCTTTCACCTTCGGTTCTATTTGCATAACATCCATCTCAAACTCTATCAAATACCGAGGGAAGTGATCTTGCTCGGGACTTCACCATTGGTTTGACCAAACCGAACCTCGTACCCGTATGCAATTTGGGCCATGTCATTGGCAAACCAAATTTCTGGGAATGTAATTACAAGAATGCAGCTTCTCTCCCGTGTTTCCACTAAGTATCCGATAGCACACATATAACTAACCATCACCAAGTTTTTACACCCTGTATTTCCCCGTGAGCTGGTTGATGACTAGCTCGTAATCACCAAAGATGTCCACACTTGGTGCCCCTAGCTCCACTAATATTTCCAACCCGATGATGAGTAAGCTTCATATTCGGCTCGGGCTTGTTAGTCGTGCCATCAAAGTCTAAATGGAATGAGAAATGATAATGATCAGCTTTGGGACTAACTAATATTATACCATCCAGGCTTGGCTTTCAGTAGAACCATCAAAAAACAAAGCTTGCATAGGAGTGAGCCATAACTGACAATGTCCTTGGCATTTTCGAAAGAAACATCCCTTTCTTTTCCGACAGCGGCATCGGGATACCGCCGATTCCGATATCTTATGAGGCTGTTCTTTTGATACCGAAGCCGACCTGCTTGGATGTGACGCTAAAAAGTCCGCAATGGCTTGCCCTTCAATAGCCTTCCCGAGGCACATATTGGTGCTGTATTCCGACAGAGCTAACATCCATTTTCCAATCCGAATTGTTACCATCATTGGCTTGGATAACATATATTTGACCACATCCGTATTAGCAATTATGTGGACTGTGTATGGCAACATGTAATGCTTCTTGGAGTTTGACCGTCGTAAAATATGTAGCTCATAGCTTTCTCTATCTAAATATACCTGTTTCGCATCGGGCCAAACTCCCGCTTAGGTAATAGACCGCCCGCTCCTTTCCCTCCTCATTGTCTGGGTAGGGAAACCGCTCTATTGATAAGCCGATATGCTGTGCCTTAAGGGGTTTTCCTTTCTTTGGTGGCATCAACACATGCGCTTAGCCATATACTCGTTTTTTGGTAACCGACTCCCCATTCAAACTCGTTTCTGTTTCTTTTGAGCTTTAGCAAAGGGGGATAGAGGTTTAAGTTTTCCTGGCCGACAGCTAAGAACCTCCTCAAGAATTGGATCTTTCCTAGTAACATTTGGAGTTCTTTTCCTTATTTCTTGGTGAGGGTGAGTCTATGATTGCTTTGGCCTTATTTTTGTCTACCTCTATACCTCTTTGATGAACTAAGAATCCTAAGAAATTTCCAATTTCCCTCGCTTTCTTACCCCAAAGGCACATTTCTTCAGTTCATTTTCAATTTATATGTAGCCTCATCCTCCCTAGCACTTGTCTCAAGTCTACCAAGTGGTCTATATCGTCTTGGATTTAACCACCACATCGCCGATATAGACTTCTAAGTTGTGACCGATGAGGTAGTGGAAGATGGTATTCATGGCCCCTTGATATGTAGCCCCTCGCCAACCGAAGGGCATGACTACATATTCAAAGGCTCCAACATGACCAGACATCTCGAATGTTGTTTTATGAATATCTGCCACCCATTCTCGATTTGATTATAACCAGCATTTCCATTCATAAAAGGATAGAATTTTATGGCCGGGCCGCAAACATCAATAGACATATCTCGACATAGGCATTGGATAGAAATCCTTGGGAGTAGCATCATTGTACTTCGTAATCAATACAAACTCTTATTGCCTTAGTCAAAACTTTTATTACGTACAATATTAGTCAGCCATTCTACATATTTGGCCTGGCCTAATGAACCCCGCGCCTTCGTAAGTTTTTATCTCTTCCCCGCACTTTCTCTTCAATCTCCTTGACATCCTCCCGGCCGCTTGTCAACCGGCTTATATCCTCCTTGATTGGCATTCTATGTTCTACCACAAGGTTGAATCCAACCCCGGCATCTCATCATAATGTCATGCAAAGCAGTCCTTGAACTCTCGTCGCCAGCCTTGATCAACTCAACCCGATAGTCACATGACAACAAATGCCACTAATCCTTATTGGCCTCGAATCACTTTCTGCAAGCCTGGGCCAATAATGGTTTCCAAGTGGATCCCTGACTCGCACGGTTTATCCGGCTCACTCGAAACAAACTCTCGCACTTCGAAGCTTGGCTCAAACCGTCCTCGGCCAATCTAGATCATATGTATAGCCTTCGTTGTCTCGCGCCATTGTATCAAAAGTTGATATGTCCAAGGCTTGAATGGTATCTTCTTTTGGTTCCCGAGGTAATAGCATGATTTTCACCCATCTCTCCCGTCAAATCTTTTTAATGCCCTCCTTTCTTTTCGTACTCCCTAGCCTTCTTTGGATCGCGATTGGATTGCCATCACTCGATCCTTTCTCGCCCGTTGTACTTATCATAAGGCTTGTAGGCTCGATTAGAAATGGCCTGGCCCCATTCCTCCTAGGTCATCGATGTGGCCTCCAAGGCTTTCTCTGTCGTCACCCGTAAGGCGGCCGTCTTCACGCCCTGCATCGGAATGTTCCCACATATGGGTTGTAGTTTGCCTTCGATATACCGGTCGCCGAAAAACAAAGCCGTGGGTCGGCTCGTACTCGCCTCCTGTAATCCTTCCCGACTCCTTTCCGCGTTCTTCTGCGATATATGGCGATCTCGTTGGTGGAGCAGTATATGGTATGCATAGATATTGGTGTATCCAATCCCTTCCCGCAAGGCGTCGTATACCGAGGTGCTTTCCACCACGAAGAATACTATCATGATTTCTTCAATCCCAAGTCTACTTCCAAAGGTACAACACCATAGGTTCGTGATGCCCCTAGAGAAGTTGGATACGGAGATTTCTATCTAAGATTAAACTGCTGATAGATTGAATCTCCTCGCATCTTGGATTGGCAAAACATTCACCGATGCCTCCGTCGATCATGACCCTTGAAAAGGGTATTCCTTCTAGATGAGTAGTCATGTAGGATGCCAGCTCCCATACGCGCTGTACCATTTTTTGGTTTGGCCTTTGCAAATATCATCATCCTATCATCATGTATCCTCCAGACTTGTTTATTGCTCCTTCCGAAGATTGAGATTCACTCACATCTTCTTGTTGGCTTCTTTTAGAGACAAGAATTTGTGATATGGAAGGATTACCTCGAGAAGTAATCTCCTTCTAGAACCACTTTCCGGCTCCAAGCTCCTAACATGAAAAAGGATGGCAATACGAAACCATGTTGATGTCAAAATTAGACTTTTCAACATTAGCCTTCAAGCTCGAGTTCCTCCTTCCGATTTGCTCGACCCGTCTCTGTCGGCAATCATCTTTTTCAGCCAAGATTCTGATTCTTCATCCTCAATTGCCTCCACAGAAGCCTCCTTACTGGCTGGGGTAAGTGCCAATACATTTGGCTCTAGCAACATTACATCTGGCTCGGAGCCATAATCCACCAGTTGTTCATTTTCAGCGACAATCTTGTCCATCACGTGCACCGATCCGAACTGGATATCCACATCCATTGCCCCTGGTCGAGAAGCCTCTCTAGTTTCGATCACTACTGCCCCCTTCACGATCGGGTTGATATGTAGACCATCACTTGGTCCTATATGTTTGATCGGGTTGGCCTTCTGCCCCTTGACAGGGAGATAAGCCTGGGTCACTCGGTTTTTTCGGCTAGTGGTTGGGCTATCAGCAGCCCTGCTAGTAGATGGTTCGTTCATGTTAGTCTGTGTCCGCATGAACGCTCCATATTTTCTTTGTATCTTCCTCTTAACAGTTCTGGATAACTCTTCTTTGGCTCGTTCATTCTTTCCAGCCCGATACCATTTCCCGTCTACCTCAAATAGTTTTTCTATTTTGTTTGGGGTAGGGGCCTTCACGGCTTCCTTGGGAATCTTGACTTTCAACGCTCCCTCTATGAAGGTCAGCCTTTTCTTCATCGGCTTGGGAGCCCATTGCCTGGTCTCCGAAGTTGGCAGTGGTCTTCTCGATGGTTGGGGAGTTTGATTATGAGCTCTCCTCTTAATGCCCCCAATCCGATCTAATATATTACTTCGTGGTGGTGGCTTTCTGGGGCTATGAGGACCATAATTCTTGGTTGGGCTTCTCATAGCCTTGAGTCGTAGTTCGTCCTTCTTTCTGACCAAGTCCTCGTCAATGACATCTCCTGTAGTTGGGATCTGGAGCTCACATTCGCACTTGCATTTGCTGCACAGTACGATTCCACCTTTGATGTACGCCTTTGGTCGATCAGGCTGAGATTCAATTCTCACATCCCGACTGGCGCTTGGAGGACCCTTTCCCCTGTTAAGGTCCAAGGTCTCCTTCCTTTGGCCATGTCTTGGCCAGTTCAGGTTCACCATGTTCACCGGGACTTCTAGGAAAGGCTCTGTGTCCACCATCATGTTGGCTTGGGGCTTCTCCAAGACCAACTTCCCCTTGTTTATCATCTCTTGGATCTAATCTCTGAACGCCACACAGTTGACGGTATTGTGATTCCAGGAGCAGTGGGGTTTGCAATACTTCTTCCCCTTAACTTCCTCAGGCTTGGGCATCCTTTTTGAGGGGTCCAACCTGATACATCTGTTCTTCACTAACTTATCAAAGAGCTCTGATGTTTTAGTGATGTCGAATGTGTAACTTTGGAACTTAGGGGGCTTGTTGGGGACATAACCTCCTGCCTCCATGGCAGCTCTCTGGTCCTTTACTGGCTTCACCAACCCTTTAATCATCGTCGGGGAGGTTGGTGGTAGCATCTCGACCACAGAAATCTCTAGATCTTCGAACACGTCGCTGTTGTCATCGGGTTGCTCGATGAACTCAAAGTCTAAATGATTGACAGCTTGCTTGGATTTGAAGTAGGGCACTTTTGAAGGGTGCTGATGTTGAGACTCTTCTGCCAGTAGCCTTTCGTACTTGGTGGCAGCCATCACAATCTCCTGGAGGTCATTGAATTTGGCATCCCCGAACTTTTTCCGCAAAGAGATCTTCAGAGCCCTTTGAGCTATAACCACTGACTGGTCATTGCTCATAGGGAACTTGCATTTTATCTTTGTTCTTTTGAACCTCATTATGAAGTCCTCAGTTGTTTCATGCTCAAATTGCTTCACTTCCACCAAATCGTTGATGGTTACCTCATGTTCTAATCTGTAGAACTGGTCGTGAAAGGCCGCCTCCATCTGCTCCCAGGATCTTATGGAGTTTGGGGCCAGAAGGGAATACCAGTGAGAAGCCATCCCCGTCAGAGAGTTGCTGAACAGTCTGAGTTTGTAGTTGGGGTTATCCTTGAAGGGAAATTTTCGTAAAACCAAGTTCATTTGAACAACATCATTAGCATGCAATTAACAGTTAATTGGCGGAATCATGCTTGTATGCATTCAAATTCAAAACTTTACCCAAGAACTTCTATGCCTAGTAGATATGGTGAACCACAACAAAAACTCAAGCACAATTTGAGTTGTGAAATCATATACCTTTGAAGATTCCTCTTTGCATAAGCAAAGGCTAATCACCCATGGAGAGGGCCTTCATTCCTTGCTTGGATGAGAATGGTAGAATAGATTTCTCCAAGTTCCCAAAGTAGGGAACCTCTAAGTTGAAAATGTTATAAAGTTTCCTTTATAGCATTTCATAATGTAGTGGCAAACTAGCAATTAAAGCAAGTTTGCTACACATTCTCTCAATGGCCGGCCATATTGGTTCAATGGGCTGTTTGGGCCCTAATGATTCATTAGTCATTAAGTTGTCATACAACTTAAGTCAATGGGCTTGACGTTCGAAGCCCATTGGGCCTTGAGGCCCAAAACTAACCCGTGGTCTTTAACGAACTTATTCGTTTGATTAATTAACATATTAATTAATCCTTGCCATAAATAATTAAACCATTTAATTATTCTTACGCATCTCCATTATTTCATCAAACTCTACCTTACTCGGTGTACGATCCATTAGGTTCCTTTTAGCGAGGCAGTGGGCGATTAGAACTCATTCAAATCGATTGTGAATTGAAACATATTTTCAATTCTCCCTTTAGTGATTATACACTTTTAGGGCTTCCACAAACCATGAGTGACACCTAGCAGTATGTCATGGCTACCCAAGCTAATCAGAAGAGGTGGAGAACCTATTCAGTTTAGGATTGCAATGCAATACGGTCTTTCTCTAATATAATACTCTCGACCACATTGTTTGGTTTGATAGTTTATTCATGTCTACTATCCAATGTGATTCCAATACTTATATGATTACATTGAATATGATTTGGAACAACTTCCTAAATCTCATTCATACTCTGGCCAGAGATTCTTAATCATATCTTAGAGTATTCTCCTTCAAACGGTTTGAAGGTTAGAGATCCCTTGTTGCCCATTCACTTGCCTCCATGGCTAAGTGGCTTAACCCCAACTATGCCGTGGACACCCTCGGATGGGGTGACTTTGACACAGTCAAAGATCAAGTACCTAACCACAAGACAACTATGATGCCTCAGGTCAAAGGACTACTTTGCATTATCCCAACCATGAGTTCTCATGTGACATGAGTATGAGAACTCCTCGTTGATCGTGTTCAGTGGACTCACTCTATATTGAGCACCTACATGCTTGTCTTAGTGTCAGTCACACCAATGACTCGAGACTAGTCACTCTCCCTGAGAGAAGACATAACATGTACTGATCTTAACGGACTGTCAATGCCTAATTGGCAATCCTATGATCAGAAACGTTTAGGATATGTATATGAACGAGAATGGTCTCATGAACCTAACTTGTTTAGATTACATTCTCATAAGCACATATTCCTTGGACTTATTGTTTAAGCATATAACATTTATATGAGACTCCTTTAAACAATAATCATTGCCCTTTATATTAAACTAAATTAGTTTAACATTTGAAATGTCCGTAAAGTATCATCATATGATTGGTTTTAGGGCACATTTCCAACAATCCTCAAATGCTACGCACTGGTTGGAGTACTTCCTAATGTGCTTTAAGGAAGATACCGGTGAATCTTCCCCATTGAAAGTGGGGAAGTTAGGAACCTTAAAGTTCATCGGGAAGGGGTTTAGTTCATCAATGTAGGGCGGATAAGGTTTTTAATATACCGGCCTTTGATTGACTGCCACTTTCGGCCTCGCCCCTTGGAGAACTAGCCGTCTCAGTTCGGCTATCTCATTCCTCAATCCGATATTATCACCATCTTCTGGTAATAGTATCAAATCGGGATCCTCTGGAGAACAATGGAGGGCCCCCTGACTTCCGTCTGAGCTTTGTTCCGCGTCGGGGCTTCTCCAAACATTGGGAATGAAACCTCCCCTTCCAGCCATATATAGCTTTTGGGGCTGTGCTCTCCCCAATTCTGCCCTTAGATTGAATGCAGGTCTTCCTCTCTGAGCAAATCCTCTAGGAAATTTCTCAGGTTCTGTTTTCTTGGGGACATACTTCCCCGGCTTTCCCTTCGGAACACTGGTGGTTGCTCCGTCTGTAGGGTTGAGGAACAAGCTCTCTCCTGCCACCAGAGAAGTGTTTGGCAACTCCAGCCTCTCTTCCGATGAGAGATCATGCATCATCGGGTTAGGGGTGACAAATCCCTTGCTTCCTTCCTCCATCCTGCCTTTGAGAGGAGGATTTTCCATCGGAAGGACAAATGGTTTAAACTGCTCTATTCCACCCAGGTTCAGTACAGGTTTCTCAGACGATCCTTTAAAACCGGATAACTGGTTGGAAAGGAGGGAGAACCCTTGATCTATCTTGTGCTGGACATTGTTGGAAGACATGCACAGGTTTCTGATGTCTGTACTGTTGTCCAGAGCTATTCTCTCCATGGATTTCATCATCTGAATGATGGTAGACTGCAGTTCCTCACTTCTGTCATTCGGTGTTTAGCTGGAGGCCTGGGTCTCAGGTGAAGTCCGACCCAGATCAGTAGGGGGAGATGCAGAATCTTTCCCTGTCATTGTAAGAAGCTGTGTTTGGAAGAGTTTGCTTCTTCTTCTCTCTTTTCTATGCTTGGGCATAAACAGTATGAAAGAGATATCCCACGGGGCGTGCCAAAAATATGTTCGCGAGCCTTTTGCAGGGAGCAGGCTAGGAGCACACGGGTCGCCCCGTCCGCTGGTCCAAGCCTTTCTATTAGCGTTTCTGCTCCAACAGGCTTCACTCCTATCCCTTCGGAGGGATGCTCGTGAGACCTTCTGTTGTACAGTTGTTGTCAGGCGTGCCACTATTGGCTTCTGCTAATAGAAAGATGTAATATATATTAAGTACTTGCGCCACAAGTAATATAACTTCCTTTCATCGGATTGGGCGACTTAAGTAGATAAGTGCAGTTAGGTTCTTTTTATTGCCTTGCTTGTTAAGGACTTTATTCTCTCTCGATGTTTATACCAGAGATTGCTTGAGATAGGATTTTGTTATAAACTGGTTATAACCAAAATGCCCCACGCTCGCGCATACATAAAGGTAAAGACGATAATTAAAGACGGAATGTAAATACTGTAATTAAAGACTGTAATTGAAGTGCTTGAAAGTAAAAACTTGTAAGTAAAGAGCAGTAAGTAAGAGCTGATAACGAAAGACTTTAAGTAAAAAGATCAACGTTATTACATTTTAAGTTCTTCAGAGACTGAACAAACGTCCATCGGGTTGATTTTTATTCCATCGGGATAGTTCTCTATTCTATCGGGATGGTTTTAAGGCTAGTTCCTTAAGGCAGATGATCAAAGACTCTCTGGCCTAAGATTCTCAATCGATACTATCGCCGGTTTGGCTGGATAGCAGAGCTAAATTCACTACTCCTCTGGGGAGTTAGGATATATGATCCTAGGTTGCTGGTCTTTGGCTTCTCGAAGTCGCGGGCTACACAAGTAGTGCGAATGAGAAAGCAGCAGATAGAGACGAAGTCTGTATCTGGGAAAGGCTTTGAGTGACACACCCCACCCTCGATACCCACGTGGATACCGAGTGCGAGCGTGCTGGTCGACACTCGTAAGTGACGAAGCCATTAAATGCATGACAACACTTGATGGAAACGAAATTAAGTTGTATTAAAGTTATAAAATCCAATGTCAATATGCATATGGTTCAGAGCGTACTAATATTGAACAGCGGAATCAATAATAAAAAGAGTTCCTAGAATCTCTATCCATAACAGGGATGGATATTATTATAGAAACTGAAAGTAAAAGATAGATCCCTACATGGTCGGGATCGATGTTCAGAGCTGCCACGTAATATCCTCGACTGCGCCGGATGCAATATCACTATGTCCTGAAGGGGGCGCAAAAACAAAAGTGTGAGTTGACAAAAATAAAAGTTTTCACAAACCTTTCTCTTTTCAATGTACTAACCCCCTGTTTGAAAACCAGTAGTTGTAGAAATATACTATCGTAGTATAGTTCGAAAGATACTTTAAAAGTATACTGTAATATATCAAAAGGTACGATAACAATAAATCACAGTTCATATTTCCGTCAATATATATACATATAAGGAAAAAACCAACACAGGGTATATGCGCGATCACCCATGCACGGGTTGAGGAATAGCCTCTCAATCACCGTACAAGTCCAATACGTTATCCAATCATTTGTACTCCTAGTACCACACACATGTAAGTCCTGGCGCCGCAGCGCGTCACACCCGAGTCCTTACGTAGTGGGGCCTTTTCCCCATAAACAACAATAAACGTAAGACAAGCTTGCACTAAGGTATTTACCGGACAATACCCCTGGAGTACAGTGCGTGTGACCCATACATGTGAGAACTGTCCTATGGCCATGAGAACGGTACTACAACGTAGTGAAAGCATACCAAGTGTGTTTGAAAACATACATACATACTCATGTGTATAGATATAGGAGCCAAAATCCCATTCATAATTCCCAAATAATTAATATGGCATAAATAATACCTTCCCTCAAAACATATGTCATATACCATTTCATACTTGTGCAAAATAAATTCATAGTATAACCCATTTCAAAACATATATTCATGCTTTGATAAATAATCCCAAATCACCAAAACAAACCATTTTCCAATATATATACCATAAATTAAACAATTATGGTTGCACAAATAATAATCAATAAGTATATATATTTATAAATAAATATATATAAATAGACATGCTTTAAAAACCATTTTAAAACCATATATAATCATAAACATAATCATTCATAATCATAGAAACCATTTTATAAAGTAAATGTCCACTCACAGGTGATCGGGAGTGAAATCTCCCTCGGTGTTGCCCTCCTCGGTGTGCGGAGTCGAAGAGTTACCTATTTAATATTAGGGAACAAATTAGACCTTCCCTAAAATAAATTAAAAAATAGGCCCAATAGAAAAAATACCCAAAAATAATACTATTTTAGCGAAAACGGGCTCGAAAAACGATTTCCGGAGCTCGAAAACCCTACAGCTGCCGTCCACCGCCGCCGACGTGAACCTCCGCACGCACCGCCACGCGCCGGGAAACGGTCGGACGCGCCGCCACGCGCCAGGAACCGGCCGGACGCGCCCCCCACGCGCCGGAGAGTGGCTTCACGCGCCGGCCACGCGCTGGCAAGTGTCGCCACGCGCTGGCGCGTGTCCCCCACGCGCGTCACGCGCCTGCACGCGCTTGCTGACGTCAGGCACGCGCCTGCTGACGTAAGCACCGTTAAAGTTAACAGAATATACCTTTTCTGGACGGAATATTCCGACGCCGTTAGGAATATTCCGTTGTCGTTAACCGAATATTCCGTCTCCTTCTTCCTCACGCCGGTCGCCAGAGCCGCCGCCGGCGCCGCCGTCCGCCGCCGCCTGGTTCGCCGGAATGTGGAAATTTAATACCGATTATGTCCCAACACTTCAAAAATTCATATCTTCTTCGTTCTTTGGCCAAATTGAACGTGCCATATATCAAATTGAAGGTATTGAGGAGTAGAATATTTTCATACCAATTTGGGGTCAGAAAAATGGCCGGAGATGGCCTGAAATCGGCCGGAAAGCTTCGGGAAACCCTAATTCCGTTCTCCTTCAAAACTGCACCAAATTTGACGTTCTTTATATCGATTTGAACCTACTCAATCCAATAAAACCAATGGTAATGGTCTCGAGGCTTACCTTGGTCTGTATTGTACAGAAAATCGATGAACAGTTTACCTATTCCGTTCCGACGTCGGTTTGAATGATCGGGTTCGAGTTTGAAGAATCTAAAATCACAGCCTCGTCCAGAATGACGAGACGATCGTGATGGTATGGATTTTGGGCGACGGTTTGACGATTTTGTGATTCGTCCAAGGTTAGGGTTTGTCGGTTCGTTTTTGGCCGAGAGAGAAAATGGGAGAGAAAGAGAGGGAGAGGAGTTGGAACGTGCAGAAACAAGTGGGGAGGGTTGGCTGCTGTGCAGCCAGCCAAAAACCCTAATTCCCATACACGGAGTGGTAAATTACTAAAATGCCCCTACACTTTAAAGCTTCGTAAAACGTTCGTTTTAACTCCGAAATGATTTCCGCTTGCACCCACGCGTTCGTATCGACGAGTACATCAAGAATATGTAAAGAAATAAATTCTCACAAGTCATCACGAAAAGTCAACAAAAGTCAACATTGACCCTAGGGGTATTTTGGTAATTTCACATAAATTTTGGGACGGGTTGTAACATTGAGAGATTTCCTCAGAGGTTTCTTTTTGAACGTGTGAGTTCTGTTTTTGATTTGGTTGAGTGTCTTTGGCTTCTCGAAGTTGCTGGCTACACAAGTAGTGCGAATGAGAAAGCAGCAAATAGAGACGAAGTCTGTATCTGGGAAAGGCTTTGAGGGGTTTCCTCTGAGGTTTCTTTCTGAACTAGAGAGTTCTGTTTTTAGTTGGTTTGAGTGTCCTTGTCTTTGAATCCTCTCCTCGTTTATATAGACCAGTAGGGAGCCCATGTCATCGCCGTCACTTCTCTCTACTTTTGAAGACTTAGTGAGGAAAGGCTCAATCCGAAAAGCACAGGTAACACCTCTGATCAGCCTACTCCCACTGAGAAAAGGTTCTTTATTCGTAGTCTGGTTCTCTCCAAATTGCCTAATGCTTTACATTAAATGTTGTTCAGACTTCTTTCCTTTCTGTTCACTAGCCTGGGTTGGGCCCTTTCTTTCTTAGGCCCAACCCATTACCAAACTTTAAGTCATGGCCCAAAGTTCATATAGACAACTGGGTGCTTTATGTGACTGCTGTCACCTCGCTTAAAAAACCGTCACTTGGAGACTTTAGCTGTTCTCTGAAGATCTGATTTGCTTTCCCATATTGCAGAGATCTTTGCAATGAATGCTCTAGTGGGAGTAGGTGCAGGCATTGAATGCTCTAGTGGGGGTAGGCGCGCCCTTTTATCCGTCATTACTTACTGAACTGGGCTGGGCCCTTCTCCTTATGCTCAGCCCATTTGCCTGTAACTCCATTCTAGCCCAGTAGGTATTTTTCGGTGAAAACAAGCACCATCGATGGCTAAAATATTATCGTCAGCCATATCAAAATTCTCCGCCTCCGCCACACCACCACTGTCGTGCTTCTCCATCGTACGCTGTGGCGGTTCATCGTCAAAAGAGATGCCAGTTTCATCATCCCCGAAGTCCAAAGCGATGTCCTTTGAGGTTACGTTTGATCTCCCAATGAGTTTCAGCTTGTAACCAAGAGCCAAACGCTGCCCGAGAGCCATCAATCATTCCAGCTTTGTATAGATTACAGTCGGTGCCAACATGATCAAAACACCCGCAGAGGAAACAATAGGCCGGCAGCTTCTCATTGAGCACGTCCACTTCCACTGGTTGGCCATCCGGTAGACGCACTTGTTGGAGATGTTTGAGTAGTAATACCATTCCAAACTTTGTCCCACATTGGTCACCACCAAAAAGTTCCTACCCTTTATAAGGTTTTGTACCTCTTACAAAGTGATTGGAGTAATGGAACCATGGAGAGGAAAATTGGGCTCAACCTTGAGTTTGGGCTTTGGGGGTGTGAAAATTAACTAATAATTAATATATATAATTAATATTAATTAATTGTCAAAAGATGGGCTCTTGGGCTCGGGCTCTAATAATTAAATCCGTTAATTAATTAATTATTATTTTTTAAATTTCGGATTTAAATTTTGTTCTTCCAACAGACTCATCTTTTCAGATGAAGTCTGGGTTGAAGAAGAAGCACCAGAGAGCAAAGCACCATTTCCAACAGATACCTCCCAACAGTCACATCCCATTCTCATACCTGTTGCGAACAGGTATCCATACTCTATATATTCATCCATTTGCATGGCATTTATACATCCAAAAATTCGCATTCAAATCTCCTGTAAACCAAAACCATCCAACTGAGAGAACCACATTCTGTATTCGCCAAAAGTCAATTTTTCGGTGCTGGAATTTTGACTTAGATCGTTGAATCCTGGTGAAGCAGACGTCCAACGAACTACAAACACAGAGTAGGAACGAAATTCTGTTTCAAGGACATTGCGATACGCAAGCCTCGATCTTCGTTTTTCTTAAATTTATTTCGTATTGTTTATATACTGCAATTGTTCGTTGTATTTAATTATTAGCATGAATAAAATTATCATTGATTGTTGTTCTATTTCCAAGAGCACCTTCAACAATCGTCGCAAAGGTTGGAAGACATTGATGGACACGCGAACGCGAAGGTAGTCTCCGAGATATTCCCCGTTCTTGTTGTGGTCAATGGCTATGACTTCTCCAAGATTTAGACTGATAGTCTTCCCCATTTCGACTGTCATGTATTCCACGGGGACTAGCTACAGTGCTCGCAAGCATTGAATGCTCACACCAATCTCACCCTCCTTTCCCCCCTCTCTCCTTTCCCCCCTCTCTCCTCTCTCCTCCCTCATTTTAATGGTGAGATTGGTGTAAGCATTCAATGCTTGCAAGCATTGTAGCCTACTCCCAAAATCTGAATCCAAAAGCTTTGAAAGCATAATGGAATCTGATGGGGAACGTCGTCGTCCCGAACAACCGCTAGAAGTAAAATCTTTTTGATATTCCACATATTGATGCAATTTAAAAGTGGGCCCATTCTTTTTAATCATTGAAATACAATACCAAGTGGCCCTCACTCACCTTTGTCAATCCTCAATGCACTGATCACTTCACATATTGATTAATGCGATTTAAAAGTGTACTTTTATGAAAGTCATCATACACTACTTCATGGCAAAGAAAACAAAATTGGAGTTTTAATAGCAATTTCGTAAATGTGTACAGGGTAACATGGAAGAAAATTTCACGTTTTAGGGATATCACAATTTGTTTCACATTTTCATGTTTTGTTTTAATAAAAGACGAACACAGAGAGCAAACAAATAAGAGAGATTGATTTGATGAAGAAAAATAATATTAGAATGACACAACATTACAAAAAAAAATTTAAAGAAATTAAAATTGTTTTTATTATTTTTATTTATTCTCTTTTCATTTCCCCCAATAAAATACATTGCAATGGAATGTCGCAAAGTGAGGGTGTACTTGTACACACCGATTACATATGTATGTATCATTCCCTTTGCTTTTTTTAATTTCTTATTTAAAAGAAGAAAACACAAGACCCAACCAAAACATGTTCATGTCTAGTACGCACGAAAAAAACTCACTCATAACAGGTGCTATATGATCTTGTCTTATCTCACTCGTTACGTGACTTATCATGTGATGAGTGAACAAGTACTAAAAACACAAGAGTATAATGTAAGTTTTACTCGTTTAGTAAGGGAGCTCCCCAACTGTTATAGAAGGATCATAGTCGCCAACTGTTTTCGATTACTTGTCTAGTAAGGGAACTCCCCAACTGTTACAGAAGGATCATAGTCGGCAACAGTTTTCGATTTTTATGAAAGGTCTCAGATACTGTACGTAGTTAGAGACTTGAGAGGGTTGATGGATGTTAATACAAATGGGACATGAGGTTTGTCTTATTTATAGAGGCATGTTACTGTTTTTTTTCCCTATGCGGGTTAAAAGTAGCTGCCTTGAAAAGGGGAGGGATATATAACACAGTTGGAGTTAATAGATAAACATAGTGGACAAAACAAAATGAATAACTAATCAACTTCTGATTTGATTAATGTGTCTTCTGATTTGATTAATGTGTTGAACATAAAATTTGTAACGGAAAAAAACTATTTTTGTTACACCCCGTACCGGGAAATAATACTATTTTATTCCTGGAGGTGCAAAATGACGATTTTGCCCTTGGTTGACCTTTCGGTTGACTTTTGCGTCGTAACTCGTACGACGCATTCACTTGTATTTTCTTGACGTGCTCGTCGCTACGAACTCGTAGACGCGAGCGGGACGTCGTTCGGACTCCGAACGAAGTTTTTACGGACATTGGTTTCCGACGTTTCCCGTATTTCGGTGTTTTGGGTAGTTTTAGATTGTTTGGGCTTGGGCCCATGTGACCATTACCTGGAATTCAGGATCTTGTCCCTGATCCGTGTCTCTTTCTCCTTCTTCTCCTTGCAGCCTTTCTCTGCAAACCTTCACCTTCATTAACCGAGCCACTGTGCTCGACTTTGCAACCCAGAAAAGCTTCGATATCCAGCAAACAAAATTACTTTAGCCACCCACCTCTCCTTCATCGAGAACACCCATGGTGGCCAGCCACTTCTCTCACATCTGTGAACTTCATCACCATCCCTTTCTTCACCCTCAAATCAAACCCAGACGAGAGAACCTAAGCCCTGTAATTCAAGCTTCAAAACCCAGAAACCTCAAATCTGCCATTTTCCCCAACGAGCTTCACTCGACCAACAACGGCTATCCAGGCCTCGATCGAGCCTTAAATCACCATACTTGGACTCCTGGGAGCCTTGGGAACTAGGCCCAAGGCTTGCATGTAAGAATCTGGTCGAGATCGAAGGAATCAAAATCTAGCCGATCCTTTCGAGGCTAATTCCGGCCACCTCTGGCCACTGTTTGGCCCAAATTTAGGTAAATTCGAAATCCTCTCACTCTCAGCTTCATTTTGGTACCAATTTCGTGGAATTTGGTTGTAAATTGAGTGAGATATTGACATTTGAAGTTTTCCGGCCAAATCTCCAGTTTCCGGCGAAACTCCGGCCGGCAGACGGCGGCTGGCGGCGGCGACACGGCGGCCGGCGGCGGCGACACGGCGGCCGGAAAATGCAAAGGTCACCGGCGAGCTGACGTCAGCCGGTCCGGCCCTGACATCAGCGAACCGGTGATGACGTCATCAACCCGGCCCGAACCCGGTTTGGACCGGAATATTCCAAAGGTATATTCCGTCCGTTAAACTTAACGGCGTTAACGGAATATTCTAACGCCGTTAGAATATTCCGTTAACTCTGACGGCACAGTAACGGCGTCAGCCACCGGCGCGTTAGGCGCGTGACCGGCGCGTGGCCGCGCGTGGTGGACTTCCACCGGCTATCAATTAAAATACGACACGTGTTAGTATTTGACAGCAAAGTGGATGAAATTTCGTTGAATCTGACGATAAGGGGTTAATTGGCTGATTTCAAATAGTTCAAGGGGTCAATTTACACAAAAAATAGTTCAGGGGATCAATTTTAACTGGAGTAATAGTTTAGGGGGTCAAACGGTAGTTTACCCTAAAATCAATTGACATAAGAAAGTGATCCAAGCTAGGTCACGCTTATAACAGTAAGGTGATCATGTGAATTCATGTCACTATCATATTATCTTACTAAAGGCCAAAAGTCAATAATCACTTAAGCAACATCGTTTAAGTGATCATTTTGGCACTCCATTTCAAAGATCCGGCAGTGGCTTAGTTGTTCGGTGTAGCTCATATATATGCCTTAGTTTTTGTTTCCTTTTTCTTTTTTGGATTAATACAAATAAGAGCTTTTAAAATTTGACATATAGGAATTCAAAACTATACATATTCTACAAATATCGATTAAGTTAGTTCGTTAAATTTGTATAATCGTGTAAGCATCTAACTTCAAATTTCATTTCTCATAAAAGCAAATCTTAACATCCATTTGATATCGCATTTGTTCGCTATTTCTATTTCTTCAAGTAAAAAGATAGGATGATGAAGCAAATAAGAGATAATGACGAAGAAAAATAAAACAATGTTGAAACCCAAATTGACACCTAAACTCAAAGGTCATGTTTGGTAGGCCTCACTGGACTGGACTGTGTTAAATAAGACTTCCAACCCATGTTTGGGAGGAAGCCGGACTAATTTAAGTGGGACTGTATAGTCCCCGTGCAGCAAAAACCCCTCACTCGCTCGCCTTCTATAGCGAGGTGAAGAAGGGGGCCGCTAAATAAGAACAGCGCTAAATACCCCTCACTTGTCCGTCGTGCATCCTCTCCTCGCTCCCCTCGCTCACTTTTCTCTGCTTTCTTCCTCGATTCCCAACAGAAGGTAAACAATTCTCTGTCTCTTTCGTCTCTCGTATGTAATGATTTCATGGATTCAACTCCAAACTGGTATTTCAACTTGGGTTTTGAATAATCAGCCAGAATCGAAGGCTGCTCCGTGAGAATCGAAGTCTGCTCCGCCAGAGTCGAAGGCTGCTCCGCCAGAATCGAAGTCTGTTACGCAAGAATCGAAGGCTGCTCCGCTGCGATTCTGGTATGGTGAATTTATTTGTAAATTTCTGGTATGGGTTTTACGTAACATGAATCTGTTTTGAATCTGTTTGTGGTTTTGAATCTGTTTTGTGGTGCATATGTTTCTCTGGTTTTGAATCTGTTTTGGTTACCCAGAAACGTGACAAGAACCTGGATAAAGGTAGTATGGACTAGGTTTTTGTCTATTTGCTTCTAGTTAAAGTATGGACTAGGTTTTTGTCTATTTGCTTCTAGTTGCTTGATGATGATGAATTGATGATGATGATTTTTCTTCTTGGTTTCTGGGGTTCGATTGCTGCTTTTTCCTGTTGTAATTTTTTTTTTTTTGTTTACGTTTCTTTTGTTTTTCTAATTGGGGCTGTAGATTTCAAATTCTCAAAAATTAATTGCCTCGTTTACATATTCATAGTTGTATTTAACTCGAAAGATCTTAAGAGTGGGTGGAGCAGGGCAATGAAAAGACCAAACCTTTGTTTTCGTTTCTCTCCTCTATCTGATAAAGCTACAGAAAAAAAATGTATTTGAAGGCTATAGATATTCAGTTTGTTTTACAATCATCAACATAAAGTCATTTTGGTTTGCTTTAGATTGACCGAACATGAGAAAAACTACAAGCTAACTTACTTTGATGCATTGGTTTTGAACCAGGTTATCTTTGTAAAATGTGTAAACAGAGTAGCTGAGCTTCTATCTGCATTGACTCTATAATGTCTCGAAAGGCAAGCATTCTATTCTTATGGTAAGGAAAAGTGTCAATCTGTTCATTATGAGAGTGTTGGAATGATTTGGGCTATTTTATCTTTTTTTGTTGGACTGCAGGACTTATTAGTTTGCCTTTTGTTGTTTGCGTTCTGGGAAAAGGTTAGGACTTCTTCACTCATTGTTTTTGCTTAGTTTATCTTTTGATTTTCCACTTATTATATTCCTTTTCTACTTGTTTATGTTACTTAGATGTCTTGGGTTGATTGCTTAGGAAATTTTGAGATTATGTATGGTATATTTATTGGTATTAAAGGTAATGCCTTGAATCTGTACTAAAAAAGATATGCTTTGTATTGTACATTATTGTAAGGAAACAAGCAAACTAGTAACAAAAACTTTGTTGTTACAACCCGTCCCAAAATTTATGTGAAATTACCAAAATACCCCTAGGGTCAATGTTGACTTTTGTTGACTTTTCGAGACGACTTCTGAAAATTTATTTCTTTCCATATCCATGATGTACTCGTCGATACGAACGCATGGACACAAGCGGAACTCAATTCGGAGTTAAAACGAACGTTTTATGGAGCTTTAAAGTGTAGGGGCATTTTAGTAATTTTCACCCCGTTTGTTAATTAGGGTTTTTGGGTTGACCTAGCTGCTCTGCAGCCATTTCTCACTCTCTGCACGTTCTCTCTCTTTTTCTCTCCCATTTTCTCTCTCGGCCAAAAACAAACCGACAAACCCTAACTTTGGACGAATCACAAAACCGTCAATTTAGAATCTCAAAACAAACGTTAAATTTGGAATCTCAAAACTCGTGCCCAAACGTTCAAACCGACGTCGGAACGGTTTAGAGAAACTGTCCGTCAATTTTCTGTACAAACCAGACCAAGGTAAGCCTGGAAACCTTTGCCATTGGTTTTATTGGATTGAGTAGGTTCAAATCGATATAAAGAACGTCGAATTTGGTGCAGTTTTGAAGGAGAACGGAATTAGGGTTTCCCGAAGCTTCCCGGCCAATTTCAGGCTATCTCCGGCCATTTTTCTGGCCCCAAATTGGTATGAAAATATTCTACTTGTCAATACCTTCATTTTGATATATGGCACGTTAAATTTGGCCAAAGAACGAAGAAGATATGAATTTTTGAAGTTTTGGGACATAATCGATATTATTTCCCAAATTCCGGCGAACCAGGGCGGCGGCGGACGGCGGCGCCGGCGGCGGCTCCGGCGACCGGCGCAAGGAAGAAGACAGGGAATATTCCGTTAACGGTAACAGAATATTCCTAACGGCGTCAGCATATTCCGTCCAAAAGGTATATTTCGTTAACTTTAACGGCGGTGACGTCAGCAGGCGCGTGGCTGACGTCAGCCGCGCGTGGGACGGCGCGTGCAGGCGCGTGTGGCGCGTGGGGGACACGTGCCGCGCGTGGGTGACACGTGCCAGCGCGTGGGGACACGCGCCAGCGCGTGGCGACACGTGCCAGCGCGTGCCGGAGCGTGCCAGCGTGTGGCCGGCGCGTGAAGCCACCTCCCGGCGCGCGGCGGCGTGTCCGGCCGTTTCCCGGCGGCGGTGGACGGCAGCTGTAGGGTTTTCGGGCTCCGGAAATCGTTTTTCGAGCCCGTTTTCGCTAAAATAGTATTATTTTTTGGGGTATTTCTCTTTAAGGCCTATTTTTAAGTTATTTTAGGGAAGTTCTAATTTGTTCCCTAATATTAAATAGGTAATTCTTCGACTCCGCACACCGAGGAGGGCAACACCGAGGGAGATTTCACTCCCGATCACCTGTGAGTGGACATTTGCTTTATTAAATGGTTTTTATGATTGAAAATGTTTATGAAATTGATTTCTTTATGGTTTAAAATGGTTTTCGGAGCATGTTTAATTATATATATTTATTAATAAATATATATACTTGTTGATAATTATTTATGCAACCATATTTGTTCTATTTATGGTATATATATTGGGAAATGGATTTAATTGGTGATTGGGATTATTTATCAAGTATGAATATATGTTATGAAATGGTTTATGCTATGATTTCACTTTTGCATAAATATTAAACGGTATTTTGATATATGGTTTTGGGGAAGGATTTATTTATGCAATGATAAATATTTGGGAGTTATGAGAGGGATATTGCTTATCATATCTATACACATGAGTATGTATGTATGTTTTCAAACACACTTGGTATGCTTTCACTACGTTGTAGTACCGTTCTCATGGCCATAGGACAAGTCTCACATGTTTGGGTCACAAGCACTGTACTCCAGGGGTATTGTCCGGTAAATACCTTAGTGCAAGCTTGTCTTACGTTTATTGTTGTTTATGGGGAAAAGGCCCCACTACGTAAGGACTCGGGTGTGACGCGCTGCGGCGCAAGTGCTTACATGTGTGTGGTACTAGGAGTACAAATTAATGGATAACGTAAAGTGCTTGTACGGTGATTGAGAGGCTGTTCCTCAACCCGTACATGGGTGATCGCGCATATACCCTGTGTTGGTTTTCCCTTGCTATATTATTGGAATTATGAACTGTGATTTATGAGTATTATATCTTTTGATATGTTTCAATATACGTTTAAAGTATCTTTTGAACTATACTATGATAGTATATTTCTACGATTATTACTGTTTTTCAAACAGGGGGTTAATATGTTGAAAAGAGAATGGTTTGCGAAAACTTTGATTTTTGTCCACTCACACTTTTGTTTTGCGCCCCCTTCAGGACATAGTGATAGTGCATCCGGCGCAGTCGAGGATTTTGCGTGGCAGCTCTGATTATCCATCCCGACCATGTAGGGATCTATCTTTCTTTCAGTTTCTATAATAATATCCATCCCTGTTATGGATAGAGATTCTAGGAACTCAGTTTATTATTGGTTTTCCGCTGTTTCAAAATTAGTACGCTCTGAACCATATGCATATTGACATTGGATTTTGCAACTTTAATACAATTTAATTTTGGTTACACTAAGTGTTGTCATGCATTTAATGGCTTCGTCACTTACGAGTGTGGGCCAGCACGCTCGCACTCGGTATCCACGTGGGTATCGAGGGTGGGGTGTGTCATTTGTTATTTCTTTTGTTCCTTCTCATGCGTAATTCACTTTTGATAGAGCTTTGTATAACTTTCTGGTGTGTGCATGGAAATTGAGTATAAACATGTGCTTTTTAATTTTTTTCATATGATGCCAGAATTCTTAACTTAGAGTGGGGATTGTACTACCCCTGTTATGAAATGGCTAATATGCAGTCAATACAGTTTATAGTCTTGTCCACAAAAATATTAACCTCAAATATATATTGTTAACAAGAAATATGCTAGGATTGGGTCAGATTTCAGAATTCATTTAAGTTATTGTGTTTATTTACTTACATTTAGATCCATTTGAGATTTGATTATAATGAGTGAATAATTTTACTGTCTTACATAATGAAAAGTAGCTACATGATAAATATGAAAACGACAACATATAGAATGTGTTGTAGTAAGACGATGTTAAAGTAAGCAAGTGACAAAATAAGTTAAGTTTAATTGCTCTGACTCTTAATTGTAGCTGGAGCACATTTTGCGTTTGGCATATGGTTCTTTGATTGTTTTCAATGTAGCTTAGAGACATATATTGTTATATTTTGCCTTTTAAATTATGTTGTTGTCATATTGCTTTTCAGGATCTTGTGTATGGAAGTGCAACATTGTATTGGACTTGGTAATAATTCAGTGGCAACATAGAAGATGAGAGACTTGTACATGTTCTCCCTATGTTGAAACATTATTATTGTATCAGTGATCTTTAAATTTATTTATGTTGCATTGAGAATACCATCTTTTTTATCAAAAGAATCCTCATTTGTTAGAGCTCTATTTTCAATTTGCGGTTTTATTTTTGTTCTATGAGTTTCAGATTAAGGCAGTTGATCGTCTGCCTCCCTCTAGTCTTTTTTTTGTAAGCACCACAAATGTTATATCATAGAACTTTTCATTGTGGTTGCTTTATTAATATGTATTTTTTGTAAACTAGTGATGCTAATCAATCTTATTACTTTGTGACCTTCTGGGTAGTAGAGAATGGACTTAAACATGTAAGTAAGTCATTGTGATGACTATTGCATATATATAAAACTTATGACTTTTGCATCCATAGTAGCATTTCAATTTCTTTTGAAATCAAGATCCACAATATAAAATTTACAAAACAACAAAAATGGGCATGGAGTTTATTAAATTGTTGGTTATGGCTCATAAGTAATTCTAATTTACTCCACTGTTATTTTTAATAAAAATTATGAAAATTTTAAATTACATGCTCTAATAATTACAATGTTGAATAAAATTTAATGATGTAATAATAATTACACTTTATAATATAAATAATAAAATAATTATTTTTTAGTCTAATGCAGCACCAAACATAGGTCATCACTATTTTGACAGTCCAGCTTCTTAGTCCGATGCAGCACCAAACATAGGTCAGTACTTAGTCCGGCTTAAGCCAGTCCAAGCCAATCCAGTCCAGTCCGAAAATATAGTCCAGTCCAGTCCAGTCCGACCTGCCAAACGAGCCCAAAATGTTTGCTTGGTTGTTGTTAAAAGATACACACTGCTGATCACAAAGGACCGTGTAAACAACATTGATCGAATCATCGACGGAATCATATTGATGGATCTTTTTCTTTTTGTGGATTGGAAGAGGAAACATTGAATCACCTCCTTCTTAAGTGCAATCACACTCGTAATCTTTGGCAGTTACTTACTCAATTTATCATTGATATTCCTTCTCTATATTTAGACCTCATTTCTTGGTTACAACATAAAATGGCATAATGCCGAACCTTTATTGCTCGAAAAGATCTTTCCAACATGTTGAAAAATATGAAACCAAAGAAACAAGGCTCTTTTTGAACAAATTTTTGAACAAAAAGATACCTAATATATGCAATGGAAAAATTTATACATATTAGGAATTATTTAGTCAAATTCTGGAAAGCTAATAATATTTCGCCGAAGAATTAAACATAAAGATAATAGTCAAATTGGTTGGTCTCCTCCTCTACACAATTGGTATAAATTAAATTTTTATGGGTTTTGTCAAATCTAATGGCTAGGTATCTGCGATATTTGTTATACGGAATATGTACGGACAAATCATAGCCTTGGGAGCGTTTCCTTTAGAGTATTCTTCAGTTTTGCAAACCGAAGCTGCAGGCCTTAAACCTGGTCTTCGTTGGGCATCAAGGTTGGGTCTCGATCGCGCGTGTTCAAGTGGAATTAGGTTCATACGTTCTCATTAACATAATTAACAGCAAAATACAACTTCCTTGGAATAGATTTTCACAACTATATATCGTTCACGCATGTTTTTTGAGAAGCGAATATGGTAGTTGGTACAATGGTGGTAATAGAACAGCATTATCATCATAATTGTACTTGGTTCTCACAATTTTCTAATGACGTTAAAATATAGATGTACTATGATTATATATCTATAAAGATCCATAGAGGATCCTCGTTGTATCTTCAGGTTGTTTTAAAAAAAAATTACGAAAAAAAACAATGATTTTTTTTTTCATTTTTAATTATTTTTTCGTCACCTCTCACCATATACAGCAACATGATTGTATTCGTATACAGCAACAGAAACCAACATCTGTCACTATCCCCCCTTATTCCTCTAATTTCTCAAAAACAGAAAAAACACAAGACCCCCCCAAAAGGTCTAGTGTAGGTGTGTGTGCGTGACATTATTTATATATAATAGTGTCTAGTAGGGGCGCTCGTCCTCCTGGTAAGAAGGATCGTAGTTGCAAATGACATAGTTCTGTCCATTCTTGCACTTTGAAATGCCACATCCAACATAAGTAGTTTTGCCCCATATCACACCAAGGTAGTGGCCACATTCATCTCGGACACATTTGTTTTGCTGGTAGTCATAGAATTCCTTCTCGGTGACCCAGTATTTGGTAGCGTCTGCACCGGTCATGCCATCACCGGAGGCCAAGTTCTCGCCATAAGGCCCCATTGAGTGCTCCATTGCGCAGTCCTCGATTCTTTTGTCGGCGTAGGCTTGAGCGTACTCGGCTATAGTCTCGTTCCATTTGAGCGGTCCGTTGCCAACCTCGGCACGAGCTATGTTGTGTTCCTTGATGAAGCCGTCGATCTCTTCTTTGGGTAGGGTTGCCCCGACATGCGTCAAGATTATTGCGATGGTGCAGATGCCCAAAATAAGCTTGACGTTGTACGCCATTTTGTTTCTCGATATGGGGTCTCGGTGCTGTTGTATATTAGAGAAGGTTGAATTGATAGATGTTGGTTTGAAAGGGGGAATGCAGATAGGGTCATATTTATTGAGACAAATATAGGGCAGTTGTTCCCCTCAAGAGTAGGGTGTCAAAAATAGGCCTTAAAAATGGGAGGGTCGCATATATTTATAGATACTAGCCTCTCTGCACGCGCTCATGCGCACGCGAGAGGTTTTTTTATATTTAAGGGCGCGTAACGTCCTTAAAGATGTGTTACTATGTCTCTCTACAAGCGCTAGAGGATTTTTTTTGTAATCCCAGGCGTTAACATCAATGTTTTATACATATATTATCAAGTTTAAAGACCATAAAGCCTGCTAACATGTAATTTGAGCAAAAAAATCAAATTTAAAAATGTGTTCGTTGGCTTGGACCTTTTTATTGTAATTCTCTTTTGTGACCAAAAAAATCAAAGGAAAAACATGTAATTTCTAACATTTTTACATACAATCTGGAAAAACTATGCCCAAAAAAACAATAGTTACTCACTCACCTTATAAACAACACATCTTTCACCCCGCTCCCTACCATTACATTGTGCTTCTGTTCATAAGAGAAAAACAAAGAAAGAATGGAAAAGTTTAATTAATAGAAACAATTAATCCCCTAAAATCTGAAATTAATGATAAAAAGGAAAATTAAAAATAAACCAAACAATAAAAAAGACACAGGAGAAGAAAAAAGTAACGTGCCAAAGACTAGGGGTGAAGATGATTTAGTTTTTGCAGGCAAGAAATAAAACCAGTTCGCAACTGCAAATAGCAATTTCAAATTTGAACGTCATTCTTTTTTTCAACGTGTTTAACTTATAACTGCTCAGTCTAAGAGGATAATTGTCTCTTTTTTTATAAATAAGATGATAATTATCTCTTTTTTTTTTGTTAAAAAAAATAATTTTGTAATGGGTGATTTTTTACAGAGGGAATCATGGAGTGGAATACTGAAGAACGATTTTGCCATTTTGGTTTGGATTCTCCTTTTTTGTTTTAATTTTTTTTCTTTTATCTCTCTCTCCTCCCCCTCTCTTTCCCGCTCATTTTAATATTTTTACCATTACGTCCCCACTTTTTTTATTTTTTGTTTTTTTATAACCTATAACCAAGAGTATTTTCGGTATTTATTAAAAATTTAAACTTAAGGCCTTCTGTTACACCCCGTACCGGGAAATAATACTATTTTAATCCCGGAGGTGTGAAATGACGATTTTGCCCTTGGTTGACCTTTCGGTTGACTTTTGCGTCGTAACTCGCACGACGCTTCCACTTGTATTTTCTTGTCGTGCTCGTCGGTACGAACGCGTAGACGCGAGCGGAACGTCATTCGGAGTTCGGATGAGCGTTCTACGGACGTTAATCTAGTTGTGTTTGGTGACTTGGGCCTTGGGCCCAGTAATTTGTGTTAGGCCCAGCCCATTTGGTCCCTAACCTTCTTCCTCTCCCCGTGTCCTGTCTCTCTGTCACTCTCTCCTTTTCCCTGCAAATTTCTTAAGCCACCCACCTCTCTCTCTAGGGCTGGGTTCGGTTCCATTCGGTTCGGTTTTTGGCCAAAACCGAAACCAAACCGAAATTACTGTTCGGTTCGGTTCGGTTCGGTTTTTTTTTCGGTTTTTTTCGGTTCGGTTTGAATTCGGTTCGGTTTTTTCCGGTTCGGTTCGGTTCGGTTTTTTTTTTTTTTTTTACGAAAATTCTTTTGTTTTTTAAAAAAAAATTTTGAGCAACCAATGATTATACAAAGCCAACCAAACAAATAGACGAAAGACATACATATTAAATCATCAAGAGTTAATTTTAATAAGTAGGAAAATTAGGAAAAATTAGTTCCAATTATTGATTGGCAACCATGTATTATGGGTTGAAAGGAGAATCAAAATAACAAATTTAAAACATTGGTTTGGATAATCATACCCTTGAAACCTTACAATTCTAATCAATAGAAAAGAACCTAACCATTAAAATCCAACAAATCAATACAAAAAATCTCAATACTTTAGATACTAGAACAAGACCAGTTCTCAGATCCCAAATAAAATACAAAAAACCCATCAACCCAAATAAAATTACACTATTCAATCACTACCCAAATAAAAAGAGAGGGTAGTCTAAGGTTAATATGAGGAATAAGGCTTTTTAAATGTTTGAGCTAAGTGTGGGCCTATTAAGCTTGTGTTGAAATTGGACTAATATTTGGAATGGGCTTGAAAAATTAATACCCAATAAAAAAAATAAAAAAAAATATTAATTTTTATTTATTCGGTTCGGTTCGGTTCGGTTCGGTTTTTGAACCACTAAAACCGAAACCGAACCAACCACTTTCGGTTCGGTTTGGTTTTTTGTACTTCGGTTCGGTTTTTTTTCGGTTCGGTTTTTTTCGGCCTCGGTTCGGTTTTCGGTTCGATTTTTTTCGATTTTCGGTTTTTCGAACCCACCCCTATCTCTCTCACCGAGAACAAACCATGGTGGCCAGCCACCATTCCTACACAAACCTTCATCATTGTCACCTCCATTACACTCAAATCGAACCCAGCATGTCTGCTGGAACCCAGGAACTCGAGTTCTCAATCTCCCGACGAGACCCGAGCCTTTCCCGGCGAGTTCACGACGATTTCGACAACGATTTCCTTCGAAATCAACACCATCCACCTTCTGGTGACTCCTAGTCTCAATTTCAAGCTACGCATGCTCGATTCTGGACTTGAATCGAGGGTCTGGAAATCGGCCATTTGGACCCGAGGGTGTCTCCTTCAAATTCTGGCAATTCCGGCCAGTTTTGGGCCTCCAAATGGGTAAATTTGTAATCCTCTCACTCCCAGCTTCATTTTACCTTTTGAATCATGGAAATTGGTTGAGATTTGAAGCTTCTACGTCGATTTGCATGTTTTCCGGCCAAAAACCCAGATTCTGGCGAAGTTCCGGCCGACAGACGGCGACCGGAAAATGCAGAGGTCACCGGCAAACTGACGTCAGCAAACCGGTGATGACGTCATCAACCCAGTCCAAACCCGGTTTGGACCAGAATATTCCAAAGGTATATTCTATCCGTTAAACTTAACGGCGTTAACGGAATATTCTAACGCCGTTAGAATATTCTGTTAACTCTGACGGCACAGTAACGGCGTCAGTCACCGACGCGTGACCGGCGCGTGAGGAGTGTGACCGCGTGTGAGGCCAAACAGCAGCGTGTGGCGGCGCGTGCGACGACGCACGGCGGCCCACGGCGGCGGTTTTGGGGTTTCCGACCCCGAACCCCGAAACTCCGTTTTCGGGTTTCCGAACGCCGTTTTCTTCGTAATTTCGTGTACTTTACTAAATTGTGGGTTTTAAAAATAGGTTTTGGCGACTCGTGGCGTTCGGAGGACGTACGTTTGGACTTTCCGGCTTCGGTATTTGTGAGTGGGCCCTTTCCTTACCTAAATTAAGTGTTTTACATGTTTTAAATATTAAATTGGGTTTTTGCCTATACTTTTAATTGTTTATTACTATACTTGGTTAGCAAACCTTAATTTATGCCTACACTATTATTATGACTTAAAGTTAGTATTCATCTTGTATGTTGGTAGACCTTGTATTTCATGGCAATTACTTGGTTTACTAGATCGTATCGGTATTTCGTTAGGCCATGGAAATTAGTGGGCTTTGGCCTACATTTCCATTTGGGAATTACACCATTAAATTGGTGATTTCCGTATTATTTTTGTACACGTATTGCTTGTTTCGAACCAGCCCTATTTTAGGGGGTTTTAGGGAATTAATTGATTTTGTGCCTATTGTGATTATGGGTTTTATAACTATCTGACGGCCTTGGGCCGTATTCGGGTGAACCTTGGAAATGGTAATTTTCTACCGTATTTTTGGGTTCACCTAGTTTACCATTAAGTTGGTATTTCTATACCTTGGTACCCATGTGGCGTATCCTTGGTATTTCACGTATTATAGTTGTACGTTTGGTATTCCGGGTACGGCACCCGAGGATACCTTATATATTGACTGTTTTAAGGTTATCCCAAAAAGGGAAATTACCTCACTTTGTTTTATTTATTAACACTCTGTGGCATGTTTTTGTACGCTCAACCTGGGAGGCTTACACGGTGTTGATTGTACTGTCCGAGCCAGAACCAGCCTTCACGTGATTGTTCACACGCACCGATACGCTCACTATGGATCCATAGTAGGTGCCAGCCTGTTCTAGGTCGCATGGGCGACTCGAACTTGTTGTGATGCGCTTATGCGCCAGCTTCATGTGATCGTAGTACATGAGCGTACCATTATTTATACACCTAGCCTGTTCATGACAGAATATATCTGTATGAACTCGTGTGTCTGCCCTGCCTAAACGAGCGTTTATCTTATAGTTGGATTGTGACTTATCTCTGATTTTCACTGATGCCACGGATACTTCTATTTGATTTACGGGTTTTCCATATAACTTTATTTTACGAACTTTTTGATAAAATATTTTATGCCAAACTGTGGCTTTCTGCCCGTTTCGGAGGATAAGTACATTTCCGTACTTACCTTGATTTTCTACCTATTATTATAGTACGTTTTCAAGAACAGTTTTACGAAACTTAGTACCTGTTTTACGGCGAGGGGTTAGTATTTTCTAAAGGAAAGGTTTTTACATAACTACCTATGGCCCACTCACCCTTCTGTTTTGCGCCCCTCCAGGTTTAGTTGCTGGAGCTGTCGACGTTCGAGGCGGTGGTATGACAAGCTTTTAAATTCTTGGTAATTGTAAAAATTTATGTTTTCCGTACTCGTACGGTAATTATTATCTATTTGTTATTTCTTTATTCCGTGCAAATTTTGTATATCCTACTCATTAATTCTTTCAAATATTTCTTATTTCATCCAAATTGGCTTTCGTCACCCTACGTGGTATCGGCCAGCACATCCGACTTTTGGGTGTCCACGTGTACATCCGGGTCGGGATGTGTCACCTTCTGCCTTAATAATATAGATAACGATAGAGGACCGAAAAAAAAGAAGAAGAGAGAATTCTTAGAAATTGACTTATACTAATTAATTAAAGGTTCGTTTGGAAGTGCTTTTAAAATGACTAAAAGTGATTTTAGTGAAAGTACTTTTGTGTTCTAAAAGCACTTCAACTATTTTTCCAGCACTTATAATGTTGTCTCTCACTGTTTTTAAGTGTTTTTAGTGTGTTTTGAAGCTTTTTAGTGTGTCTTGACATAAAAATCCGAAAATCTCATAAAAATTTGAAAAGTTGTTTTGAAAAACCCAAAAAAGAGTTGTTTTTGTGTGTTTGTTTGTGTCTTAGGGTACCTTCCAACACAATGATGAGGATTTGGTTTTTAATTGCATGACTGTTAAAGAAAGTTACAAACATGGATGGAAATTTGATATACTCTTTGGTTTATGCTCAGTTGTAGTTGTCATTTACGAATTCACATGTAATCATAAAAAATAAAAAAAATAAAAAAATCAGTTTTTGTAACATGCTTGAAGGAAGAAACTCAAATTAACACTACAACCCTGTGAGACTTGAGCCTAATCCTTGTTTGGAGAGTTATTAATCTGTGAATTCTTGTTTTCTAAAGTCGTTGCATGATCTCATTATTCTTTGCTTGGTTGCTACTTAGAATGCTTTTTCATCATTTTAGTTCCAAATGCTAGAACTCATGCCATTTTCGTTCAAAGCGTTAAAATTGGTTGCATAACAATATAACAAGATGAAGGTGTCTAGATAATCACCATAGCCAAATAGCCTTTTTTTCCTTCTATATATACAATGTAGGTTTAACCCCTTTGAGCCTTATAAGCCTATTTTCTTTGTTAACCCACATTATCCCTACCTAGCCTAGTATAGGACTATCCATACCCTTTTCTTAAAGAATAGTGGAGCATAATTTATTGGGAATTCCTTTTGACCTATGGTTAGTGAAGAACAAGTGTGGGGGAGAGGTTGTTTGTTTTATTTTTCCATGTATTCAGTTCTGTCCATATGAAAAAAAAAAAGAGAAAGAAAAAGAACAAAAAGAGAGGTTATTCAATTTGTTTCTTTTTTTTTATAGTTGAGTTGTATAATTTTGAGTGTTGAAGAAGGGTCCGTAATGTGAAACTTGGCCCTGTAGTTGTTTATCTCTCCTCTGTCTCATCAGTGGGGTTTTGAGGTCATATGCTGTATTCAAGGTCTTAACATCATCATATTGCTCTACTATCTCTTTAAGAACTTTGTTTATCCTTTTCCTTTCTTTGTTAGCCCCTACCTTTAACCCCATTACAACCCTTGACCTTTTTCTTGATTGTTATGTATTTCAATTAGTGAAGTCTGAATTTGTTATGAGCATATGGGATCCCTGGTTCTCGCATCTAAGTAGCGGCATTCTGTTCATGAGATCATATTCATATACATATTTACAATTCCAGAAAGTGCCTTCTTTGTAATACATATGTGAGTGTTAGTCTACATGTTTACATCAATCTTCTCACATATACCTAGTATAGGGAGTGTAGTCAGAAAATCTGTGTGAAAATTGAGAGTATATCCAATGAGGAAGTGAGGGATTCTCTAAGGCATGTTACTACATTCAAAACCATGTTTTAAATTGATTAAATGCGAGCTAGTAAGTGATGATTATGATTAAGTATCAGCTCGAGAGTAAGGATGGCTAAAATCTATGTAAGTAGTGATTTTTAACATGTCATGTTGCATTGGAAATCCCTGAGGCAAATGTTGGAAGGATTAGAGTTTGTTTTGTTTACTTTGTTTTGCTCGAGGACTAGCAAAAGCTAAGTGTGAGGGAATTTGATAGGAGCATATTTATGCGATTTAGTTAGCTTGTTCTTGTGCATTTACGTTGTTAGTTCTTACTTATTTTAGTGTTTTAAGTTATTTTCGTGTGTTTTCAGGTTCTAAGGACAAAGTATGCAAGAAGGTGCATTTTGGAGCACTATGGAGCAGTTTTGGGTGTGGAATGAATAGCACATGGAGCATGATGGATGGACGTTTTGGAATCATATGAAGATAAGGAATCAGCTAGAAGATGAGTTTCATATGCACAGGAATCCTAGAGTGAAGGAGGTCATGGCTGAAATTGAGGAAAAGAAGATAAAACCATCCCGATGAGAATAAAAACCATCCCGATGGGAATAAAAACCATCCCGATAGGAATAACTGCCAACTTCGACAGAGCACCCAGAATTCCTTAGAACGAATCACGTGTCGTGCCATATATGGTTGGAAAGCCCTGGATGTCTAGTTGCCATAGGATTTTACAGATCATGATTCGGATGCTTCTAGAAATAGTTATTTCTGTTTTAGTGACAGAAGGTCGAAACAGGCAGAAGAGTCCTAGTCGGATTGGGTTTCAAGGAAGATAACATGACAGCTGTTTGTGCATGTTTCTACTCTTAATTCAGATGAATCAATGAGTTCTAAGAAAGTCTAAACTCTCTAAAAAACCGTGCCTTAGAATCCTTTGAGAATGGAATCACTTGGGGACGCACGAGATATATAAGATATCAACCAATTTTCGTTGAGGAGGGAGCCAGACCATTCTACACAGCCAAAAATCCCAAAAACACAATTCCAGCCATTTTTCTCCCTTTGTCGCAGCCTCCATTCAACCTCACCCTATCTAAGACCATTTCATTCATTCATTCACATCCTTAGACTCTTGTGCTGCAGCAAGGTGGGAAAGAAGAAGAACCTTGGCATTTCATGCTTGTAGATTGGAGCGTTTTAGGTGTACTTCGTTCTTGTTTTCAATGTTTACTTTGTTATTACTTTCTGATTTTGCTGTAATCATGAGTGGCTAAACCCCTAGTTAGTTAGGGGGAAGTTTGAAGCCATGAACATGTTTGAGATATGAATTGATTTCTTCCAATTGTGATTTGTTAAGTTGTGATTGCAATTCAATTATCTGTTTTATTCATAATTGATTTGTGTATGTTTATTAAGGATGCATACTTAGTTTTCATGCATGAATTAGATGCTAGAATATAAATGAGTTTCACCTAATCGTTACAAGTTTATATTCATGAGTAGTGAAGGTTGCTTGTCACAATCGCGTTAATTGAATTCTTGGCAAACGTATCATGCATTCATAGTTACAATTGCCTCGTCAACACTTATGATTTTCATAAAACGTAATGATCTCTGATTGTATCTCTATTATGCATTCATATAGGGGACTTTTAGAGAATAATTTGGGTTGTCGCATGCATTCATCCAATTCAATGAATCTAGGAAAATCTGAGGGTTAATTTGTGCATCACGGTTAATTTGGGGTGTTGAGCATCATAGTTTATCGAAAAGCAATTGGAAATCGATTTATGTACAAGTGTGTCATGTGTGGAGAACGGACCTCTAACTAATCCATCCATCATCTTATTTCCCAAATTCGGTTTACAATCTGTCTAGATTTATAACTTGTTTATTTTGTTTTAAATTCGTCCAAATCAAAACCCCCTTTTACTTTCTTGTGTCAAAGTGTGTAAAATCTGTTTTGTTTGTGTTTTAGAGTGTTTTGAGTCAAGTCAAACCCAAATTTCGTCCAAAGTAGTGTTTAGAGTCAGAAACTGCCTAGTTGGTGTTTTTAGGCAGTTTTGAGTGTTTTTAGTTTGTTTAGAGTCTTGTGAACCTGTTTTGAGTCCCTTGAGTCTATTTGAACGTTTTTAACTTTGTTTTTATGTTTTTGAGTCAGTTTAGAGGTTATTAGCAAGCCCTCCTAATCTCCGGTCCAGAACGATCCCTACTTGCATATTTACTACAATTCGATAACAAAAGGGTTTAATTTGAGTGCTTAAATTTTATCACATCAAACACTTTCATCAAAAACATTTTCAATCATTCTAAAAGCATTTCCGAACGGCCCTAAAAGATTGGCCAAAAATAAAATTATGAGATTGGCAAACAATAGAAAAAAAATAGAATTTGGTTTGGGTCACTACATTTTTTTTATCTCGCATGTTTTTGGGTTTCCTTTTCATTGTCGGGACTTTTTTTCAAGTGGTTTACCCAGTTATGGTTTTTTCTGATACTTGCCCTCCAAAAAATGCTCTGCTAATGTACTGATTCATTTGATTCTTGAATAAAATCCAGTTTACTCTAAAAAAACCCATAACTTTCATTTTTCTATATATTTTGATAATTTGGTTTTGAATACGTACGTTCTGACAGTTCAGTTTAATCGAGTTTGGTTCAGTTTAGTTTCGGTCATTTGAAGTACCTCGTACTAGCTACAGTTTGTAAAACGATGTAAAATCTTCAAAGTCCCAACGACGGCAGACGGGACAATCTCCAAACTGACCCTCATAATTGGATAATATTCTTTACAAACCTCGAACCTTTCCTTTCTAGTCTTCTCAACTAAACGTAACTTCCATACTTCACAAAGTAACATTAATAGCAATTTCGTAAATGTGTAAATGTTAACATGGAGGAAAATTTCACGTTTTAGTGATATCACAATTTGTTTTGCATTTTCATGTTTTGTTGTTATAAATACAAAAGTAGATATCATCCCAATTGCATTAGAATATTTTAGAAAAACTCACTCATTCTTTGACTATTTTTCATAATTAAAAACTTAATATAGTTAGCTAATTAGGTTAATTAATAGCTATGGTTTTTTTTTTTGTCATTTTTCTTTATGCCTAATTTACCCTCTACAATTTTTTTTTTGTCAACCATCATTTTTCTAGTTTAATGTTATTTATGTGGAATAAATTGATTTTTTGGTTTAAAAATATATTATTAGATTTGAGTCTTATATATTAGTAATGTGGATGAGTTTGATACTGAATGTGTAAGTAATGTAATTGGATTTGATACTGAATATATAGGTAATGTGAATGTATATGTTTTGATATCTTTTGCGAAGGTGATATATGTTACACCCCGTACCGGGAAATAATACTATTTTATTCCCGGAGGTACAAAATGACGATTTTTGCCCTTGGTTGACCTTTCGGTTGACTTTTGCGTCGTAACTCGCACGACGCTTCCACTTGTATTTCCTCGACATGCTCGTCGATACGGACTCGTTGACACGAACGGCACCTGATTCGGGTTTGTAACGGACAAGTTACGATCAGGGGCAAAATGGTAACTTGCCAAGTGCAGTGTTTCAAAACTGTGGGCTTTGCCCGTGGTTTTTGCAAGGCCAGTTGGCCTGCAACCTAACTCAGATTTCAGTCTTCTCTTGCATGCATGTCGGCATGCAGAGGACAATTTTGAACAAATTGTAAACCTTGTTGAAAGTTTATGGTATTTTATAACCATACAGTTTGTGTGAGTTACTCACACTACAAACCTTTCGTCCTGCCTTTCCTCCCTGAGTTCACATACACACTGAATTGTGCAAAGTTTTGCAGAAAACCCAAATCACACCCAATTACTTTAGACACCCAAACCTCCATCCTCACCATCCTCGACCTCGTTTCACTCCAACCTTGCACTGGTGTGCATCATCATCGTCATCCTCGAGCAAAACCCGAGCCTCGTAGAACCTAGAAACCCAAGCTCGGGAAAAACCCAGAAATTGTAGATTTTTCCAGCAAGCTTCACTCGGCCAACCACGGCCATTCAGGCCTCGATCATACTCCAACACATCACAAAATCATCTCTGGGAACCTTGGGAACTAAACCCAAGGCCTGCATGTAGAAGCTTCCCCGAGATCGGTGAGTTTTGAATTTGGCCGATTCTTTCGAGGCAAATTCCAGCCAACTCCGGCCAGATTTGGACCTCCAATTGGGTAAATTCGTAATCCTCTCACTCCCAGCTTCATTTTGCCTTTTGAATTGTTGAAAATGGTTGTGATTTGATTGAGTTACAGGTATTTAAAGAATTCTGGCCAAAATCCCAGTTTCCGGCGAAACTCCGGCCAGCAGACAGCGGGCGGCGGTGGCGACGCAGCGGCCGGAAAATGCAGCGGTCACCGGCGAGCTAACGTCAGCCGGCCCTCACGTCAGTGAACCGCTGATGACGTCATCAACCCGGTCCAAACCCGGTTGGACCGGAATATTCTAAAGGTATATTCCATCAGTTAGTTTTAACGCCGTTAACAGAATATTCTAACGCTGTTAGAATATTCTCTTAACTCTAACGGCGGGTGACCGGCGCGTGTCACCAGCGACTGGCCGGCGCGTGACCGGCGCGTGGCCGCGTGTGGTGGACTTCCACCGGCGCGTGGCGGCGCTTGCGACGGCGCACGGCGGCCCACGGCGGCGGTTTTGGGGTTTCCAACCCCGAAACTCTGTTTTCCGGTTTTCGAACGCCGTTTTCTTCGTAATTTCGAGTACTTTACTAATTTGTGGGTTTTAAAAATAGGTTTTGGCGACCCGTGGCGTTCGGAGGACGTACGTCTGGACTTTCCGGCTTCGGTATTTGTGAGTGGGCCCTTTCCTTACCTAAACAAAGTGTTTTACATGTTTTAAATATTAATTTGGGTTTTTGCCTCTACTTTTAAATTGTTTATTACTATATTTTGTTAGCAAACCTTAATTTATGCCTACACTATTATCATGACTTAAAGTTAGTATTCATCTTGTATGTTGGTAGACCTTGTATTTCATGGCAATTACTTGGTTTACTAGATTGTATCGGTATTTCGTTAGGCCATGGAAATTAGTGGGCTTTGGCCTACATTTCCATTTGGGAATTTAAACCATTAAATTGGTGATTTCCGTGTTATTTTTGTACGCGTATTGTTTGTATCGAACCAGCCCTATTTTAGGGGGGGTTTTAGGGAATTAATTGATATTGTGCCTATTTGTGATTACGGGTTTTATACCTATCTGACGGCCTTGGGCCGTATTCGGGTGAACCTTGGTAATGGTAATTTTCTACCGTATTTTTGGGTTCACCTAGTTTACCATTAAGTTGGTATTTCTATACCTTGGTACCCATGTGGCGTATTCTTGGTATTTCATGTATTATAGTTGTACGCTTGGTATTCCGGGTACGGCACCCGAGGATACCTTATATATTGACTGTTTTAAGGTTATCCCAAAAAGGGAAATTACCTCACCTTGTTTTATTTAATGATACTCCGTGGCATGTTTTTGGACGCTCAACCTGAGAGGCTTACACGATGTTGATTGTACTGTCCCGGGCCAGGACCAGCCTTCACGTGATTGTTCACACGCACCGATACGCTCACTATGGATCCATAGTAGGTGCCAGCCTGTTCTAGGTCGCATGGGCGACTCGAACTCGTTGTGATGCGCTTATGCGCCAGCTTCACGTGATCGTAGTACATGAGCGTACCATTATTTATACACCCAGCCTGTTCATGACAGAATATATCTGTATGAACTCGTGTGTCTGCCCTGCCTAAACGAGCGTTTATCTTATAGTTGGATTGTGACTTATCTCTGATTTTCACTGATGCCACGGATACTTCTATTTGATTTACGGGGTTTCCGTATAACTTTATTTTATGACCTTTTTGATAAAGTATTTTATGCCGAACGGTGGCTTTCTGCCCGTTTCGGACGGTAAGTCATTTTCGTACTTACCTTGATTTTCTACCCACTAGTATATTACGTTTTCAAGAACAATTTTACGAAACTTAGTACCTGTTTTACGGCGAGGGGTTAGTATTTTCTAAAGGAAAGGTTTTTACAAAACAATCTATGGCCCACTCACCCTTCTGTTTTGCGCCCCTCCAGGTTTAGTGGCTGGAGCTGTCGACGTCGAGACCCGGTGGTATGAAGATGTTTAGAACTTCCTTGTAATTGTAAATTTTCAGGTCTCCGTACTCGTACGGTAATTGTTATCTATTTGTTATTTCTTTATTCCGTGCAAATTTTGTTTATCCTACTCATTAATTCATTCAAATATTTCTTATTACATCCAAATTGGCTTTCGTCACCCTACGTGGTGTCGGCCAGCACATCCGACTTTTGGGTGTCCACGTTTACATCCGGGTCGGGATGTGTCAATATATATATGATTTGCTTACCTATTAATAAGGTTTCAATTGACTATGCATACTAGTGTTCATACGTTGATTGTTTTTGTGGGCCTTTTTTTTTAGAGAAATTATATTCTACCTCAACAATTGGTTCTATGACTGACAAATTGTTTCTTATGGACTCAAATTTTAATGGTGTCAATGCAAGCTTTAAAGTTTTAAAATGTAGAAACTTTAATCAAATAATGTATTTAATCAAGATTTTTAAAATTGTTTTTCTTATTTATTTAAAAGGTCAAATTCGTCATAACAAAACATTCAATCCTAAAATAATTAATTCAGTAGGCATTAATTAACAGAAATGATTAATTTGGGTTTTCTCTAAAATTTGTTAAGTTGACTGGATTTAAATCAAAAAGCTCCACGAACACAGAGAGCAAACAAATGAGAGATTTAGTTAATGAGAAAAAAATTGAAATGATTTTATTTATTTTCTTCTCATTTCTCACAATAATCCATTGCAATGGAATGTCGTAAAGTGAGGGTGTATTTGTGCACACTGATTACATATATCTCTCATTCTCTTTTCTTTTCTAATTTATTACTTGAAAGAAGAAAACACAAGGCCCAACCAAAACATGGTCGCTTATCATGTAACGAGTGCAAAAGGCACAAGGACATAATGTAAGTTTTACTCGCCTAATAAGGGCGCTCGCCATCCGTTACAGATGGATCATAGTCACAAATGACGAAGGTTTGTCCATTCGCGCACAACGATGTGGCACAACCAACATAGGTTGATTTGCTCCAAATCACAGCAAGGTAGTGACCACATTCGTCGTTGACACATTTGTTTTGGTTGTAGTCATAGAACTCCTTCTCGGTAACCCAATACTTGACAGCAGCTGCACCCGTCATGCCTTCGCCTGAGGCTATGTTCTCACCATAAGGTCCCATTGAGTGCTCCATTGCGCAGTCACCAGCTCTCTTGTTGGCATAGTTTTGTGCGTACCTTGCTATGGTATCGTTCCATTTGATCGGACCAACACCAACCTCCGCCCGAGCTTTGTTGTGTTGATTGATGAAGCCTCTGATATCTCTTCTGGAAGTGGCTGAGGAGACACGAGCTAAGATTAATGCCACGGAGCAGATGCACAACACAAGTTTGTAGTTGTACCCCATTTTGTTTTCGAGTTTTATGAAAGGTCTCAGATAATGTACGTAGTTAGAGACTTAAGAGGGTTGATGGATGTTAATACAAATGGGACATGAGGTTTGTCTTATTTATAGAGGCATGTTTCTGTTTGGTTAAAATTAGCTGCCTTGAAAAGTGGAGGGCTTTAATACAGTTGGAACTACTAGATAAATATAGAGGAGAAAACAAAATGGATAGCTAATCAACTGCTGATTTGGTTAATGTGTTACATGAAATTGTACGTAGTAACTGCTTTGGTATATATTTTATCCCCTTTTTCACTCATCACGTGACTTACAAGACAATAAGTTAGAAAATTACATATATATATATATAAAACTAATTAATCACTTCTGATTTCGCCAACGTGTTTTTCTTAAATAATTTCTATGGAAAAATAAACTTCCGTACAACAAGATATTTTTCATCTCTATCTTACTTATTGAATGACTTATTATGAGAGTATGAATTCACCATAAAATCAGTTAAAAATATGAAATTCATACTCTCAATACTTATAACAGTTTTAAGCAAATTCAGGTCGCTATCTTACTTGATCAGCATAACAGAACATTTTAACAGTTTTGAAGAAAGTGATCCCAGGTCACGCTTATAACAGTAAGGTGATCATGTGAATTCATGTCACTATCTTACTTAAGACCAAAAGACCAAAAGTCAATAATCACTTAAGCAACATCTTTTAAGCGATCACTTTTGGCACTACATTTCACGGATCCTGCAGTGGCTTATTTGTTCGGTGTAGTTCATATATGCCTTCTTTAATTAACCCAAAAGAAGAGCTTCTAAAATTTGAGATCTCTAAAAAAAAATTTGAGATATTTTCAAATATTAGGAATTCAAAACTATACATATCCTGCAAATATCGATTAAGCTCGTTGGCTAATAGTGTAGCCATCCCTATAAGCATTTAAATTCAAATCTCCTTTCTCATCAAAGCAAATTTAAACATCCATTTGATATCGCATTTGTTTGATATTACCATTTCTTCCAAGAATAATGGGTCAAACTTCAATGGTAAGTACTGTTAAATAGTTTAAGATTCATTTGGGATCCACCACAAATTAATCTGAACCATTCAATAGTCGTACCATTGAATGGTATGTACCACCCAAGATTTTTCCGAAAAAAATAGGATATGGAGAGAACAAATGAAAGAGAATGACGAAGAAAAATAAAAGAAAACTAGATTCCTTTGTATGGGGGCCTTCCCCAACTGGTCAATTCACTACTCAATCAGCTACAAATTTTCAAATTGACTATAATATTTGCCAAAATTTTGGAAACGCAAGTTAGACACCTAAAGTCAAAATGTTTGCTTGGTTGTTGTTACAAGATAACTACTTATAAAGGAACGTTTAAACACACATCGACCAAATCATATTGATGGATCTTGTTCTTTTGTGGATTGGAAGAGGAAACATTTAATCACCTGTTTCTTAAGTGCAATCACACTCTGTAATGTTTGGAAGTTACTTAATCTAGCGATGATATTCACCCTCCAGTTTCAGACGTCATTTCTTGGTTACAACATAAATGGAATAAACGCTCAACCCTTATCGCTCAAAAAGATCCTTACTACACGTTGATTATGGGACTCGTTGGCTTTAGAAAGTTGGAGGAAGGAAAGGTTGATTGTGGAACCCGTTGGAAGAAAATGTTATTGGACCCGTTAACTTTAGAAAGGTGGAGAAAGGAAAAGTTGATTATGAGATCCGTTGGCTTTAGAAAGATGGAGGAAGGAAAGGTTGATTGTGGGACCTGTTGGCTTTAGAAAGTTGTGGGAAGAAAAGATTGATTGAGGGACTGATGGCTTTAAAAAGTATGAAGACGGAAATGTTAGTTGTGGGGTGCTTAACATTATAGGAAATATGACTTTACCCTTTTAAACTTAATTTTTTTTACATAAAATTCATCATTATATATTTATTCAACAAAAGCCTGATGACTAGGCTTCGCCTAAGCAAATTATCTAATTAAGATTGTGTGTCATAATTAATATTTTCGGATTTCCTATATTACCCTCAATTAATCCATTATAGCATTTTATATTGGTGTTTGAATTAAAATGGAAAAAAAAATTTATTTGCTTTTAACGTGTATAATGGGTTTTAGAATTGTAATTGATGTAGAAATAAATTCGGAAAGTTTTTGAAGCAATAATAAATTTTCAGATTTAATATACTCTATTGATTTGTTTTCTATTATTTTAATTTTCGAATATTAGTGTATCTACTACTTTTTTTCTTAAGATTAGTGTACCTACTTAGTACATAGTTTTGATTATTTTGGAAAAATAGCATACCTATTAAGTTAGTGGATCTACGAGATATAGGTAAATTAATTTATACATAGGTAAATTAGTATAATATTTCATACAAGTTTAACATGGATCCCGAGCCTCCATTAGTAAGCATATTATTAATATTTCTCATATAAAATATACTTGTTATTTAGATGAATGAATCCACAAAATATAGCTAAATTAATTTGTATATGGGTAAATTAATTAGTATAATATATTAGTAGTATATATGTTAAATACGTGGAACATTATGAGTACTCATTGCTCATCAAGTTAGAGTGAGTAATGATAACATTTATTGACGTAATTAGAGTGTTGTGGCATAAGTTGTAAATATATTGTAATAATAGGTCACTTACTTGCTTACATGGAAGTTTATTTCAATTTTGGGTTTTATTTGGATGTTTCAAACTAGATGGGTTTTTGTCAAGAAAATAGGAGTTGCAAGGGCTTATCTCTAAAGAACCCTTAACATTAAAAAGTTAGAAGAAAAAGAAATGGGTTTAGAAGAGGCAACAAAAATAGAGTCTTTGTAGTTATTGCTTTGGGAGAGATTTGAAAGTAGCACCATATGTCTAATAGGTTCATCTATCCATGGGTTTTTCTTTGAGTGTCGAATTTTGTGGGTTCCATGTGTTCAAAGGCTAAGTTTTCCCTATTTTACACACAAGCAGATGAAAAAAAGAAAAAATGGAGTAGTGTGGGAGAATAAAATTTGATTTTGACACATGGGTCTGTCACGGGTTACACATATGGATATGAGAAAAGACCAAGGACATAAGTGCTGGAGTTATGCCTTAAAAGCCAATTTCGTAATATTGGATATTATGTAACAACTCTATTTTAATTAATTAATAATAGGGCAAGATTATTTCATTCACGACTTTGGCTTTATATAATAGAGATAATATACTATAAATGAGTCCATAGGATTTAAGGTATGGGACCAATGTCCTAAACGAGGTTAGGGTAGGGAGACTTGTATTCCATAGTCACTTAGTCCTTAAACTAAGTTCCTAGTCCTTTGAAAAGTCAATTGGACATTGACTATCCGGTAAGGCGGGTGTATATCGCATTAAGGTTAGCATGGTCCCATGCTACGCGTGTTGGACACGTGGTGGATATACAAGTGCTTGTCCGTATGTTGAACAAGTTTATTGTACACTAACCGCCCAAGAAGCTTAAACGTATGAATGCTTACCACATGTCAAATGTTACAAAGCTTCTGGTTGTAGTATGCAAATTGTTATCAGACTTGAGGCATCATAGGTATCTTGTGCTTATAGATTGAACTTACATTTCACCTCAAAGTCATCATTGCTTCGCAGGGCCCAATAGTGTGATACTCAGGTTCATATGTATGAATATGAAGATACATGAATGCATAATAAGGAATCTATGGCCTTCTAGCAATTGTTCAATAGAAGGAGATATCTCTCAAAGCCACTTGAAGATCCATCTCGGAAATCTCATGCCAGAGTAACTGTTGATCAAGCTATGTTTGTAAGAACTACTTCAATATGAGATGCATCATGGTGATCATAGATATTTATATGTGATTTGACATAATTTCATATCACATAAATCTTGATTGAAATATGGATGATAGAAGAACATAATTGCATTGTAACTACAATCAAGATTCGAAAGAGTGTCATGATTAGTTCACGCATACTTCTACTAATCCGGGTAGCCATAAAATGTTGCTAGGTGTTACTCATGGTTTGTGGAATTAAATTAATTCATTAACTAATTTCATTGCCAGTTTTAGTTAGAACCTAAGAGGTCACACACCTATGATAAGTTCTAGTAAAGTTATACAGTTGATGATAAGACATAATTAATTGTTAATTACATTGGATAAATTATTTAGGCCTATTGGACATGATTTTAATTAAAAGAAGCTTTGGGATTTATTTAAGTAAAAGGGGTCCAAGTCACAAGCCCAGGAGGGCAAGTGAAAGTAGGCTTGACGCAAGACACAAGGCCTTAGGCTTCAAACCTCAAGGAGGTGCAGCTAAGGGTGTGTATAAATACACCTTGTGTTTCTCTCATATGTACGAATACAATCAGTTTTGTCCTTCAAAGAAAAGAGAGAAAAATTCTAAGCCAAAAATACCCTGTGTCGCCCAAACCATATCGATCCAAGTGAGAGATATTGCTAGCACATTTAAATCAATCACTCCATCATCCATTGCTAGTTTATCAGTGTGGATACTCTTTGAGACTCAACACTTGGAGAGCTTCACGTGATCAATCATAAAGAGGAAGATCGCAAGCATGAAGATGATCCAATCAAGCGACACGTGCATGACTAAGGATTCATGTAAGTAATCTCTTCACCATCTTTATTTGCATTATCGATTACAACCAATCATATATATAATTGGAATAACATATTGTATGTTATTTATTATTTTCCATTGCGTATTTAATTATTTGAATTACATTTATCCCAATAATATGCTTGTAAACCCTACAGTAAGTTCACTATCAAGCTCTTTGGGATGAGCCAATCTCGATCTTCGCATTCTATATCATTAGAGTATTTCTCCAGACACTTTCTCTGATCTAGCAAATGTGATGATATCACACATACCACCTGCAAACATGCCTACAAGGATAGATGTACCTAACGAACGTCTAGTTAACATTCTTAAAGGGTGTGCCGCCCCTGAAGGACGGTTTGTCACCCCTGTATGGATGACATGGTACAGGGCGGCTACCCAATCAATCTGTCCTCGGCCTGAAGTGTGACAGATCACTTGGTTCGAAAGACTCAACTCCTCAGAAGTGGAGAAACATAACACAAATGAATCCATTCCTTGATCGTTATCCCAACCGTTCCACCTCATGAAATTAATCTGGATTATTCCGAGACTTGAATTTCTTGGTCCATTACGCATGCATAAATGAGTTATGAAACTGTAATGAGATTATCATCGATCATATTTACGTATATGGTAGTTACCCAAAATAGTGAAAAGCGACGATATCAAACAACGTTTTGTTGATGTAGTCAATGTAGAACCGATTGGCCAACTGGAAATAAATAAATCCAACTCGAATTAAATTCCTTACCAAAGAGTGTTTGGACATGTTGTTCCTACACTACCCAATGTAATCTTGTCGTATTACAAGTAGGAAAGGAAGCATAATGAGATGAATGAAGTAGTGCAAAGCACGCCTTATGGCGTAAGGCTTCTCTCAAGCGACCTATGATTTATTACGAGGTGATGTATTCCATCATAATGGACATCATAACGTTCCACTACCTTGTCAATTTGGTAGTTTCTGAAGAACTAGCTATGTAACTTACGAAAGTGGTTACTGCGTATCTCTATGGGGATCATGATACAAAATCTACGTGTAAGTTCCCGAAGAACTTACATGGACGGGTTTAAATAGTTCTAGACCATATAACACCCTTTTAATTAAATTGAGGCATTGACTTTACGGATTGGAACAATCTGGTCAAATTTGGTATATCCGCTGAAGTGAATATTTGATCAGTTAGAAATATATGAATAAACTATACCCTTGCGTGTTCAAGTTACATTTCGAATGTGCTAGAGTTGTAGTTTATGTCGATAACATGAATCTCACTAAAACTCCTGAAGTGCTTGAAAAAACTGTCTCCCACTTGAAGTCGAAATTTGAGATGAAAGATCTTGGAAAAACTCGACACTATCTTGACCTGAAGTTTGAGCATTGTTTTAACGGTATTTTGGCCCACCAGTCGAACTACACCCAGAAGGTGTTGCTTTTTAGTACACCCATTATCATCTGTACGCTAGATGCAAATGAGACCCCTGAAGAGGTTATGGAACTTGAATTTCTATAGCTGAGTGCAATTGCCGTTTATTGTACCTACCTTAAAGCATTACATTGGACATCTCCTTCGTTGTGAATCTTTTGGAAAGATATAACCTTGAGCCTACATGTCACCACTGAATTGGTAATAAAGACATTTTCCATTACCACAAATTTATGTTTATCCTATCCCGATGAATCTCATAATAGATCACACCCCCTGGTCTTCAAAATGATACTTGCCTTGTTAGTTATACTGACGCATGGTTCCTTATCAAACTCGCACAAGGCATGTTCCCAAAGACGGATTATGTCTTTACTGGTGAGAACATCACAATATCTTAGAGGTCAACATAATAAACCTTAGTTGTGACATCATTGAACCATGATAAGCTCACCGCCCTGCACGAAGCCACACGTGCCCATGAAAGCTGTATTTGAGCATATTCGAAGCTCTTGCGGATTTTCAACCATCGTTGAGTCTCAACTATGATCCATGAAGACAGCGCCGCATGTATCGACCAGATCATGTAAGAATACATCAACAAAGTCAATGCCAAGCGTATTGCGTCCTTCTCACATCATCAAAGCATCAGAAGATTGAAGCCATGCAGATTGGATCCCAAGACAACCTTGCCAACCTCTACACGAAGTCACCGCCGAAGTCAACCTTCTAGAAGCTTGTTCGAGGAATTGGTATGCGTAACTATCTCATTTGCAACGCATGTAGTTCTTAGGGGGAGTATCCTAGAGTATACTCACTTGATCTTAATGTACTCTATTTTCCTTAAATCATGAGCATTTTTCCCTCTAGGTTTTTTTCTTTTCTATTTGACGAAGTTTTGACAAGGCACCCACATTAGGCTTATCATACCCTTGTGTGCGTTTTTTCCTGCTACTTACATCCTAAAGATGTTAAGTATCAACATGTTGCATTAACTCACATTTTTCTCCTTAGATTATGAGTTTTGTCCCATTGGATTTTACATTGTTAGGTTTTGGTGAGACTTACTTCTACATGCAATCCCCATTAGAGACTCGCGTTTGCTACTTGTGCCAACTAAACGAGATTTCATCAACTGTTTCTACATTTGCTTGAAGATCTAATGCACCGACTACTTGAGTATTTATACACTCAAGGAGGAGTGTTGTAGTTGGATGACACACCCCACCCTCGAAATCCATGTGGACCCCGAGTTTGAGGCGTGCTGGCCGACACTCGTAAGTGACGAAGCCATTGTATGCATGACAACACTTAATTTAAACAATTCAACTGTCAAATAGTTTGCGGAAATCATTACAAATAAGCATAAGGTTCAGAACGTAACTAATATAAAGCAACGGAATAAAAGATAGAGTCAAGCTCTTAAAATTTCTATCCATAACAAGGCTGCCAAATCAACGGAATGAAAGATAAATCCCTACATTGTCGGGAAGAGTTCAGAGCTGCCAAATCAAATGCCTCGACTTCACCAGATGCACGGTTACTAAGTCCTAAAGGGGGCACAAAACAAAAAGTGAGTGGACGAAAAAAAATAAAGTTTTCTAAACCCTTTTCTCTTTTCAACATATTAACCCCCTGTTTGAAATTCAGTATAGGTGTAAAATCATACTATTGTAGTATATGTCAAATCATACTGTGTATATATAACTGAAAGTAAATCTCAAAGTATAATCCGTAAAAGACCATTTATGTTTCCAAAAGTAATACCACAATAGATATAAAAAATTATGATAAAGAAAACCAACACAGGGTATATGTGCAATCACCCATGTACGTGTTGAGGAACATCATCCCAATCCCCGTACAAGAACTTTACGTTATCAATCCATTTGTACTCCTAGTACCACAAACATGTAAGCACTTGCCCAATAGCGCGTCACACCCGAGTCCTTACGTTGTGGGGCCTTCCCCCAAAATAAAACATAAACGTAAGGCAAGCTTGCACTAAGATATTTACCGGACAATACCCCTGGAGTACAGTGCGTGTGACCCAAACATGTGAGACTTGTCCTGCGGCCGTGAGACGGTACTACAACGTAGTGAAAGCATACCAAGTGTGTTTGAAAACGTACATATATACATCATGTGTATGGATAAGGAATAACTTAAACTTCATAATTTCACAAATATTCAAGCGTTGCATAAATAGGTATACTCATTAAAATCCATCTAAAAAACCAATACCTTTATGCATAACCAAAACCATAATCTAAAACCATTTTATAATATATATAAATATATATTCATGCCTCAAAATCATTTAAAAACATATATATATCAACACCATAAATATTGCAAAGCATAGAAATCATTTGTAAAAACAAAAGTCCACTCACAAATACTCGGGAGTATAATCCTCCTCGGTGTTGCGTTCCTCGAAGCATCTAGTCATAGGTTGACCTATTTAATATTAGGGAATAATATTAAAAACATCCCTAAAATAAATAATAATAACTCTTTAATAAAAATAATCTAAAAATAACATTATTTTAGCGAAAATGGGCTCAAAAACTTATTTCCAGGAACCGAAAACCTTCCCGCCGCCATGCACTGACGCCAGCTCCGCCACACGCCAGAAAACGGCCGGACGCGCCGCCACGCGTCAGGAAACGGTCGGACTCGCCGGCACTCGCCGCCACGCGCTGACACGCGTCACCACACACCGGCACGTGTCGCCACGCGCCAGCACGTGCTGGCACACGCTTGCTGACATCACTCACGCGCCTACTGACGTCATCACCATTAAAGTTAACGGCGTCAGTTAAAGTTAACGAAATATACCTTTTCTGACGGAATATTCTGACGCCATCAGGAATATTCCGTTACCGTGACAGAATATTCCGTCACCTTCAACCTCTTGATGTGTAATTAGATTGCACACAAACTTAAACCCTATTAATGTAATCGTAGTATATGAAAGTAGGGATCGTTCTAGGCCGGGGATTAACTAGGGATGCTAATCTACACTAAATAGACTCAAAAACATAAAACTAAGTTAAATTGACTCAAAACAGGTACTATAAAGGAATTTGGACGAAAATTCAATTAAAAAGACTCAAAAATACTAAACAGGGGTTGGTTTGGACGAAATTCAACTTAAACGAATTAATTAACACAAACAAATAAAAGGGTGATTAACAAAGATGAAAAGCTAGCTAGAAGGTCCTTCTCCACACATGACATATATGCATACAAATCAATCTCCAGTTATTCTTTCTATAAACCATGAATCTCAACACCCCAAGTTAATTAGGTACGCTTAAATTAACCTTCAGATTTTCCTAGATTCATTGAATTGGACGGGATACGCGCATCGCAACCAAATTATCCTTATCAAGTTCCCTAACTATGAAAAGCATGATAGAAATACATATCAAAGGTCATTAAGTTCTATGAAAACCACAAGCGTTGACAAGGTATTTGTGACTATGAAAAGCATGACACTCCTACCAGGAATTCACTTAACGCGATCGTGACTAGCAACCTCCACTACTTGTGAATATAAGTTTCTAACGATTAGGTGAAAGTCCCGTATACTCTAGCATCAAACTCATGCAAGCAAATTAAGTGTCGACCCTCAACCCACATACAAGAACAAGTTTTCAATCAAATAGTTAAGCAAACTGCATTCACGATTTATGAAATAATAACTGGATGTAATCAATTCATATCACATATATGTTCATGGCTTTGAATTCTCCTCTAGCTAAAAAGAAATTAGTTACTCATGATTACAATGAAACAAAAACTACCAAAAACTAAACATAGATAGAATACACCTAATACCCTCCAAGGCTACTGCATAATCTGGAATTTCTGACTTTAGGCTCTTGTGTGCTCCCCTCCTTCGTCAAGTTGGTTTTCTTATGTGTTTTATGCGTCTTCAAGTGATTGCATCATCAAAGGACTCTAAGGCACGATTTTTTAGAGAGTTTAGACTTACTTAGAACCCCTTAATTCATCTGAATTAAGTGTAGAAACACGCACAAACAGCTGTCCCGTTATCTTCCTTGAAACCCAATCTGACTAGAACTCTTCTGCCTGTTTCGACCTTCCGTCACTAAAACAGCGATAACTATTTCTAGAAGTATCAGAATCATGATCTGTAAAATTATATGGAAACTAAACATCCAGAGATTTCCAACCATATATGGCTCGACACGTAATTTATCTTGAGGAATTCTGGGTGCTCTGTTGAAGTTGGCAGTTATGCATAGCACTGTCCACTTTCCACTCGGATTCCACTTTCTTGCAATCTGCTTGTCTTTCAAACTTCTATCCTCACTCTTTATCACAATCCTAGCCTCATATGAACTTCAAAAACGTCCATCCATCATGCTCCAAACATGTGCTATCCATTCCAAGCCCAAAACTGCTCTAAAATGCTCCAAAAGGCCCGTTCTTGCCAACTTTGTCACTTGAACCTACAAATACACGAAAATAGCTTAAAATACTTTAATAAACATAAACTAGCTAAATAAATGCAAGGAAATAGGCCAACAAAGTCGCATAAATATGCTCCTATCAAATTCCCCCACACTTAGCTTTTGCTAGTCTTCGAGCAAAACAAAGAAAACAAAACACAACCTAAACCTTCCAACATTTGCCTTAGAGATTTCCAATGAAACATGACATGTTAAAAATCACTACTTACACAGATTTTAGCCATCCTTACCCTCGAGCACATACTTAATCGTAGTCACCACTCACTAGCTCGCATTTAATGAATTAAAACAACATTTTTATTGCAGTAACATGCCTTAGAGAATCCCTCAATTCCTCACTGGATATACTCTCTATTTTCACACAGATTTTCTGACTACACTCCCTATACTATGTATATGTGAGAAGAAGATTGATGTAAACATGTAGACTAGCACTCACATATGTATTACAAAGAAGGCACTTTCTGGAATTATAAATATGTATATGAATATGATCTCATGAACGGAATGCCACTACTTAGAAGCAAGAACCAGGAATCCCATATGCTCATACCAAATTCAGACTCCACTAATTGAAACACATAACAATCAAGACAAAGGTCAAGGGTTGTAACGGGGCTAAAGGTAGGGGCAAACAAAGAAGGGGATAAAGATAAACAAAGTTTTTAAAGAGATAGTAGAGCGATATGATGATATTAAGACCTTGAATCCAACATATGACCTCAAAACCCAATTGATGTAACATAGAGGAGAGATAGACAAACTATAGGGCCAAGTTTCACATTATGGAGCCTTCTTCAACACTCAAAACTATACAACTCAACTATAAAACAAAAGAAACAAAATTGAGCAACCTCTTTTCTTTTCTTTTCTTCTTTTTTCTATTTCTTTTTTTTTTTTGAATGAACGGAATTGAATACATGGAAAAATAAAACAAACAACCTGTCCCCTACACTTGTTCTTCACTAACCATAGGTCAAAAGGAATTCCCAATAAGTTATGCTCAACTACTCTTTAAGAAAGGGTATGGATTTTCCTATACTAGGCTAGGTAGGGATAATGTGGGTTAACAAATAAAACAAGCTTATAAGGCTCAAAGGGGTTAAACCTACAATATAGATATAAGGGAAAAAGGCCATTTGGCTATGGTGATTATCTAGACACCTTCATCTTGTTATATTGTTATGCAACCCAATTTTAACGCTTTGAACTAAAATGGCATGAGTTCTAGCATTTGAAACTAATAATGATGAAAAAGCATTCTAAGTAGCAACCAAGCAAAGAATAATGAGATCATGCAACGAATTTAGAAAACAAGAATTCACAGATTAATAACTCTCCAAACAAGGATTAGGCTCAAGTCTCTCAGGGTTGTAGCGTTAGTTTGAGTTTCTTCCTTCAAGCATGTTACAAAAACTGATTTTTTTTCCTTTTGTGATTACATATGAATTCGTAAATGACAACTACAACTAAGAAAAAAACCAAAGAGTATGTCAAACTTCCATCCATGTTTGTAACTTTCTTTAACAGTCATGAACTTAAAAACCAAATCCTCATCATTGTGTTGGACACAAACACACAAAAATGACTCTAAAAACAACTCTTTTTGGTATTTTTCAAAATTGTTCTTCTTTTTCTGTTATATGACACAAAACCACTTCAAAACACACTAAAAACACTTAAAAACAGTGAATAACAACTTTTAGAAGTGATAGGTGGTAAAAATCCGAAAATAGGGCATGAAAAACAATTTGTTTACCACCCCACACTTAAACCAAACATTGTCCTCAACAAATAATCAAACAACACAACTAAACAACATGACAATTATGGCAAGTAAAAGCAATAAAGAGTAGGGTTTAGGAACGCAAATCTGGCACGTGTCGCCATGCGCTGCATACCTGCTAACGTCACTCACGCGCCTGCTGACGTCACTCGCGCCTGCTAACTACATCACCGTTAAAGTTAACGGCATCAGTTAAAGTTAACAGAATATTCCGTCACCTTCAACCTCTCACTGGTCGCCGGAGCCGCCTGGTTCGCCGGAATCTGCAAAAAAAATGCTGAAATTGTCCCAAAACTTCAAAAATTCTTATCTTTTTCATTTCTTAGCCAAATTCGACGATCCATATATCAAAATGAAGGTATTGAAGAGTAGAATATTTTCATACCAAATTAGGGCCGGAAAAATGGCCAGAGATGGCCTAAAATTGGCCGGAAAGCTTCGGACAAACCCTAAATCCATTCTACTCCAAAACTGCACCAAAATTCACGTTATTTATATGGAATTGAACCTACTCAATGTGATAAAACCAATGGGAATGGTTTCGAGGGTTACCTAGGTCGGAATTGTGACGAACTTCAATGAACAGTTTGTCGTTTTCGTTCTGGTATCGGTTTGGCCGATTTGGTTCGAGTTTGAGGATTCTGAAATCACAGTCTCATTAAGAATGACGTGGCGATTGTAACTTCTATGGTTTCATGTGGTGGTTTGTGATTAAACCAATTCTAGGGTTTCGGTGTGCGTTTTGCACGTTTGGCAGAGAAGGGGGAGAGAGAGAGAGAGAGAGAGAGAGAGAGAGAGAGAGAGGTTGGGGAGAGAGGGAGAAATAGGTCAAATCCCCCAAACCCTAATTAACACACGGATGTGAAAATTACTAAAATGCCCCTGAACTTTAAAGTTCAGTAAAATATTCGTTTTAACTCCAAATCAAGTTCCGCTTACGTCCACGTGTTCATATCGACGAGTACTACTTGAATATGTAAAGAAAGTAATTTCCACATGTCATTTCAAAAATATCAACAAAAGTCAACATTTGTGCACTAGGGGTATTTTGGTAATTTTACAAGAAATTTTGGGACGGGTTGTAACATTAGAATTATAACACATGCGTGATTGTGTAAATCCTAAGTAGATATAATGTAGGAATCCTATGAGATCTAGAAGATCTTTCCTGTTAGTGTTTGTATTATTTGAAGAGCAAGTTTCTGTCTCCTTTACTAGTATAAATAAAGGCACAATGCATGAGGAAAATTATCACCGAATTCCTCAAGTTCTTTGCATTAAAACAAAATTACTAAATAAAAACAATAACAACAACTCCAAGAAAAAAAGCCCCAATTCTTAGCTAGTCCAATTCCTTTATAAAGACTTAATTTTTTAGGCTTTTTCTTAAATTTTTTCGTCGTAATTGAAATTTAATCGATGAAAAAGTTTACTTGGAACTGAAGAAGAGGAAGGCTTCCTCACTAAAACCTCAGTGAAGCTACCCTCAAACAGCAGCGATACGAACACGTGAAATTATCAAAATACCCCTAGTGGTTAATGTTGACCTTTGTTGACTTTTTCGAGACGACTTGTGAAAATTACTTTCTTTACATATTCAAGTAGTACTCGTCGATAAGAACATGTGGACGCAAGCAGAACTCAATTTGGAGTTATAACGAACGTTTTACCAAACTTTAAAGTGTAGGGGCATTTCAGTAATTTTCACACCCGTTTGCTAATTAGGGTTTTTGGGTTGACCTAGCTGCTCTGCAGCCATTCCATGATCTCTCTCTCTCTCTCTCTCTCTCTTCCCTTCTCGGCCAACATCACAAAAACTACAAACTGAAACCCTAGCTTTTGGACAAATCACAAAACCATCAAACCGCCGCACAAAACCATTACCATTACGATCGTCTCGTCATTCTGGGCAAGACTGTCATTTCAGAATCCCCAAACTCGAGCCCAATCAGCCAAACCGACGCCGGAACAAAAACGGCAAACTGCCATTCAAGTTTTTGTTCAATCTCGACTTAGGTAAGCCTCGAAACCGTTTCCATTGGTTTTATTACATTGAGTAGGTTCAAATCGACATAAAGAAAGTGGATTTTGGTGCATTTTTGAAGGAGAACAGAATTAGGGTTTCCCGAATATTTCCGGCTAATTTCAGGCCATCTCCGGCCACTTTTCCGGCCCCAAATTGTTATGAAAATATTCTACTCATAAATACCTTCATTTTGACATATGGCACGTTAAATTTGGCCAAGGAATGAAGGAGTTATGAATTTTTGAAGTTTTGGGATTAAATCGGTGAATTTTCCAGAAATTTCGGCGAACCAGGTGGCGGAGGACGGGGGCACCGGCAGCGGCTTCGGCGGCCGGAAAAAGGTTGAAGGTGAAGGAATATTCCTGACAGCGTCAGAATATTCCGTGAGAAAAAGGTATATTCCGTTAAGTTTGACTGGCGTCGTTGACTTTAATGGCGTTGACGTCAGCAGGAGCGTGGCTGACGTCAGCATGCACTTGGGATGACGTCAGCAGGCGCGTGCTAGCGTGTGGCGACATGTGCCAGCGCGTGCAGGCGCGTGGTGACACGTGCCAGCGCGTACCGGCGCGTAGCGGCTCTTCCCGGCATGTGGCAGCACGTCCGGCCGTTTCCCGGTGCGTGCGGCGGCGCTAACGGCGGTGGACGGCAGCATCATGGTTTTCGAGCCCCGAAAATCGTTTTTCAAGCCCGTTTTCGCCAAAATAATATTATTTTTGGATTCTTTTCATATAAGGGTTATAATTATTTATTTAGGGGATGTTTTTAACATTTTCCCTTAATATTAAATAGGTAATTCTATGACTCGACGCTTCGAGGAGGGCGACACCGAGAGAGATTTTACTCCCGAGTACTTGTGAGTGGACTTTTGTTTTCTTAAATGGTTTATATGCTTGAAAATAATTATTTCTTTGATATAATTATGAGTTTAAATGTTTTTTAGGCATGTTTATATATATGTATATGGATATATATATATATATATATTATGAAATGATTTTGAGATATGAAAATAGATATGGATATATATTATGGAATGATTTTGTGAGATGAATATTATATGGATATATTGATATTTAATCTATGGCTTCTAAGCATGATTATGTTCGATTACAAAAGATTTGACTATTTGGGAAATTATGAAATGGATATTGTTATTTATATCTAAACACATGATTATATATGTATGTTTTCAAACACACTTGGTATGCTTTCACTACGTTGTAGTACCGTCTCATGGCCGTAGGACAAGTCTCACATGTTTGGGTCACACGCACTGTACTCCAGGGGTATTGTCCGATAAATACCTTAGTGCAAGCTTGTCTTACGTTTATGTTTATGTTTGGGGAAAAGGCCCCACTACGTAAGAAATCAGGTGTGACGTGCTATTGCGCAAGTGCTTACATGTGTGTGGTACTAGAAGTACAAATTGATTGATAACATAAAGTGCTTGTACGGGGATTGAGAGGCTGTTCCTCAACACGTACATGGGTGATTGCACATATACCCCGTGTTGGTTTTCTTATCTATACTATTGATATATTTGGTGAAATGACTTATGGAACTATGAATTATTATTTACGGATTTCACTTTGAGATTTACTTTCAGTTATTTATATATTATAGTATGATTTGACACATACTACGGTAGTATGATTTTACAAATATACTGATTTTCAAATAGGGGGTTACTATGTTGAAAAGAGAAACGTATTTCGAAAACTTTTTATTTTCGTCCACTCACACCTTTTGTTTTTGCGCCCCCTTCAGGACCTAGTGATAGCGCATCTGGTGAAGTCGAGGCATACGAGTGGCATCTCTGATTCTCTTCCCGACCAATTCTGAATTAACGTTAGTGTTCTTGAAGAGACTTAATCCGCCTCCCGAGAATCATGAGATTTCGGTCCATTGTGCTGCTTGGATATACTTTGGAATAGAAATGAGATGATAGTCGATGATGCATTTGCATATGCGGTAGCTGCTGATATCATGCCCGGCGATGACATTGAACCACGTTCGATTGATGAATGTCGACGTAGATCGATTGGTCAAACTGAAAACAAGCAATCTAGGTCGAACTTGATTCACTTGAAAAACGTAAGAATGTTTGCCTGTAGTTCTACACCTCCACATGTAATCCATTGGCTACAAGTAGGTTTTCGTAAAGGAAGCGTAATGAGAAAGAATGAAATAGTGCAATACAAAGCACATTATGGCACAAGGTTTCTTTCAAGGCCTTGTGATTGATTACGAGGAGACTTATTCCCCGTAATGGACATTATAATGTTCTGCTACCTTATCAGTTTGGTAGTTTCCGAAAAACTGAATATGCGAGCTTATGGGCGTGGTAATCGCGTATCTCTATAGGGATCGGTATGAAAATATACATAAGCTCCCGAAGGACTTACATTGACTGGATCAAATAGTTTTAGACCACAGAACTGCTCAGTGCCGATTGAGGCGTTCATTCTACGTAGATTAAAGCAATGCAGACGGATGTGGTATAACTACTTTGAGTGAGTATTTGATTAGTCAGAGATATGTGAATGATGAATTATGCTCATGTGTGTTTTTATTAAGAAGTCACATTCCGGATTTGTGATAGTTGCAGTTATGTTGATGACATGAATCTCATTGGGACTCCCAAATAGCTTGAAAGCGCTACTTTGAAGTCGGGGGGCCCAGAGGATGAAGGTCTTGAGGAAAAACTCAATATTGCCTGCGACCTGGAGCTTAAGCATTGTTCGGATGGTTTTCTAGTCCCGCAATCGACTTCACCCTGAAGGTGTTATGTCGTTTTGGACGAGGATAAAGCGAAGCCTTCCGTACTCCTATGGTCGCTTGAACGCTAGATGCAAAACGAGACCCTTTCCGTCCTAAAGACGATGAGGGAAGGTTTTGGAGCCTGAAGTTCCATATCTGAGTGCAATTGGCGCTTTATTGTATAACTAAGTGCATTAGACAGGGCATCTCCTTCTCTGTTAATCTTCTTGCAAAGATACCAGCAATGCGCCCTGCCTTGATCTTGGAATGGTGTTAAAGACATCAATTGTTCACATTCTCAAACAGGTTATGTCTTTACCGTTGGAGACATCATAATATCTTGGAGTCAACCAAATAGACCTTAGTTGCCACCCTCTTGGAAACGTGCTGAGTTCTCACCCCACTCACGAGCTGCCAAGTGGTGTTTTGTGCAGAGCTGTTGGTGAGCATGTTCAGCGCAGCTACAGACTTTCTTCTATCATTGAAATGTCCCAACAATAATCTTTGAATAATACCATTTATGTGTCTTAAATCAAGAAAGAGATATATCAAAAGAGATAACATCAAAGCATATTGCAGTTCTTCTTCTCACATCATCAACAAGAGCATCGGAAGATTGAAGTCAAGCAAATTTGTTCCCAGATAACCTTGTCGACCTCTTCACCAAGTCACTGCTGAAGTCTACTTTTTAGAAGCTTGTTCAAGGAATTGGTATGCAATAAATTGTCTGATTTGCAACATTATTGGATTTCTCATTCGAAATTTTGTCAAACTCAAGGAGTATCTAAGTATATCGCTTGACCTTATGTACTCTTTTCCCTCGATTAAATTATTTTTTCCCATTGGGTTTGTTTCTTGGCTTTACAGGTTTAGCGCAGGCCATCCATTCTGGGTTGGTTATACCCTTGTGTGCATCCTATTACACGACATTCAATAGATTTTAGTATTGACATTGCATTAACTCTTCTCCTTAGACTATAGGTTTTGTCCTGTGGGTTTTACCATAGCCAGGTTTTGTGAGATTTACTTTTTTTATGCAAGTTTTCGTATTTGGGGCTAAGCGTATTCTCAATTGTACCTATGTCTGGCTTCTTAAACTATCTCTACATCATCTTGAATCGTGCGATATCTACTTGAGTATTTACACACTCAAGGGAAGTGTGTATAATATTGACATATGATAAATGAGTTGTATGCAAATCCTAGGTAGATGTGGATTGGGATATTCCTCATCATCCTAAAATCCTTGTTTCATTGTATTGATTGTACTTGTTTCACTATAAATAAAGGCATCATTATGAGGGAAATAACACACCACAATTTCTCTCATCCCTATTTCTCTTTATTGCCATAACCACATCCTTATCCCTGTTCTTAACCCTTCAATAAAATAGGCCATAACAATTTAAATTTATTTTATAATATATATAATTCTAAATAATAATAGTCGTCGAGATTGGTTGAGATTAAATCTCAACCATTGGTTTAATTGTAATCTTACAGTCTGAACACAAGGTCCTCTCTCCTCAAGTCTCTCATATTCTCGATGCCAGAAAGTCGAACTAGACCCAGATGATAACCAACCAGCCACCACCACTCCGTAAGCTTCCCTTTCTCCTTTTAAGTTCTAAGCGACTGACCCTTCCCCTTTCCTCCGTCTACTCCATTCTTAGATAGACCGCCATTGTAGCACCACCACACCTCCTATTTTCCCCCAATCTCATCCTCTTCCTCCATCCCAAACCAAACAAATAGGTTTGGGAGGAACCTCCACCTCAATTCCAATTTTTCCACCTTCCAATTACTTCCAAGAAGGATTCAAGGTAAGTTTTAAAATTGTGAAATTTCAAATTAAGGTTTTGATTGTCGGTGGAGGTAAAAATTTGTCAAATTACTGATCAAAAATTTCTCCAAACCGAATTGAATTTTTCGGTATTACCAAATTCGAGATCTAAAAATTTTACAGTTCAATATCTGTATACAATTGGCTTGAACCGAAAAAATTTCAGGTTGGATTTTTCGGGATAAAGGGTTTCATCATGATTGGCAGACCGAACCCAGCCCTTTTAGACATTGAATATTGAGCTCCATCATGATTGGTAGGGTATAATAGTCACGTTTGAAAAAAGCTCTGGCAGCGCCGGTATCTTTACTGACCCAATTTGCCAAAGAAAACCCCATCTAAATCGGGATGAAAGGATCTTCCTATTTGTGCCATCAGGTTACAAATGTGGCAAGCCTGAAACTCGGCCTACATTTATCGAGGGCTCCACCACGTGGAAGTGCAACAACTGGCCTCCAAGCAGAGATAATGATCAGCGCGACGCTGTGCAGTGCCTATGATGTACCAAAGCATGTATTCACAGAAATATCATTGAAGAGGCCTCTATCAGGGACGAAACATAGGTTGAGCTACATGGGCTGTAGCCCATGTACAGTGATTTCCATTTTTTGAAAAAACAAACTACTTATAGTTTTTAGGAGCCATACTAATATAAATCTAGCCCACCCATTAAAAATTTACCTAAGAAAAAGACAGCATCAATGTTTAAAATTACTTGTCGGACAGTTAGAGTAAGGATTTTCTCTTTCCTTCTCTGACTGGTTGCTATTCAATTGGAGATTTGTTAAATTAGGATTCGTTTCTCTCACGGATGCATTTGGAAGGACTTGCATAGCACGAGTACATCACTATGTGGCATTCCCGCATAATAATACAAGAAACATGTGTTAATTTTGTTTTCACATATCACTTGTGTGCTTTGAGCCACCATAGCAGTGTAACTATATCCTTACAAGTTATTTTACTATTTTGAAGGGATGACTCATTATAAATTGAGATTTGAGGCACGTCAAATGTCTTCTCATTTTTTATTTATTAATAAAATTCATTCCTACTGTCCGAGTTTTTCTATGTGTTTTAGAAAATTATTTCAAAAGATAAATCTAGCCACAACCTTGAAATCCTGGCTTAGCCCCTGCCCTCTATCATTGAATATCAAATGTAGGAGAAAATTTATATGGAACTGGTTAACCACCACGTGATGTTCTTTGTCCAATGATGAGAGTTTTTGCACAAGACAATGTATTATTAGATTAGGACACCATATGACGGTGAACTTGTTTCGTAGCAAAGTTGCTTTTCCAAATGTGGGTATTATCAACTTCTTCTCGTGGGGCCTGCCACGATTGCACATCGAAAAATAAACATTTTTTGTTCTGCTATGCAGGCTGACATCTCAAAAGAGTTAGTAATTTTCTGCAATTCTTTTTTTTTACTACTTTAAAAATTTGTTACTTCAACACACTCTTCAACTAACTCTTCACCACCTAGGTTGTACCTCTATCCCAAGAACCATGGGCGGCAACCACTGTGACGAGCAACCACAGTGTGCTTTCTTCTCCCCTCAATCCACGCACTCGGAAACAAATCAGTATATCTCAACCCTCTTGAGCCAACCTTTATGACATCACCAGCACTCGAGATGAACTGAAAGGACTTAGCTGCATTCTCAACAAATTCAGGATACCATTTAAAGCGAGCCAACTTTTAATTTTCACATGAAACATCCAATCTAAAGAACAAATTATAAAAGAATTTTTTATTTAAATTATCGTGGTGATTGATCTGTTTTGTCGATGAGGAGGAGAGGGAGATAGTGGATTATTAAAGTGGATTACTCGATAGGACTCCATAATTGTGCCGAGTGGCAATCAGCTCCCTCTTCACTGCTGTGTTAATGCTACCCATTGCTACTAACTAGCCATATGCCGCTGGCTCAAATGGTACCTCTACCAATGTTATGGCCAGCGATCCCTTGTTATAACGTCACATACTGTACAAGGGTAAAGGTCATTTTGTGAAATGCTAAAAAACCCAATCGAAATGCTAATGACAATTGTCCGTGCAACAAGGCCGGCCCTGAGATTTCGGGGCCTGCACGAAAATTTAATCGAGACTCTTTACTAAGAAAAAAGTTATAAATTAAACTTACAGATTGATTTTTAGATTATTATATAAAAATTAATTCCTGCAAAAATAATATATTAAATATAATTAGTAGTTAAATAGTAAACTTTAAGTGATATTAGGTTCAAATGGTTTTGGTCAACATTTTAGTTTTCTTTTGTCCACAAAAAAACTGACACTGATTTGAACCAGCCTCAGAGTAGTTGCATTGAAAACCACATCTGCTAAGCATAAATTCAATTAATTTACTGCACAAAACTAACAATATAATATAACCTATATATTACATACACATTAAAATTCAGGGGGCCTATACGGGTGCACCACTTATGCCCCCACAGGTGATCTGACACGCGCAAGTGGGCAGAAAAGAAAGTGTGAGCCGGCCCTTGCGCATCAGTGGTGAGAAAAGTCTTTACATCTCCATCAGGCGACTTTGGTGCTTCAGAAAATAAGTCAGTGTTGAATTCATCAATGTGCATTGGAAGTGTAAGTAGAATATTATAGTCTTTTGATCTCCTTCTTTTGGAGGTAATTTATAAGAATATAATATACATAATGCAGTAATTCCAGGGCAACATTTGTGGTAAGAAACTAATAGACATAATGCAATAATTCCAATATTAATTAATACACATGATATAATAATTCTATATTAATGTACATAATGCTGCAATGACCTTTCCATATAGAGAGAAATATACATGGTCTTTACAAATTACACCACCTTTCCATATTAATTAGTATACATAATGCAATAATATTCCTTGCTTAGTTGGGCCTTAGTGATCGGGCTTTGTAGAGTGGAAAAAAACTACAACGTTATAGGTAAGAAAATATGGTTTGAAGGGAAATTTGTTATTTTGATATGAATTAAGACTCAATCACTAATGTTGGGTCTAGTGATATTTTTCTGTAATCTTCATTTTAAGTGCAAGGTCTAAAGTTCAGAAATAAACTCATGTTATTGTAGAAACAATTACCTACGACATGCAATTACAATCTAGTAATATTCTTTTTCACTTTTAAGTTAGAATATTGTGGATTGTGAGTTCAAACTAATATTTATTTACCCCTCCTCCTCCTTATTTTATTTTTTGTTTTGTTACCATGGTACTGTAATAATAAGAGAAACTTATTCTTCTTTTATATAGTTGCCTCCCTCTCTAACTTGTATTTTCTTACTTTAAAGTTTTCAATAATAAGAGTATGGATAGGTGACAATATCCATTGTTCTTCTTGGGCAATAGCCTCAGTAAATTATAAATTATATGCTTCAACACAAAGAGGAGTTTGAATGAGTTTGTTGTGCGTGCGCTAACTAAGGACTCATTTGGGCTTTTAAGGAGAAATGACTGAAAACGTTTTTTTGATGAAAGTGTTTTGGAACCAATTTTTGTAAAAATGCAAGTAAATACTGGAAAAGCACCTGTTTTTATTACAAAAACACATAGCTAGTACTTCTAGCAAGAATGCGAGCTTGCGCAAAGTGCTTTGGAGCAAAAATAATTTCATCAAAAAGCGCTTTCAGTTATTTTAAAAAAAGTTTTCAAGCGAAAGGCCTAAATGCGTTGGTTATGTGCGCTAGCTAAATCAGCAGTCATGAATTGATGAGCTCACAGTAAGAAACAGGTGAACATAAAACCCATCTTGTCTGAATCGAGGCTTGGATTTGCAAACTTCTGACTCGAGAAGTGAGAAGAATCGAGCGTTGTGGTTTTTATTATGTTGTGTAGATGTTTTGTCGCCTTTGGCAGTCATGGTTTTAGTTGGTAGAGTGATGGAGATGCAGATGGGGTTGTGGTTTTGTATTCTTGGCCAAAAATTCTGTTTTCAAATCTTATTTTTGTTGGGATTTGTTGTGACCTAGAATTTAGAGAGAAGAAAGTGGTGCAGCAAAGAGAAGAGCTTGAGGAATTCCTAGAAACTTGCTCTCCAAGTAATACAAGTTGTACAAAGAAGATCTTCTAGATCCCGAAGAATTCCTAATTTATCTCTACTTAGGATTTACAATCACACTATGCCAATATTAATTGTAACACTCCCTTTAAGTGTGTAAATGCAAATAGTAGACACATCAGATTTTTCATGTTGAAAGTTGAGTAGTTGATGAAGTCATCTTGTAGAGCACTGATGCACAGAACAGTCACATATAGGAATTTACTCACAAGAGTAAGTCTCACCAAAACGACTATGGTAAACCCAATAGGACAAAACCCATAGTCTAAGAGAGCAAAAAGTGAGTTAATGCAATGTTGATACTTAACATCTTCAACACGTAAGTAGTAAGAAAACACACAAGGGTATGACCATCCCGATGTGGGTGCCTTATCAAAAAACCTTGTCAAGTAACAAAGGCAATGGGAAAAATGATCATGATCGTAAGGGTAGAAATAGTACATTAAGGTCGAAGTGGTATACTTTGGGATACTTCTCAGAGTTAAACAAACTCCCCTTAGAACTTCTAAACGTTGTAAATGAGAAAATTGCGCATACCAAATCCTTGAACAAGCTTATGAAGGTTGACTTCTGTGGTGACTTCGTGAAGAGGTTGGGAAGGTTGTCTTGGTTGGATCTGCTTGACTTCAGTCTTCTGATGCTCATGCTGATGTATTATAGACCTAATATGCTTGGTGTTGACTTCTTAGATGTATCCTGTTATGGTTTGGTCAATACATGCAACATTTCTTCATAGATCGTTGTTGGGACTTAATGATGGATGAAAATCGTAGGTGTTTTGAATATGTAGCTTCCTTGTACGTGTGGTTTCGTATGGCGATGAGCTCAAGTCCTCGCAACTAAGGCCTATTTAGTGGACACTCCAAGATATTGAGGTGCTTCTCTGCTAAGTAAAGACATAATCCGTTTGAAGCTATGTGTGCTATTGAACAAAATAGTATGTGTCAATATATCCCTAAGGTAGGCATCATTCCGATAACCAAGGGGTTGTGGTTGTTCTCAGAATGCGCTAGAGATAGAATAGCCCAAATCCATAGTAAGCTAATCGTCTTTAACACCTATTTGGTGATAGTGTGAAGCACAATGCTTGTATCTTGCCAAAAGATCAGCAACTTGAAATAGATGTCTTGCCTAATGCAATGGACTAAGTACAATAAAGCGGTAATTGAACTCAGATATAGGACTTCCAGATTCCACAACCTTTTTAAGGGTGTTGCATCTAGCGTATGGATGATGTAGGTCTACTTGAAGGTAACATCTACAGGTGTAGTTCGTCAGTGGACAGAAATACTATCTCGAACTATGCTGAAACTTCAGGTCCGAGACAGACACCCAGTTTTCCAAGATCTTTCTCTCAAATTTTGACTTGATTGCAAGCGAGTTTTCTCAAGCTCTTTTTAGAGTCTAAGTGAGATTCATGTCATCGACATAGACTGCAACTCTCCTAGAAAATTTGGTTTTGTACACGCAAGGTCATAAATTATTCACATATCTAACTGATCAAATACATGAACAGGTATACCACATCCTCAGATTATTCAATACGTAAAGTGACGCCTCAATTTAATGGACAGGGTGTTTGTGGTCTAGAACTATTTGAATCAGTTCATGAAAGTCCTTAAGAAGCTTCCGTAGCAGATTTACGTATCATTATCCCTATAAATGCGTTACAACCATGTTTATAAGCTGCAATCAATCCAGGCGTATGAGAGGCTTAGCATGCATGAGAGCGGCATTATATCCAGATTGTTTCATTCATCTCATTATGCTTCATTTTTGCGTTAGATAGGCGTTGAACTACTGGCTTAACACTTTCTGCTTCATAAAGATCTAATTTGACATGGTTGTTTCTGGTTGACCAATCAGTTATACGTCGACATTCATCGCGGGCAGCTGAAATTTACTATCGTCGTTTTTCACTATTTTAAGTGGCTACCATATGTGAATATCGTTGATGGCCAATTTCTTCCAATTCCTTAACTTTCATCCATGCATGCATAATGGGCCAAGACTACAAGTTTCAGGATAATCGGATTAATTTCATGAGGTGAATGGTTGAGATAGTGATCAAAGAAAGGGATTCGTTTGTGCCATGTTTCTCCCACTTTCGGGCCGTCCAACGGTGGCGGCAATCGCCCTCAAAGGCGCTCCTTTCGAGGATGTTAACTAGACTTCGTATGTACGTTTATCCCCTTACGCAGACATATTTGCAACTGGTATGTGTGATCTCGTCACTTTAGCTGAATCCTGACGTCTGGAGCAACACTCTGGAATCTAGAATACTGCGATCAAGATGAGACATAGTGGGACGTCAAGATAATTCATGTCATTCTTCAGAGCGTTGACATTCATATCTCCCCTAACGGAGAAAACTGTCTCACCAAAGTGACAATCCCAAACTGGCTGATAATAAATAGATGTGCGTGCAAGGGCTCTAAAGAAGATTCGAAGGAGAATCATAATTGACAAATATTCATTCTTCAGTTTGAGAACCATATTTGTACGTTGCGGCGGTGCAATATGGCGCAATACCAATACCCAAAATGTAAGTATGAAACATCAATTTTGTACACACTAACCAACTATAACACTAAAATTTTTTGGGTAGCAATGGGCCTCAGCGGACCAACACAGTTGTATCTAGATTGCATAGCTAGGCGAAGCCACCACAACTTGGTGCGTTCACCAAGATCCTGACGATCAATTGATAATGCGCTTTATGACTGCTTCTACGAGGCTGTGTTGGGGGTTGAACATGGAGAATCCGATGTTCAAAAGCTCAATACATGCAATGCGTGCTCGAAAAATCTTTTCGATATAAACTCTCGGTATTATCCAGTCTTCCAAACTTTATAGGATAGTGGGTGGTGAGCCAGCAAGTAAAACTTCCAGGAATTTAACAGCAATGTATGTGTACAAACATGTGACCATTGTGTCGATATATCAACCAAACCATATTTCTTGGTCCGTGTTTTGGTTGGATTGGTCCACATTATTCCCTTTAATCCATTATGAAAAGGGTTATGTAATATCTTTGTTAGGTATGATATAGAAATTCAATTTTCCCAACAGTAGGGTTGGCAAAGTGTGCTTGTAGGCACAAAATCTTTACTCCCCAGGATAAACTACTCAGATCACCCGGCTCTAGGCCAGCCTATATATGGCATGTGTCCCAGTTGGGAGGCCCGAGCCTAAAACATAGATTCATGCTTCATATTTTAGAGGTGATGCAAAGATACTTCCTCTATTTTCTACAGTGGTTACATGATCATTATTCTCTAGAATCCTTAAAACTCAATAAAATTAGGGCACAAACTAGTTTTGTGTGATCTCTTTTAATCACTCAATAAATATTACACAGTTGAGGATTTAGAATACTATCCCCTTATTCTTGATGTTTTGAGTCTTAAGTGCAAAGGGATCATGTGTTTAGTCGGGATGCCCACCCCTTATTGAAAGCTTTGATTCTATCACTATTCGATACTTGCACCAGCCGAAAATGGATCAGCAGATTCAGCAGGCGTCTATCAGAAGCAGAGCCTTTGTTCGGTACACCTGTGCCAGCGATGTGACCTTCAGTACATCCTTGCTGGGAAACAGGGCATGCCGGTCGGTAGGATCAACCGAGACTGAAGTTCAGCTTTGGTAAGTCCTTGCCGAAGCGGACTTGTACTTCGGAAGACTTCAGCAGAAGCTGGGTCACACCTTTCGATGAACTCCAGCAGAAGCTGGGTTTATATATGTGTGGTACCTCCAGCCGAATCCAACTTTGTGGTACCTCTTTATCACTGTTATGCTTTTGGTAGGAGTAATGTATTAGTAATCCAGATTTGAGGAATTTATTAGAAGCCTCAGCTCTCTACAGTGCTTTACTTCCAGGAACATGTAAAAGCCACAGAAGGACCGAAAAATCACTTGTCCGGTCAAAGTCGATCAGTTCTATCATTTCAGGTGTACCTATTCACATATAGGTTTTCAATAATGTCATGAGTCTGGCAGGATATGTCTTGCCACCGAGCAAGATCATCTTTTTCACATGATGGAAGCGGTTCGGTAAAGGCGAGTCAAGAGCATAGCAAATCCTCTTCATCAGGTATTTCCATTTATAATGCTTCAGGCATAAGTCTTCGAATGAAGATCATGGCGAAACATTTATCTATCCACGCCATTATTGGCTTCAATGTTTCTCAACTACTCGGTAGTGAAGTGGAGCTTCACAGTAGTTTTGCTAGAAACTTCCATGTCAGTGAAATCAATTTGTTGTGGTCTGACCAATCCACTGGATGGAGAGGAAACAGTTGTGGTTGGTGCTTATGGGGAAATAAATTATCCATAAGCATCAAGTTAGAATTTATTTAGGTTCTAAGACATGGTTTGGTTTAGTGGATTAATCACAGAGAACTTCGAGTCTCTACATGAGTAGTAAGTTTAGAAACATAAAAATGTTTCTATAGCACTTTTTCAAAACTACGAGTTCAATTTTATGAACTACCTGGGTTCATAAGTACCTGCAAAGAAAACGCAATATATAAAAAATAATAATATATAAGACACAACAAGTAGATGATCGTAGGTCTGCAGGCCCACGGTGTGAGGTAAGTCACTGCTCAAAAATTGGGGCTGACTGGTTTGAGCCCAAATGGGTGCTATTGGACTGTAAGGCCAACATGGGATAAAAAATTAGGTTGCAAAACCCAGGCCCAGAATTGGGCTGAAATAAATATTAAAAAAACAAGCCCACTAAATAGGTTTATTATTTCATGCAGGCCAAATTAAAACAGGCAAAAAAAAAAAAAAAACTGAGCAAAAAGGATCAAAGGCTGGATCCGTGAATGTAGGATGGTCTGCTGCAAGCCCAAAGGTTGTAGTTGGTGTCCACAATCATAAGCCCATACATGTTGGGTGTGCAGATGTCGCTGGAGAATGGGGTCCACAATCTCTCAAACACCGTTGAGGTGACATGCAGATGGGCGTTAGGCAGTTGCGTTAGTTGTCAAAACTGACGAGATTCATCTGGAATCTCTTTCACAATCCAATCATCGGTAATGATGAGGAAATCACTGAAGAGGGACGACCTTAGGTCGTCAGAGTGTTAGGTTCACCAAAAAATGGTGACGGAGAGTGAAACTCGACTGCAAACGAGTTGGCATCGGCGGGCAGATCGTAAGAGGAAAGGAGGCGACGTAAAACGTCATCGTTTCAGTCTGAAGGGTTGGGCATGCGACTTAGCTCGGTGGCTCATCAAATAACGGCGCGTTTACGCCAACCAGCCCTGCGGCTCGCACCTTAGGTTTGAACATAAACTTTTTTTCTTCTCTTATTCACACATATTCAAATCACCATAATTATAATATAATGATAATAATAATTGCGGTAATAATTTAAGCGAAGATTATAATTCTTTTAAAAGGTAAATTAGGGTTCATGCATCATGGTGAAGGTTTCATGTGCAATCAAAGCTGAAAAAATGTCGAAATTGAAACCATGTTTAGAAAGATACTTGTATTGCTGATGAATATTGTGAACGGGTTTGTTGAAAGTCTCGCCTTCAATTCGGATTTTCATCATTCAGGCATTTGAATCTCGTTCGCATAGAATAACAAGAAAAAAATTGAATCAATAGCAAATATATTAATTCAGTAAAATAAAAGTAATCAAATCAGAATGATTGAAAATAATACTTCCCATGATTGAAGATGGCCGAAACTCCGGCATAATTCTCTTTAGCATAGCATCCAAGAGCGTGCTAATAACGTGTTGTGACCTAAATTTAGAGAGAGAGAAGAGGAGTGTGGAAAAGAGAACAGCTTGAGGAATTCTAAGGTGTGTATTCTCTACCTAGTGCCTTATTTATAGTTATAAGAGAGAGCTCTCCGTGGCTATAAGTTATTGCAAGAAAAGATCTTCTGAATCTCGAAGGATTTCTAATTTATCTCTATTTAAGATTACACAATCACACTATGCAATATTAACAGTAACATGATCTTTTTCTTTTCTCTGTGTTTGTTTCTAGATGCTGCTACTTTCACTTAATGATACTAGTGCCTGCCACATTTTGCGAAAATTCTTTTTAGTTGTTGTGCCACATGTCTAATTTTACAATGTTTTATTCTTTACGCAACAAAAATATTCATATGATATTGCTTATTAATCAATAATCTGAAAACGTTACCGAACTCCTCGCGGCTTTGCGCTCAATAATCAAATTCAAACAGCGTTTAGTTATCACATTTTCGGAAGCTCCATGTATCAACAAGCCTATATAGGTTATGAAAGTGGAACTTGTGTTTTCGTTGGTTTGATGTTTTTAAATAAGTGACTAATTCGTTTTAATATATCCTGTAATTTACGCACTTCCAATGGATTGTAAACGGTACGTATTGGAGTCATGGCAACTCTCAAATTATTTTCTATTTTTATGATTTATAATTTTACAAGCATATATTAATAAAATAAAGGGAATAAATCGTGGCAAATTTTAGTTGGCTCAACGACTGGCATAAATGACATGTGGTGGCTTCTTATTTATTGCAGGCCTCTAGCTGGCCAGCTGGGTCTTAATGTGAAACAACACATGGAACAGGTTCATCACCACGCAGCGTCGATTCAATAATATATTGTCATGTGAAGGAGGAGCGGTGTGGGCCGATGGTTGGACGTTAGGATTCTTGCATGACGTTGAACACACCTGTTCTATTATAAGTCATTCTCCTGATGTGGGCTATGGTTGGCAGTCTCTTATTTTGTAGTTTAGGGTTTGAGGGCTGTTGTTGTTGTATGTGAGTGGTCCTGCAACACGTTTCTCATCCTAGAATAGAAGGGCCGCCACATGTACGGGTGTTTTACACCAAAGCCCTCGCACTCCTCTTACTTCTACAGTATCAGAGGACGAAACATCATACACTTTTAACCAAGAGCAAGTGGCGGAAACCAGTTTCAAACAAAATTAATTAAACATGAAGCAATGGACTCATATCTACTTATGATCTGTATATACTTTCCATCATCTCTCACTCCCCATTGAGGAAAGTTGAGTTTTATCATAAAACCAATTGGCAATATGGGAAATGGCCAACCGCTTTATAAGCCCTTGCAAATTTCTCTTTTCACTGATGTGAGACTCATTTAACTACATCCTCACGAATCTCTCTCCTCTTGAAACCCATCAAACATGGCCAGAGAAGAGATGCAATGAAGAGTGATTTGGAAATTGGAAATGTGTTTTTGTCCATAATTTTCTCCATACCCAAGAAATTGGACAGTGGCAGTAATTTATCTTGGTCCCTGTTATCAAACTAAAGTTGTATTCTTATAAAATAAAATAAAAAAATCTTGGGTGGTACGTACCATTTAATGATCCGGCTATTGAATGGTCTCAGATTAATTGCAATGAGTGGGCCCCAAATAAATGTTAAATCATTCAACAGTACGTACCATTGAAGTTTGACCCAAAAAAAAAATATTGTGCTCGTAGTTTGACATTAAAATAAGAGTTTAAAGAACTTTCTTATCAAATTAATGTTGATCTGCAGCTTTGGTGTTTACAATTATGAAGCTGGAATAATTGAAGAAGAGAAAAATATTCGTAATTCCCTTTTTTGAAGCTCAAGTAACGCACTAGGGCCTCGTTGGGTACGCCGTACAGCACACCGGATAGGACTATAATAATACGGAGCTTGGTATTTGGTGCGCTTTGTACTAAAATAGTCACCTGACTAATTTAACCAGGTCCCTATTTAATACCCTCACGTCCGACTAATTATACCCCAAAAACCTGCGGTATAATTTTAGTTGGGTCTGCTCATCTCTCGCTCTCTCTCAGTCTCGCTCTTGTTCTCTAGTCTTCTCCCCACCCTCTCTCTCTTTCGTTCCTCCTTCTTGCTTCCTCTCTCCCGCCACCAATCAGCCCTCTCTCTCCTTCTCTCTCACCACAAACCACAACCCATAACAATCGTAGGGTCAGCGAGAAGCAGGTGGTTGTTTGCATTGGGATGGGTTTTGCACAGTCCCAAAACGATGATGAAGCGGTTTGTTTCTATGGCGACAGATTTGAGGGCAGGAAGCGAAGGTGGAAGAGAAATAGAGTTGTGGAGAGGAGGTGGGCAATTGTTTATTCTTTGTTGTGGTTGCTGATGAGGAAAGAGCTGCAGAAGTATAGGAGAGGGAGCTAGAAGGACATTTGGGAAAAGGACTTATAATACAGTCGTTAGTCTGATACTGTACCAAACGTCCGATTAATTTAGTCGGTACTATTCGATGACTATTTATCTTATCCGACTAAATAGTCAGTACATTTCTGAGCTTGTCAAACGAAGGCCCAAATTTTCGCGAAAGAAGGAGTTTTGGCTGATTTTTGAAGAATGGACTAATTTGGGTCAAGATCAGACCGTTTACAAAAATGGGTCAAATGGTGGAGTTGGTCCCTTTATAAAAGCAATTGGGCTTCACAATACTATTGCTCATAGGGTTAAGACTCAGAGTTGAGGTTGGTGTGTTATAGCCTGGACTGCAGGAAAGAGGCTGAGTTATCTTCCAACTACAAGTTTATTGTGAATTTAATTGGAGATGTTTGTATTTGAAATGAATATTGAAATGCATTTATTAACACAAGCAGAGAATCAAAGGTATATAGATTACATTACACTACAATTTGTAATTTTAATAGATTAATTTCAAACTTCCTCCAGATTCATGTAAAGATGTCATTAGGATATATAGTGGAGGTGGACTCCACTCAAAGAAGAGAAGAAAACCTACTTCTAGAAAGCAAGAGTGTGTCGACTAGTCAATATATGAACGTATAAGAGGAGTATCTTACTCTTTAGTATAATTGAACAACATCTTTCTACTTCCAAATGCATGATCCTTAATGGGCACGGTGTGTATTGTGTAAAACCTTGTTGGCCAACACCTGCATGCCAAACCCCATTTTAGATGATAGTGCCTTCAAAAGTGGGATATTTAGTAGCAAGTCAAACCCTTTTTTAAAAAACTACATTTAAACATAAAACAAACGTGCATGAATTTTGTGTGATAGTTCATAGATTGCCACAATTCTGCTCTCTCTTGCGTTTGGATTTCTTTTGAGCATTGCCTTGTCATTAACTTGTACTTTGTACATAATTTACAGTGACATAATATTAGTCTTATCTGATTAAATTCTATATGAATCCCTGATATTTCAATTCTTCATCCTACCATTATTACATATGTTCATGATATGAGGTACTTATAAACTCGTTACAAATTTGTTAAGAATTTTGTCCTTAATTTGAGTTTTGTTGGAATTTTGTCCTTGAACTATGATTATTGGTCTCCTGAATTTGTTACAATGTGGAGCCATGATCTTTTGAGATAACATCGTTAGAATTTTCATACAAAATAAAGTTTTAAATGGACAAATAAGGAACAAAAGCTCTAATAGGGGATTATCCAAAAGATTATTGCTCTACTTTGTAACAAACTCCAAAGACCACATACTTCTAATTTTAGGTTAATGCTCTAACTTTCTCTCTTTCTTTACTTAAAGGTAAGGTGTTGTTTAACTTGCTCCAAGTCGGGAGAAGGATTTACATGGAACAGAGTTCACTGCCACGTGGCGTCCTGTATTTAATGACATTGTCAGAGCATAGTTTTTCTCCATGCCAATATATTATTGCATTGAAACGTCGTATAACCGTGAACCCATTCCATTTAAGTTTCTCTCTCAAGTCGGCATGCATGACACTCTTTTTTAAGTGAGTCCACCTAAAACCCACATTTCTAATCTGCAATCAGTGCGTACGGAACTAAAAGATCGCAACCAAAGGCATACAGACATCTTCATTGAATATTTCATATATAATGACATCTTCAACATGGAACATACTTATTTCTGGTCCTCATTTTCTTTTTCTTTTAACAAAGCAGTCTTCGAATTTTAATAAGTGGACCACATATGAATACAAGTACCTTCCGACTCGTGAGTTTTAGTCGGCAAAGAACGTACACTTAGGTTTATCTATTATAGGCTTGGCCATATTGAAGAGAAAGGGTAACAGCTAAATCCTTTTAAACTAATGCTGATAACTACAATTGGAAAAAGAAGCTCAATTATGGCTTACAACTAATCAATGATTAATCCCGTGATTCATTTTCTTTCCTCTCAGTTGTTATTTTATAAGCAGCCTTTAGCCACCTTAGAGTGATTGCAAGGGATTTTCCACATCATGCATGATTTTTAATTAATTTGTTCTTTCATTGGGAGAAACAATTATCATCATCAAACTTCACCTCTCCTATAGTATGTCATCCCCACAGAATATAACACTGCAGTGACTAGAGATGTAGAGGGTGCAAAAATTGGGGCCAACTTTGAAGATTTTGGGGCTCTTTGGAACTTAGAGTAGAGGCCCCTCTCATACGATATCACATGAAAAATACTAATTGAAAAAAATCTATCAGGAACCGATAGCATGCAATAACTTGATGCAAATGAATTTAGAATTTGTTAAAAATTCAACGTAATGTTGAATCAAAAAGATATTTTTTATATTTTATATTTGTATTATTGATTTTAATGCATTTTATTAAAATATGGGTATGAGAATCATTTCATATGAAATCATAAAAATGTAAATTTCTTTTTAAATCCATAATCAAATACCAAAATCAGAATTTATTTTGTGGCGAGTTGAGCCATTGTCATGCCAACTTTAAGCAGGCCCAGGTTTGTGCTGAATTCATGCCGGAGTAGCCCATTGTGCGTCTCTAGTAATAAGCTAATGCTTTAAAGGAAGTATAACATTAATAAATATGCAAGTAACATAACATAGGGTGAATTTACAAATATCACATTAGAAAATTTAGTACTATCATACAATAGTTTCAATTCCTTGAAAAATATATAGAGTACCTCAATAAATTGGTGAAGTCTATAACAAATTACAAGATTATTCTAGTGCAACAACAACACCATATATAATATATTATGTTCTAATAAAGACGTGAGACTAATACTCTTCCACCAGGATTTTAAGGATTCAACTTGTGCCTTCCCCACAAGGCCCCTTCATCTAATGTAAAGCCGATACTCATCAAACGTCATAGGTGAGTAAGGGCAGGTCGATCATTGTGACAAGAGCTTGTGACAGGTTCAATCATCAAATCCTCTTTGGGTTGTAAAAAACAAGGCCAGTGAAACTCTGTCTTTAACTGAATTAACAATCACTCTATGCTCTACACTTTTGTAAATTGCATTGTAAACACCCCTGAATTTGATCTCCAACAGGCTACGATGAAGGCATTAGGAACAGGCTTCACGATTTACCCAATTTTCACCCAGCTACGAACTTGAAGTCCAGCCACATTTTCATCAGGTAAGAGAAGGGTCAGGCCACCGGGGTCAAATTCTGAGAGACCAGGGTTAGGCAGTCTGGTTGAGGGCATTTCGGGTAGAATTGACCCGTAAACATGCCCCAATATTCTCTTCTCCTCCGAAAACATTGAGAAGTTGGTCTTCCCCAAGGCCAAGGTTTAGAACAACACCTTCATCGAAATCCCACATAGTTTAATCATTTGCTTCACTGTATTCTTCAATTAAATTCCTACAACATAAGCTAATGTTTAGGTACGTATAACATTAATAAATATACAACAATCACCATACTTATTTTCATATATATATATATATATCTGTGCGTGTACGTATTAAATTTTTTAAGATGCGTTTAGAATTCTGAAGAATGCAAAAATTAGTCAGCATACGCATGATGATCAGTTTAAGAATCAGTCGTGCATGTTTTCCTTATTTTATGTGTACCCAATATTGACTCTTTTAAAACCAAAAATGCAATTTGCATGTTGTAGCGCACCGAACCATGTGTAGTGGATCCATGACTAACATATTTTTCTATAAAAGACTTTTTTCAAAATCACTAGGTGATAAATATCGGTACCGAAAGTTTGGAAATAAATTATGTATCTAATAAAACCAAAATTATTTACATGGTATTCGACATCACATATTAATAAGATATTGATATCGAAATAAAATCCGTAATAGAATATACAAAGATATTCCGATAACTCTAAACTCCACGCCATCTAAATTTATTATAATTAATGGCTCCATAAATATATGTATTTTATTATTTAAATCAAGTCAAACTTTATCATTACGTAATATTTAATGTACATGCTGAATATTCAGATTGCATTGGGGCCACTGCAAATTAATATGGAACAGCACAAGCTAAGCCATTACCATTGAATAGTACGTACTACCTAAGATTTTTCGTTAAAATCAACTGTGTGCTTTTTGCTCAACAATTTATCTAATTGTTCTACAAGTATATATCATTCTACCATCTGTCTGTTCACTTTTGAGATTTACTTTTTAATAAAAAAGATTTGATCAATTTCTGTTACTGCTGTTTATATATACTAGATGTTACGTTTGATTAATATACACATAAGAAGAGTTCTGCTAAACACAATTAATCAAAAGAAAGCTGTAACATATGCTATTGGATTTAAGTGGGCGTAACGAGATAAATAAAGTCGTTCATGCCAAGCACGACTAATATATATGTCTGATGATACTTTACACACCAAAAGAGAATGCTTTAACAAGCAAGCATATACAGTACTCTTTCACCTAAAACGGAAGCCAATTCTATTTTGGCATCAATGTATATGATTATATATATATATATCACCAAAAAAATCATAAAAAGCACATTTCAATAGAGTTGGAGAGTTTACATTGTGTCAGGAAGTGAGAAGGCCAGAGAATTGCCCTTGCTGTGTGACGATGGGAGGCCGGCCATTTGTTTGTGGTTTCACGGTCTGAGGCATGTAATGAAAAGTAATAGTCGCCAATCCAGAGCGGCCCTTTATAACCAATAGAGCTTTGCGTGCCTTCATTGCGTACTCGGCTTGTTGGAGTACTCCTGCTTCACCTCCAGCAGCTGAAGAACTCATTGCCATGTGTTTCTCGCCTTCATCCAGCTCGTGACTCACCCCGTGGTTCACCACCTGAAAAAAACCCCACTCACCGCAGCGCTCCCGAGATCAAACGCATAAGATAAGCGTGTGACTCCGCGGCTTAAAAGATCTTGGAGGTCAATGACCGAGATGTTGACATCCAGCATCACGGTGGTTGTTGGTATTTGGCAGTGATAGTCGTTTGGATGGTGGTTTGATGTAAGTTCGGGGATTGCGGTTATGCCGCTTTCTGCTAAGGACTGGACTCTCACGATAGGCTCAGGCCAAGACTGCAAGCAACTCATTGTGGTTATGTTTCTAGTGAGATGGTTTAAAATCTGCAATGCCAGAAGAGTGAGACTGTAAGAGGAGGAGATAGGAGGTTTATATAAAGTATTGGAGGGGAGGGTAGGGGGTAGAGACTAGCTATAGTTTTGGCATAGTAACAGCAGTCTTCTCATACCATAATTTTAAAAGAAAATAATATATGATATAATTTGATATACACATATCAATTAAAATAAAATTTCAACAAAAATACAATTAAGAGGAGAAGAAAAGGAGAAATTATAGCTACTTTTTACGTAATGAGCTAGCTAGCTATGGCGAGCTGCAAATGGAGGTGGTTTGGACTGATGGAGATGACTTTGGAGGGTCATATATATATTTTTTCTTATGGGCTTCAACGAAACATACTTTCACTTTTAGTAGCAACTAGCAAGGCAGCATGTCTAACTTAGGCTAGCTACACAGCCTACACTACATGACGCTACTCGTGGCTGAGCTTTATCGCTCCACCTGTCTTTATCCTTATTATTAACCTCTATCGGGTCAAAATGTTTCACAATACACATTTATTCATAATTGGCTAATGGTTTGATCATGACCCAATACTCAGATTGAAATTGGCCTCTTGGTATTTTGAGTAAATTAACACTCTGCAAACTATTTAATCAATAATTATACCTCTCACCCACGCCCAGTTTAACGAAATTTCATCCACTTTGCTATCAAATGCTACTAGCACGTGTCGTATTGCAATTAGGTAGCTCTAGTTGACATTCTAACAAATTAACAATGAGTTTGTTCATGAAATGTGCGGTAAGGGTGATCTATACTAATTTAGAAAAGAGTTTAAGGGGTTAATTTACCAAGAGAAAGTTGAGGGGTCAATTTCAACTAGGGTGAGTGATAGTTTGGGGTGGCTTAATGAGTTTATCGCTTTGCTCGATTTGTCTTTGAAGGTTCCTTTCAAATAAAAGTTATAACTACACTATTATTATTTTCCTTTGTTTAATCTTCTATGTTGTTTTGTTGATTTCTTCAATTTAATGGCTGGATATAGTGGATATGTATAAAGGAGGAGAAAATGCGTGTAATACCTTTCTCTCAACAAATTCTATTTCTTTCTCCTTGTATTCCCCTTCGTTAGTTAGACAATTTAGTAAATTACTCTTTTCTCATGCACAAAATTATCCATTCGATTGCCATTTGAATAACATCAAATGAATATCCTCACATACCTACAATTTGTGGACCAATATTCTGCCCTAGATAAAACAAGTAGACAAGACATGTGGTTGCTCAAAATTAAACTTTCTTTTTCCTTGCTCTCGTTGCTAAGATATATGTATATAATTTTTATGTTTCACATTAACTTTTGGAAAAATCTTGAGTGATACGTCTTATTGATGAATACGGCCCATTGAATAGTTGAATCAATTGATGGGCCCCAAATGAATCTTGCATAGTTTTAACGATCGTGCATTGATGAACTCGCATTACTGCTGAGATTGAGACCTAACTTTTGTGTAATGTAATTTCTCGTGCTTCTAAGTATATGTACATAAGCGTGCTATCTTGCCTGGATTATGTTGGCTAGGTCACATATGGACTGTCTTCCACATGTATATTAAGTTATACAACTCACATGTACATATTTAGCTCCTCTACAGGATGAGATAGAAATGTCGCCGAGCAAGTTGCTCTCAGAATTGAAAATAGAAATAATATTGGGTTTCCTCAAAGGAAAAAAGAATATCTTTGGGTGATATCCCACATCGACCAGCAGGAGAGGGAGGTGATGTGCCTTATATGTATACCCCACCTCCATTTAGCACAAGGCCTTTTGGGGCTCAGCGGCCAGTTCCACTTGAACTCCAGAAGTGTCATGGTGTTCGAGCAATCCCATGATGGTATTGCCGGGAAGTGTGTGAGTTTCCCAAAAACAAGCAGGTGATGATGGCCCAAAGTGGACAATATCGTGCTACAGCGGCGGTCCAGGATGTGACATAATAGTGTCAGAACCACTACGCTGCATTGGGTATGGATGTGCGGCGAGGGCAGTGGTTTCTCAAGTGGGGTAGTTGTGACATCCACATCGACCATATGAGGAGAGGAGTGATGTGCCTTATATGCTTCATGCTCACCTCCATTTAACCACGAGACCTTTTGGGAGCTCAACGGCTTTAGTTCCGCCGAACTGCGAAGTTAAGCGAGCTTGGGTTTTATCAATCCCAAGATGGGTGACCTTTGGGGAAGTTACTGTGAGCTCAGCTAAAATCGTGAAGGCGTGGCCCAAAGAGGACAATATTGTCTTTGCGGCGAGTCGGTCCGAGGATGTGACATCTCCTTCCTCTTTATTCCTTTTTTGTTTTTAATTAAGACTTGTATCTTCAAAACATGGTCTAAAGCGTAAAATCTATATAATACAAAAATTAGGCTTTGGGTTGAAACAAATTAGGCTTTAGGGTTTGGATTTACTCCTAAAAATTTAAGATTTGTGGAAAACCTCTCTTGACCTAAAACCTAAATTTTGCCTTAATTGAATGTGGGATGTGATGTATTCTGTGGGTCAAACTTTAATGAATACGTACCATTCAATAGTACCTGTTGTTGAATGGCGTACCATAAGGCTTCCTAATTTTGTGCTCCAAACCTTTTTTTTAGCTAGATTTGTTAACCTACTTTGGATTAATTAACTAAAGCCCTCCACATAACAAATCAACATATGAGGAAGAAGTTTATAAATAAACCTTGCCTTAGTCATAATTAACCTCTCCACCCCTCCACCATTTACTACAATTATATAGGTTAAGGGTTTTAATAACAATTTCATTTTTGTTTTTATTTTATTTTTATTTTTTTATGTTAGTGATATAAAGAAATGCATGAAATATGAGGATGAAGAAGAGTGGATGAAAGATTCAAGATTTCACTTCCTCTTCTTCTATTCCATTTTTTGGTGAAGATGTAAAAGATAAAAGACCCACATCCTTATATATGTATTTTCTTCATATCTGCAGCCACAGAAAATGATCACACAAAAAAAACGACTATAAACGTGCCTAATTAACACAACTCCATATATCAATTTCTAGATGCAAATACTTATGGTTTTGAATAATTAACCTAATAATAACAATTGTATTATTACTGGTTGTGCGCTTGGCGTGTGATATGCAGTGCGGCTGAAACACAGCCATCGTTAAGATTAATTATCAGTATTGATAGCATCAACGTCAATGACTCGATCTCTTTTTGTTAAAGCGCTGCAAGCATCACCGTCTCGACCACAATGTTACCTTATAAATTATAATAATACATATATAATACAAAGTCCATATTAGATAATGTTTGGCCGACATCACTGGAGGGCTTAAGGTTTTCCATCACGTGGAAACATTGGCCAAGAAAACATTAAGAAAATGTGACATAGTGGAGATGATATCAGCCCACCTTAACCCATATATATACCCCTGGCCTTCCAGAATCGGATGTCCCCGAGGCATATATTTCAGGGAACCTTTTCAATTTTATTTGTTTATAAGTTTATGAATTATGGATAGAGATGGCATATAAGAGAAATTAGACCATTTCCAACATACATTCTTTATTATTTATAAAAGAAATCGTAATTTTATTTTATTTTTAGGAAGTGAACATTATTTCACTGAAGGATATTAAAAGAGTTAACAACTCAATATGCTGAGGATCTTCTACTATTTTAAAAAATTAAATTAACAAAGAAAGTTTCAAGCTAACCTAGTTTTTACTTTTCTATTGTTTTTTAAAGGACACGTGCAGCTTAATGGAATTATAGGTAGTTTTTGCATTAACTGCAAAGGACACGTGAAGGGTTTCTATTTAATATATGTAACGGCGATTATTCTAGCATAGATTGCACAACGATGCTGTTGTTAGACATGAAAAGTGGGAGGATTTCTCTGCACCTTAATGATTCTAGCATATATAGACAATATCCCGATTCAAGGAGGTGAATCAGGTGCTTGTTTCATTATAAGCATTTCAGCAACATTGTGTGTGTATGTGTATGTGTATAGGGTTTATTATTTTTAAGCGATTGGGCTGACATGAAGACGCTATTATTTTGTATAATTTGTAAACCTTACATTTTACATCCTTCAAGCGATGATTTTAATTTCCACTTATTTTGCATCATAAGAGATTGAAATTGTTTTAATTTTTGCCTTTGGTCTGATTGATTGTTTGATATCTCATTAAAGCGATAACATGGTGACTGGCCCCATATGAGTAACGTGTAAGCCACATTTGCACTATATTGACAAACAACTCATCAATTCAATAGAGGGATTAGATGTTTAGAAAACATAGATATAAAATTGATACGTTTCAAACTGGGCTGGGCCCTTCTCCTTATGCTCAGCCCATTTGCCTGTAACTCCATTCTAGCCCAGTAGGTATTTTTCGGTGAAAACAAGCACCATCGATGGCTAAAATATTATCGTCAGCCATATCAAAATTCTCCGCCTCCGCCACACCACCACTGTCGTGCTTCTCCATCGTACGCTGTGGCGGTTCATCGTCAAAAGAGATGCCAGTTTCATCATCCCCGAAGTCCAAAGCGATGTCCTTTGAGGTTACGTTTGATCTCCCAATGAGTTTCAGCTTGTAACCAAGAGCCAAACGCTGCCCGAGAGCCATCAATCATTCCAGCTTTGTATAGATTACAGTCGGTGCCAACATGATCAAAACACCCGCAGAGGAAACAATAGGCCGGCAGCTTCTCATTGAGCACGTCCACTTCCACTGGTTGGCCATCCGGTAGACGCACTTGTTGGAGATGTTTGAGTAGTAATACCATTCCAAACTTTGTCCCACATTGGTCACCACCAAAAAGTTCCTACCCTTTATAAGGTTTTGTACCTCTTACAAAGTGATTGGAGTAATGGAACCATGGAGAGGAAAATTGGGCTCAACCTTGAGTTTGGGCTTTGGGGGTGTGAAAATTAACTAATAATTAATATATATAATTAATATTAATTAATTGTCAAAAGATGGGCTCTTGGGCTCGGGCTCTAATAATTAAATCCGTTAATTAATTAATTATTATTTTTTAAATTTCGGATTTAAATTTTGTTCTTCCAACAGACTCATCTTTTCAGATGAAGTCTGGGTTGAAGAAGAAGCACCAGAGAGCAAAGCACCATTTCCAACAGATACCTCCCAACAGTCACATCCCATTCTCATACCTGTTGCGAACAGGTATCCATACTCTATATATTCATCCATTTGCATGGCATTTATACATCCAAAAATTCGCATTCAAATCTCCTGTAAACCAAAACCATCCAACTGAGAGAACCACATTCTGTATTCGCCAAAAGTCAATTTTTCGGTGCTGGAATTTTGACTTAGATCGTTGAATCCTGGTGAAGCAGACGTCCAACGAACTACAAACACAGAGTAGGAACGAAATTCTGTTTCAAGGACATTGCGATACGCAAGCCTCGATCTTCGTTTTTCTTAAATTTATTTCGTATTGTTTATATACTGCAATTGTTCGTTGTATTTAATTATTAGTATGAATAAAATTATCATTGATTGTTGTTCTATTTCCAAGAGCACCTTCAACAATCGTCGCAAAGGTTGGAAGACATTGATGGACACGCGAACGCGAAGGTAGTCTCCGAGATATTCCCCGTTCTTGTTGTGGTCAATGGCTATGACTTCTCCAAGATTTAGACTGATAGTCTTCCCCATTTCGACTGTCATGTATTCCACGGGGACTAGCTACAGTGCTCGCAAGCATTGAATGCTCACACCAATCTCACCCTCCTTTCCCCCCTCTCTCCTTTCCCCCCTCTCTCCTCTCTCCTCCCTCATTTTAATGGTGAGATTGGTGTAAGCATTCAATGCTTGCAAGCATTGTAGCCTACTCCCAAAATCTGAATCCAAAAGCTTTGAAAGCATAATGGAATCTGATGGGGAACGTCGTCGTCCCGAACAACCGCTAGAAGTAAAATCTTTTTGATATTCCACATATTGATGCAATTTAAAAGTGGGCCCACTTCTTTTTAATCATTGAAATACAATACCAAGTGGCCCTCACTCACCTTTGTCAATCCTCAATGCACTGATCACTTCACATATTGATTAATGCGATTTAAAAGTGTACTTTTATGAAAGTCATCATACACTACTTCATGGCAAAGAAAACAAAATTGGAGTTTTAATAGCAATTTCGTAAATGTGTACAGGGTAACATGGAAGAAAATTTCACGTTTTAGGGATATCACAATTTGTTTCACATTTTCATGTTTTGTTTTAATAAAAGACGAACACAGAGAGCAAACAAATAAGAGAGATTGATTTGATGAAGAAAAATAATATTAGAATGACACAACATTACAAAAAAAAAAATTTAAAGAAATTAAAATTGTTTTTATTATTTTTATTTATTCTCTTTTCATTTCGCCCAATAAAATACATTGCAATGGAATGTCGCAAAGTGAGGGTGTACTTGTACACACCGATTACATATGTATGTATCATTCCCTTTGCTTTTTTTAATTTCTTATTTAAAAGAAGAAAACACAAGACCCAACCAAAACATGTTCATGTCTAGTACGCACGAAAAAAACTCACTCATAACAGGTGCTATATGATCTTGCCTTATCTCACTCGTTACGTGACCTATCATGTGATGAGTGAACAAGTACTAAAAACACAAGGGTATAATATAAGTTTTACTCGTTTAGTAAGGGAGCTCCCCAACTGTTATAGAAGGATCATAGTCGCCAACTGTTTTCGATTACTTGTCTAGTAAGGGAACTCCCCAACTGTTACAGAAGGATCATAGTCGGCAACAGTTTTCGATTTTTATGAAAGGTCTCAGATACTGTACGTAGTTAGAGACTTGAGAGGGTTGATGGATGTTAATACAAATGGGACATGAGGTTTGTCTTATTTATAGAGGCATGTTACTGTTTTTTTTCCCTATGCGGGTTAAAAGTAGCTGCCTTGAAAAGGGGAGGAATATATAACACAGTTGGAGTTAATAGATAAACATAGTGGACAAAACAAAATGAATAACTAATCAACTTCTGATTTGATTAATGTGTTGAACATAAAATTTGTAACGGAAAAAAACTATTTTTGTTACACCCCGTACCGGGAAATAATACTATTTTATTCCTGGAGGTGCAAAATGACGATTTTGCCCTTGGTTGACCTTTCGGTTGACTTTTGCGTCGTAACTCGTACGACGCATTCACTTGTATTTTCTTGACGTGCTCGTCGCTACGAACTCGTAGACGCTAGCGGGACGTCGTTCGGACTCCGAACGAAGTTTTTACGGACATTGGTTTCCGACGTTTCCCGTATTTCGGTGTTTTGGGTAGTTTTAGATTATTTGGGCTTGGGCCCATGTGACCATTACCTGGAATTCAGGATCTTGTCCCTGATCCGTGTCTCTTTCTCCTTCTTCTCCTTGCAGCCTTTCTCTGCAAACCTTCACCTTCATTAACCGAGCCACTGTGCTCGACTTTGCAACCCAGAAAAGCTTCGATATCCAGCAAACAAAATTACTTTAGCCACCCACCTCTCCTTCACCGAGAACACCCATGGTGGCCAGCCACTTCTCTCACATCTGTGAACTTCATCACCATCCCTTTCTTCACCCTCAAATCAAACCCAGACGAGAGAACCTAAGCCCTGTAATTCAAGCTTCAAAACCCAGAAACCTCAAATCTGCCATTTTTCTCGGCGAGTTTCACTCGGCCAACAACGGCCATCCAGGCCTCGATCGAGCCTTAAATCACCATACTTGGACTCCTGGGAGCCTTGGGAATTAGGCCCAAGGCCTGCATGTAAGAATCTGGTCGAGATCGAAGGAATCAAAATCTAGCCGATCCTTTCGAGGCTAATTCTGGCCACCTCTGGCCACTGTTTGGCCCAAATTTAGGTAAATTCGAAATCCTCTCACTCTCAGCTTCATTTTGGTACCAATTTCGTGGAATTTGGTTGTAAATTGAGTGAGATATTGACATTTGAAGTTTTCCGGCCAAATCTCCAGTTTCCGGTGAAACTCCGGCCACCTGACATCAGCCGGCCCGGCCCTGACATCAACGAACCGGTGATGACGTCATCAACCTGGTCCAAACCCGGTTTGGACCGGAATATTCCAAAGGTATATTCCGTCCGTTAAACTTAACGGCGTTAACGGAATATTCTAACGCCGTTAGAATATTCCGTTAACTCTGACGGCACAGCAACGGCGTCAGTCACCGGTACGTTAGGCGCGTGACCGGCACGTGGCGGCGCGTGGCGGCGCGTGAGGGCGCATGTGACCTCACAGCCGCGCGTGGCGGCGCGTGAGGCCAAACGGCAGCGTGTGGCAGCGCGTGCGACGGCGCATGGCGGCCCACGGCGGCGGTTTTGGGGTTTCTGACCCCGAAACTCCGTTTTCGGGTTTCCGAACGCCGTTTTCTTCGTGAGTTTTAAAAATAGGTTTTGGCAACCCGTGGCGTTCGGAGGACGTACGTTTGGACTTCCCGGCTTCGGTATTTGTGAGTAGGCCCCTTCCTTACTTAAATTAAATGTTTTACATGTTTTAGACATTAAATTGGGTTTTGCCGATGCTTTTAAAATGATTATTGTTACTATGTTAGCAAACTTATTAAATTATACCTACACTATTATTATGACTTAGAGTTAGTATTCATCTTGTTTGTTGGTAGACCTTGTATTTCATGGCAATTACTTGGTTTACTAGATCGTATCGGTATTTCGTTAGGCTATGGAAATTAGTGGGCCTTGGCCTACATTTCCATTTGGGAATTACACCATTAAATTGGTGATTTCCGTATTATTTTTGTACGCGTATTGCTTGTATCGAACCAGCCCTATTTTAGGGGGGTTTTAGGGAATTAATTGATTTTGTGCCTATGTGTGATTATGGGTTTTATACCTATCCGACGGCCTTGGGCCGTATTTGGGTGAACCTTGGAAATGGTAATTTTCTACCGTATTTTGGGTTCACCTAGTTTACCATTAAGTTGGTATTTCTATACCTTGGTACCCATGCGGCGTATTCTTGGTATTTCACGTATTGTAGTTATACGCTTGGTATTCCGGATACGGCACTCGAGAATACTTTATATATTGATTGTTTAAAGGTTATCCCAAAAAGGGAAACTACCTCACTTTGTTTTATTTAAAGATACTCCGTGGCATGTTTTTGCACGCTCAACCTGGGAGGCTTACACGGTGTTGATTGTACTGTCTCGGGCCAGGACCAGCCTTCACGTGATTGTTCACATGCACCGATACGCTCACTATGGATCCATAGTAGGTGCCAGCCTGTTCTAGGTCGCATGGGCGACTCGAACTCGTGTGATGCGCTTATGCGCCAGCTTCACGTGATCGTAGTACATGAGCGTACCATTATTTATAAACCCAGCCTGTTCATGACAGAATATATCTGTATGAACTCGTGTGTCTGCCCTGCCTAAACGAGCGTTTATCTTATAGTTGGATTGTGACTTATCTTTGATTTTCACTGATGCCACAGATACTTCTATTTGATTTACGGGTTTTCCGTATAACTTTATTTTACGAACTTTTTGATAAAGTATTTTATGCCGAACGGTGGCTTTCTGCCCGTTTCGGACGGTAAGTATATTTCCGTACTTACCTTGTTTTTCTACCTACTATTATAGTACGTTTTCAAGAACAGTTTTCCGAAACTTCGTACTTGTTTTACGGCGAGGGGTTAGTATTTTCTAAAGGAAAGGTTTTTACAAAAACTAACTATGGCCCACTCACCCTTCTGTTTTGCGCCCCTCCAAGTTTAGTGGCTGGAGCTGTCGACGTCGAGATCCGGTGGTATGAAGATGTTTAGAATTCCCTTTATTTGTAAATTTTCAGTATTTCGTATTCGTATTATAACTGTTATTTATTTATTAATCCTTATTCCGTGGAAATTTTGTATATCCTACTCATTAATTCATTCAATTTATTCCTTATTTCTTCATTTTTGGCTTTCGTCACCCTACGTGGTGTCGGCCAGCACATCCGACTTTTGGGTGTCCACGTGTACATCCGGGTCGGGATGTGTCAATTTTAAATAAATAACGAGTTCAAATCTTTTGCACCCACAGTGGGTGTGGCCTCTCAATAGCCTCTCTATTTTTGTAACATTTGTTCACTTATTAACTTTTACTTGTAACACAGTTAACTCTCCAAAATAAACCTCCAAAAGAAATTAGTGATAATATGACTTTAGCCCCTCAAATTCATTTTTCTCCACATAAAACCCGACATAATTTTTTTACTTGAAAATAACCCAGTGACTAGGATCCACACAAGCAAATTCATTAATTATACATTACTTTACACTTTTTACATTTTTCGGATGTCTAATATACCCTTTTGCATGTTTGTTGTACACATTTAATTTTATGCAGATTGTAAGGGATAGTTAATGATTTTGTAAAAATAAAAAACAAATTTAAAAAAGCATTAACGTTATAAATTCATTGCATATTAATTTCAAATATGAGAATTAATGTCATGAAGAAACTAATCTGATTTTTTTTTTAAAATTTAATTTCAATAATTACAATAAATCTTGAATATTAATGCTTATTATCTTAATTTAAACAATAAAAAAATTAAAAATCAGATATATGTAATTTGTATTCAATGCATTAATTATCATGTTTTGGTAACTCTTTTCAAATTTTTCATAAAATTAGTCATTGGTTTTTTTTTTTTCATTTTCTTACCAAATTGGAAATATGAAAAGGCACTTACTGAGCCTTTATGGACACAAGCGGAACTTCAATTCGGGTTAAGCGAGCGTTTATGGAGCTTTAAAGTGTAGGGCATTTAGTAATTTCACCGTTTGTTAATTAGGGTTTTGGGTTGACCTAGTACTCTCGCGGCCATTTCTCACTCTCACACGTTCTCTCTCTTTTTCTCTCCCATTTTCTCTCTCGGCCAAAAACAAACCGATATAAACCACAACTTTGGGCCGAATCACAAAGCGAAATCAATTTAGAATCTCAAAACAAACGTTAAATTTGGAATCTCAAAACTGCGTGCCCAAGCGTTCAAGCCCAAGCGTCGAAGACGGTTTTGAAAGCGTCAGTCAATTTTCTGTAAACCAGACCAAGGTAAGCGCAAACCTTTGCCATTGGTTTATTGGATTGGTAGAGTTCAAATACGATATAAGAAACGTCGAATTTAGTGCGGTTTGAAGGAGAGCGAATTAGGGTTTCCCGAAGCTTCGGCCAATTTCCAGGCTATCTCCGGCCATTTTTTGGCCCCAAATTGGTATGAAAATATTCTGCCAGTAATACCTTCATTTTGATATATGTACGTTATTTGGCCAAAGAAACGAAGAAGATATGAATTTTGAAGTTTTGGGACATAATCGATATTATTTCCCAAATTAGGCAAACCGGGAAGCGGCGGACGGCAGCCGTGGCCCAACTCGGCGGCCGTATGAGGAAGAAAACAGAATATTCAGATTAACGGTATGAGAATATTCCTAACGGCGTCGACATATTAAATCAGGTATATTAAGATTGCTAACGGCGGTGGCGTCGGCCCGGTAGCGTGGTAGCGTCGGCCGTAGCGTGGGGCCGGCAGCGTCGCGGTAGCGTGTGGCGTGGGGAGACACGTGCAGCGGCGTGGGCTGACGATGCGGTAGCGTGGAGACCGCAGCGCCCGGTAGCGTCGCGTGCGATGCCCGGTAGCGTCTTGGAAGCGTGCGATGTGGCCGTAGCGTGAAGCCCTCGGCGCGTAGCGCGTATCACATACATTCAGCCCAGCAGTAGACAGTAGCAAAGGATTTTGAACTCAGAAATACGTTTTTGAAACCGATTTCGTAAATATTATTATTTTTGAAATTATTTCTCTTTAAGGCTTTATTTTAAGTTATTTTGGGAAGTTCTAATTTGATCCCTAATATTAAATGAAGTAATTCTTCGACTCCACTTTTACAAGAGGGCAACAAGGAGATTTCCTCCGTCCGTTTGTAGTGGACATTTGCTTTATTAAATAGTTTTTATGATTGAAAATGTTTATAGTGTTCTTATGGTTTTAAAGTAGTTTTGAACATGTTTAATTATATATATTTATTAATAAATATATACTTGTTGATAATTATTTATGCAACCATATTTGTTGTTCTACTATTTATGAGTATATATATTGGGAAATGGTTGGTGGTGATTGGGATTATTTATCAAGTATGAATATATGTTATGAAATGGTTTATGCTATGATTTCACCTTTATAAATATTAACGGTATTTTGATATATGGTTTGGGAAGAAGTTGTTATGCAATAATCATGTTGGGAGTTATGAGAGGACTTGCTTATCATATCTATACACATGAGTATGTATGTATGTTTTCAAACACACTTGGTATGCTTTCACTCGTTGTAATCCACGTTCTCATGGCCATAGGACAAGTCTCACATGTTTGGGTCTACATAGCACCGCCACTCGAGTATTATCACGTGCATCTATAAATGCAAGCTTGTCTTACGTTTTATTATTGTTTATGATTTGCTTCGTGGGAATTAGGATTGTTGATGACATTTTTGTAATTTGCTGAGGTGCTTACATGTGTGGTGCTAGAGTACAGGTGTGTGGATAACGTAAAGTGCTTGTACGGTGATTGAGAAATTTGTTTCTCAGCATTACATGGTGATACGCGCATATACCTGTGTTAGTTTTCCCTTACTATATTATTGGAATTATGAAGCTGTGATTACGAGTATTATATCTTTTGATATGTTTCAATATACGTTAGTATCTTTTGAACTATACTATGATAGTATGTTCTACGATTATTGTTTTGTTTTTCCAAGCGAGGGGTTAATATGTTGAAAAGAAAATTAGTTTCTGCTTTGATTTTTGTCCACTCACACTTTTGTTTCTGCGCCCCCTTCAGAGACACTGTGATAGTGCATCGACACGATCGAGATTTTGCATAGCGGCTACGATTATCCATCAGGCCATGTAGGAATCTATCTTTCTTCGATTTCTATAATAATATCCATCCCACTGTTGGCATGGATGAGATTCTAGGAACTCGGGTTTATTGTGGTTTCAGCTGTTTCAAAATTAATCACGCTCTTGAACCATATATGCATATTGACATTGGATTTTACAACTTTAATACAATTTAATTTTGGTTACACACTAAGTGGTATGCGTCGTTTAATGGGCACATTAAACTACAGTGTCGCGGCCCGACACGCTGCTTTTCGGTATCCACGTGGGTATCGAGGGTGGGGTGTGTCATTTGTTATTTCTTTTGTTCCTTCTCATGCGTAATTCACTTGATAGAGCTTTGTATAACTTTCTGGTGTGTGCATGAGTGAGTATAAACATATTGCTTTTAATTTTTTCATATGATGCCAGAATTCTTAACTTAGAGTGGGAGATTGTACCCCTGTTGTAAATGGCTGATATGTAGTCAATACAGTTTATAGTCTTGTCACAAAATATTAACCTCAAATATATATTGTTGTAAATATACTAGGATTGGGTCAGATTTCAGAATTCATTTAAGTTATTGTGTTTTGTTACTTACATTTAGTCCATTTGAGATTTGATTATAATGAGTGAATAATTTTGCACTGTCTTACATAATGAAAAGTAGCTACATGATAAATATGAAAACGACAACATATAGAATGTGTTGTAGTAAAGACGATGTTAAAAAGTAAGCAAGTGACAAAAATAAGTTAAGTTTAATTGCTCTGACTGTAATTGTAGCTAGAGCACATTTTGCGTTTGGCATATGGTTCTTTGATTGTTTTCAATGTAGCAAGAGACATATATTGTTATGTTGCCTTTTAAATTATGTTGTTGTCATATTGCTTTCAGGATCTTGTATGGCAGAGTGCAGCATTGTATTGGACTTAGTAACCAATCCAGTGGCAACATAGAAGATGAAGACTTGTACATGTTCTCCTATGTTGAAACATTATTATTATCGTGTTAAATTTATTTATGTTGCATTGAGAATACCATCTTTTATCAAAGAATCTCATTTGTTAGAAGCTCTATTTTCAATTTGCGGTTTTTTATTTTTGTTCTATGAGTTTGATTAAGGCGAGTTGATAAGTATTTTCCCCTCTAGTCTTTTTTGTAAGCACCACAAATGTTATATCCCATAGAAGACCTTTCATTGTGGTTGCTTTATTAATATGTATTTTTGTAAACTAGTGATGCTAATCAATCTTATTACTTTGTGACTATGCGGGTAGTAGAGAATGGACTTAAACATGTAACTAAAGTGGTGGCATTGAAGCTGTGCATATACTCCGACTTATGACTTTTGCATCCATGGTAGCATTTTCATTTCTTTTGAAATCAAGATCCACAATATAAAATTTACAAAACAACAAAATATGAGCCATGAGATTTTATTAATTAATGGTTATATTCATAAAGTAATTCTAATTTACTCCAGCATTATTTTAATAAAAATTATGAAAATTTTAAATTACATGCTCTAATAATTACAATGTTGAATAAAATTTAATGATACTTAATAATAGTACTTTATAATATAAATAATAAAACATTATTTTTAGTACGTCACGGCACGAACGCAAGTCGCATCACTATTTGTGAGTCTGACTTCTTAGTCAGATGCGGCTGTGGCTTGTAGGTCGTGCCAGTCAAATAAGCGGTCCAAGCCAATCGAGTCGGTCAGAAAATATAGTCGGTCGAGTCGGTCAGGCACGCCCAAAGCAAACTAAATGTTTACTTGAATTTGTTGATAAAATACACACTGCTGATCACAAGAGACCGTGTAAACAACATTGATCCAGATCATCAACAAATCCTGTAAATAGATCTTTGCTTTTTAATGAATTAGAAAAGAAAAGCTCATTGAATCTTGCTCCTTCTTAAGTGCAATCACACTCGTAATCTTTGCTTGATTACTTACTCAATTTATCATTGATATTCTTCTCTATATTTGAACCTCATTTCTTGGTTACAACATAAATGGCATAATGCCGAACGCTATTGCTCGAAAAGATCTTTCCAGCATGTTGAGAAAAATATGGAACCAAAGAAACAAACTCTTTTGAACAAATTTTTGAACGAAAGATACTAATATATGCAATGGAAAAATTTGCCATATAGGAATTATTTAGTCAAATTCTGGAAGCTGTCATCATTTCGCGAAGAATTAAACATAAAGATAATAGTCAAATTGGTTGGTCTCCTCCCTCTACACAATTGGTATAAATTAAATTTTATAGGTTTTGTCAAATCAATGGCTGGTATCTGCGATATTTGTTATACGGAATATGTACGGACAAATCATAGCCTTAGAGGCGTTTCCTTTAGAGTATTCTTCAGTTTTGCAAACCAGCTGCAGGCCTTAAACCTACTGGTCTTCGTTGGGCATCCAGGTTGGGTCTCGATACGCGTGTTCCAAGTGGAATTGAGTTGTACATTCTATTAACATAATTAACAGCAAAAACACAACTTCCTTAGAATAGATTTTTCACAACTATATATCGTTCCATGTTTTCGAAGCGAATATGGTAGTTGGTACAATGGTGAGTAATAAAGACAACATTATCATCATGAAATTGTGCTTGGTTTCCTCTTTAATTTTTCTAATGACGTTAAATATGAATGTACTATGATTATATATATCTATAAAGATCCATAGAAGAGGATCATAGACATCTTCAGGTTGTTTTAAAAAAAAAATTACGAAAAAAAGCAATGATTTTTTCATTTTTAAGTATTTTTCGTCACCTCTCACCATATACAGCAACATGATTGTATTCGTATGCAGCAACAGAAACCAGCATCTGTCACTATCCCCCTTATTCCTCTAATTTCTCAAAAAGAAAAACACAAGAAGACCCCCAAAAGGTCTAGTGTAGGTGTGTGTGCGTGACATTGTTACCTATAATAGTGTCTAGTAGGGGCGCTCGTCCTCCTGGTAAGAAAGGATCGTAGTTGCAAATGACATAGTTCTGTCCATTCTTGCACTTTGAAATGCCACATCAACATAAGTAGTTTTTGCCCATATCACACCAAGGTAGTGGCCACATTCATCTCGGACACATTTGTTTTGCTGGTAGTCATAGAATTCCTTCTCGGTGACCCAGTATTTGGTAGCGTCTGCACCGGTCAGCGCCTCACCCGGAGGCCCAAGTTCTCGCCATGGAAGCCCCATTGGAGTGCTCCATTGCACGCAGTCCTCGATTCTTTTGTCGGCGTGGCTTGGCGTGTTTCGGCTATAGTCAATTCCATTTGAGGCGGTCCGTTGCCAGCCTCAAGCCGACATGTTGTGTTCCTTGATGAAGCCGTCGATCTCTTCTTTGGGTAGGGTTGCCCCCGACATGCGCCAAGATTATTCCGATGGTGCGAATCGCCCAAATAAACGACGTTATGCACGCCATTTTGTTTCTCGATATGGGGTCTCGGTGTTGTTGTATATTAGAAGGTTGAATTGATAGATGTTGGTTTGAAAGGGGAATGCAGATAGGGTCATATTTATTAGAGACAAATATATGGGCAGTTGTTCCACCTCAAGAGTAGGAGTGTCAAAAAATAGGCCTTAAAAATGGGAGGGTGCATATATTTATAGATATTAGCCTCTCTGCACGCTCATGCCACGCATACGAGAAGTTTTTATATTTAAGGCGCCAACGTCCTTAAAAGATGTCATTACTATATCCTCTACAAGCGCTAGAGGATTTTTGCAATCGATGACTAACATCAACATACATATATTATCAAGTTTAAAGACCATAAAGCTTTGCTAACATGCAATTTTGAGCAAAAAAAATCAAAATTTAAAAATGTGTTCGTTGGCTTGGACCTTTTTATGTAATTCTCTTTTGTGACCAAAATCGAAAGGAAAAACATGTAATTTCTAACATTTTTACATACAATGGAAAAACTATGCCCAAAAAACAATAGTTACTCACTCACCTTATAAACAACACATCTTTCTTGGCTCCTACCATTACATTGTGCTTGTTCATAAGAAAAACAAAGAAAGAATGGAAAAGTTTAATTAATAGAAACAATTAATCCCTAAAATCTGAAATTAATGATAAAAAGAAAAATTAAAAATAAACCAAACAATAAAAGACCGCCAGGGGAGAAAAAAATAGCGATGCCAAAGACTAGGGGTGAAGATGATTTAGTTTTTGCCAGGCAAGAAATAAAAACTTGATTCATAGCGCAAATGGCAATTTCAAATTTGAACGTCATTTTTTTTCACGTGTTTAACTTATAATTGCTCGAGTCTAAAGAGATAATTGTCTCTTTTTTTTATAAATAAGATGATAATTATCTCTTTTTTTGTTAAAAAAAAATAATTTTTTTGCTAATAGGTGATTTTCTGGAGGAATCATGGAGTGGAATCTTGAAATGGTTTTGCCATTTTGGTTTGCATTCTCTTTTGTTTTAATTTTTCTTTTATCTCTCTCCTCCCTCTCTTTCCATTCATTTAATATTTTTACCATTCGTCCCCTTTTTTTTTTATTTTTTGTTTTACAACCTACTGTGAGTATTTTGGTATTTATTAAAAATTTAAACTTAAGGCAGCACATTGCACCGTACCGAGGAAATAATATATTTTAATCCGGGAGGTGTGAAATGGCGATTTTGCCCTTGGTTGACCTTTCGGTTGACTTTTTGCGTAAGTAACTACTGACCTTCCCACTTGTATTTTTCTTGTCGCCTGCGGCCCACAGTCTGAACGGCGTGAGCGCGGCGAAAGCGTCGTTCGGATGGGGCGTTCTACGGACGTTAATCTGGTTGTGTTTGGTGACTTGGGCCTTGGGCCGATAATTTGTATGTTGAAGCCCAGCCCATTTGGTCCCCTAACCTTCCTCTCCGTGTCTTGTCTCTCTGTCACTCTCCTCTCTTTTCCCACCAAATTTCTTAAGCCACCCACCTCTCTCCTCACCCAGGAACAAACCATGGTGACGCGCCATTCTACCTGTGAAACCTGCATCATTGTCACCATTACTGCTCCAGGCTCCAGACCAGCATAGCTGGAACCCGGGAACTCGAGTTCTCAATCTCCCGGCCCGAGACCAGAGCCTTTCGCGAGTTCACGACTTCGATTTTCGGCAAGCGATTTTCTTGAAATCTTCCATCCACATACAGTGACTCCGTCTCCAATTTCAAGCTATGCATGCTCGATTCTGGACTTGAATCAGGGTCTGGAAATCGGCCATTTGGACCAAAGGTGTCTCCTTCAAATGCAGCAATTAAATGATTTGGGCCTCCCAAATAGGTAAATTTGTAATCCTCTCACTCCCAGCTTGTTTGCCTTTTGAATCATGCGTGGTTGAGATTTGAAGCTTACCACGTGTTTGCGGGTTTTAGGCCAAAAACCCATATTCCGAAGTTCCGGCCGACGAGGCGGCAGCGGATAATGCGAGTCAAGCAGGCGGCGTCGGCGACCGAAACCTGGCGTTAGCGGCGGTGATAACGTCATCAGCGGTCGAGCAGTTTGGGCCAGGAATATTCAAAGGTATATTAAATCCAGATTAACCAACGGCGTTAGCAGATATTCTAATGCGGGTAGAATATTACCAGTGCTTCCCTGACAGCCGCCCGATAGCAGCGTCGATCCTTAAGCAGCGTGGCCAAGCGCGTGAGGCGTGACGCGTGTGAGAGGCCAAGCAGCGTGTGGCGGTGCGTCGCGGCGGCGCACGGCCTGGCTTGAGTTTTAGGGTTCCAGGCCGAAACTCCGTTTCGGGTTTTCGAGCATGTTTTCTGCCGTTCGTGTACTTTACTAAATTGTGGGTTTTAAAAATAGGTTTTGGCGACTCGTGGCGTTCGGAGGGCGTACGTTTGGACTTTCCCGGCTTGGTATTTGTGAGTGGGCCACTCCCTTACCTAAATTAAATTTTATGTTTTAAATATTAAATTGGGTTTTTGCCTATACTTTTAAATTGTTTATTACTATACTTGGTTAGCAAACCTTAATTTAGCCTGCTTATTATTATGACTTAAAGTTAGTATTCATCTTGTATGTTGGTAGACCTTGTATTTCATGGCGAATTACTTGGTTTTACTAGATACGTGTCGGTATTTCGTTAGGCCATGGAAATTAGTGGCTTTGGCCTACATTCCATTTAGGAATTACACCATTAAATTGGTGATTTAAGGCCATTATTTGTGCAGCGTGTTGCTTGTTTGAACATTTTTATTTTAGGGGTTTAGGGAAATTAATTGATTTTGTGCCTATTTGTGATTATGGGTTTATACATCTAACGGCCTTGGGCGTATTCGAATTGAACCTTGGAAATGGTAATTTTCTCACGAAGTATTTTGGGTTCACCTGGTTTCATTAAGTTGGTGTTCTATGCAGCGGAGAACATGTGGCGTATCCTTGGTATTTCATTATTATAGTTATGCGTTTGGTGACCGGATGCGGCACGAGGATACCTTATATATTAATTGTTTTAAGGTTATCAAAAGGAAATTACCTCACTTTGTTTTATTTATTAACACTCTGTGGCATGTTTTATACGCTCAGGCTTTGGGAGGCTTACACGGTGTTGATTGTCTTGTCGGGACGAGGACCCGGCCTTATGTTGTTCTGCGCGGAAATAAGCTCACTGGATCCATGGTAGGTGCCGACGCTGTTACAGGTCGCATGGGCGACTCCAGGCTTGTTGTGATGCGGCTTATCGCCCGACTGCGTGATCGTAGTACATGAAGCGTGCCATTATTTATACACCCGACTGTTCGCGGCCGAGAATATATGCAGCGATGAACTGCGTGTGTCCCCTTTACCTAAACGGCCAGTTTATCTTATAGTTGGATTGTGACTTATCTACGATTTTCAGCGATGCCAAGGATATACATTTGATTTACGGGTTTTAAAGTATAACTTTATTTTATGACCTTTTTGATAAAAGTATTTTATCTTACGACGGTGGCTTTATAACCGTTTGAGACGGTAAGTACATTTGCCGTACTTACCTTGATTTTCTACCTACTAGTATATTCGTTTTCAAGAACAGTTTCACGAAACTTAGTACCTAATTTACGAGAGGGTTAGTATTTTCTAAAGGAAAGGTTTTTACAAAACAATCTATGGCCCACTCTTATATACATTTTCTGCGCCCCTCCGGGGTTTGGTGGTGGAGGCATCACGACGTCGAAGAGACAGGTGGTATGAAGATGTTTAGAACTTCCTTGTAATTGTAAATTTCGGTCTCTCCGTGCACAAATACAGTGAGTGATATCTATTTGTTATTTCTTTATTAGTGCAAATTTTGTTTATCCCTACTCATTAATTTATTCAAATATTTCTTATTACATCCAAATTGGCTTTCGTCACCCTAAGTGGTGTATTGACTATCAGAGCTTTTAGGTGTCACGTGTATATCCAGTCGGGATGTGTCAATATATATATGATTTGCTTACCTATTAATAAGGTTTCAATTGACTATGCATACTAATGTTCATATATTGATTGTTTTTTGTGGGCCCTTTTTTAGAGAAATTATATTCTATAATGATTCTGGTTGTAGTGACAAATTGTTTCTTATGGACCTCAAATTTTAATGAATTGTCAATGCAAGCTTCAAAGTTTAAAATGTAGAAACTTTAATCAAATAATGTATTTCATCAAGATTTTTAAAATTGTTTTCTTATTTATTTAAGGTCAAATTCGTCATAACAAAACATTCAATCCTAAAATAATTAATTCAGTAGGCATTAATTAACAGAAAATGATTAATTTGGGTTTTCTCTAAATTTGTTAAGTTGGTAGTTTAAATCAAAAGGCTCCACGAACCACGAGGGGAAGGAAACAAGTAAAATGAGAGATTTAGTTAATGAGAAAAAAGAGTGAAATGATTTTATTTATTTTCTTGTCATTTCTCGCAATAATCCATTGCAATGGGATAATAAGCAAAGTGAGGGAATTGTATTTGTGCACACTGATTACATATATCTCTCATTCTCTTTTCTTTTCTAATTTATTACTTGAAAGAAGAAAACACAAGACCCAGCAAAACATAGGTCGCTTATCATGTAACGGTGCAAGGCACCAAAGGACATAATGCTAAAACATCGCCTAATAGGAAAAGCTCTCCATCCGTTACAGATGGATCATAGTCACAAATGACGAAGGTTTGTCCATTCGCGCACAACGATGTGGCACAACCAACATAGGTTGATTTGCTCCAAATCACAGCAGGTAAGTGACACATTCGTCGTTGACACATTTGTTTTGGTTGTAGTCATAGAACTCCTTCTCAGTAACCCAATACTTGACAGCAGCTGCACCCGTCCTTCGCCTGAGGCTATGTTCTCACCATAGGTCCCATTAGTGCTCCATTGCGCGGTCACCAGCTCTCTTGTTAGCATAGTTTTGTGCATTACCTTGCTATGGTATCGTTTTCCATTTGGTGGACCAACACCAACCTCCTTGAGCTTTGTTGTGTTGATTGATAGAGCCTCTGATATCTCTTCTGAAGTGGCTGAGGAGGCGAGCCAGATTAATGCCACAGAGCAGATGCAACACAAGTTTGTAGTTGTACCCCATTTTACATTTTCAGAGTTTATGAAGGAGTCTCCAGATAATGTACGTAGTTAGAGACTTAAGAGAATTTGATGGATGTTAATACAAATGGGACATGAGTTTGTCTTATTTATAGAGCATGTTCTGTTTGGTTAAAAATTAGCTGCCTTGAAAAGTGGAGGCTTTAATACAGTTGGAACTACTAGATAAATATAGAGGAGAAAACAAAATGGATAGCTAATCAACTATACTGATTTGGTTAATATGTTACATGAAATTGTACGTAATAACTACACTTTGGTATATATTTTATCCACCTTTTTCACTCGTCACGTGACTTACAAGACAATAAGTTAGAAAATTACAATATATATATATATATAAAACTAATTAATCACTTAAGTTTGTAGCGTGTTTTTTCTTAAATGATTTCTATGGAAAATAAACTTCCGTACAACAAGATATTTTCATCTATCTTACTTATTGAATGACTTGTGTAAGGTATGAATTCACCATAAATCAGTTAAAAATATGAAATTCATACTCTCAATGCTTATAGTTTCAACAAATTCAGGTCGCTATCTTCTTGATCAGCATAACAGAACATTTTAACAGTTTGAAGAAAGTGATCCCAGGTCACGCTTATAACAGTAAAAGGTGATCATGTGAATTCATGTCACTATCTTACTTAAGACCAAAAGACCAAAAGTCAATAATCATAGCAACATCTTTTTTAAGCGATCACTTTTGGCGCTACATTTCACGGATCCTGCAGTGGCTTATTTGTTCGGTGTAGTTCATATATGCCTTCTTTAATTAACCCAAAAGAAACTTCTAAAATTTAGGATCTCTAAAAAATTTGAGATATTTTCAAATATTAGGAATTCAAAACTATACATATCCTGCAAATATCGATTAAGTAGTTTGGCTAATAATTGTTAGCCATCCCTATAAGCATTTAGAAATTCAAATCTCCTTTCTCATCAAAAGCAAATTTAAACATCCATTTGATATCGCATTTGTTTGATATTACCATTTCTTAAAGAATAATGGAATTGGCTTGATAATTGAAATCTTGTTAAATGATTTTAAGATTAGTTTGGGATCTACCCAACGAGTGTCTGAGCGTTGATAGTTATGCGGGTGGATAATTATCTGCACCAGTTTTCGAAAAAATAGGATATGGAGAGAACAAATGAAAGAGAATGACGAAGAAAAATAAAAAACTAGATTCCTTTGTATGGGGCCTTCCCCAACTGGTCAATTCTTTCTCAATCAGCTACAAATCTTCAGTCGGCTATAATATTTGCCAAAAAATTTTGGAAACCTGAGACAGACACCTAAAAAGTCAAAATGTTTGCTTGGTTGTTGTTACAAGATAACTACTTATAAAAGGAACGTTTAAACACACATCATTAAATCATATTGATGGATCTTGTTCTTTGTGGATTGGAAGAGGAAACATTTAATCACCTGTTTCGTAAGTGCAATCACACTCTGTAATGTTTGAGTTATAATCTAGCGATGATATTCACCCTCCAGTTTTAGACGTCATTTCTTGGTTACAGCCTCACAGCTGAATAAACAGCTCAACCCTTATCGCTCAAAAGATCCTTTTTAAATTGATTATGGGACTCAATTGGCTTTAGAAAGTTGGAGGAAAGGAAGGTTGATTGTGGAACCCGTTGGAAAGAAAATGTTATGGGACCCGTTAACTTTAGAGAAAGATGGAGAAAGGAAGGATTGATTATGAGATCAGTTTGGCTTTAGAAAGATGGAGGAAGGAAGGTTGATTGTAGGACCTGTTGGCTAGAGGATTGTGGGAAGAAAAGATTGATTGAGGACCTGATGGCTTTAAAAAAGTATGAAGGCAAATGTGGATGTGAGGTGCTTAACATTATAGGAAATATGACTTTATCCTTTTAAGCTCAATTTTTTTACATAAAATTCACCATTATATATTTATTCAACAAAAGCACGATGACTGAAGCGGCAAGCAAATTACCTAATTAAGATTATGTGTCATAGTGTTTTAGGATTTTCTATATTACCCTCAATTAATCCATTATAGCATTTTATATTGGCGTTTGAAGATTAAAATGGAAAAAAATTTATTTGCTTTAACGTGTATAATAGGTTTTAGAATTGTAATTGATGTAGAAATAAATTCGGAAAGTTTTTGAAAGCAATAATAAATTTTCAGTTAATATACTCTATTGATTTGTTTTCTATTATTTTAATTTTCGAATATTTAGTGTATCTACTACTTTTTTTCTTAAGATTAGTGTGCCTACTTAGTACATAGTTTTGATTATTTTGGAAAAATAACATACCTATTAAGTTAATGGATCTACGAGGATATAGGTAAATTAGCAAATTTATACATAGGTAAATTAGTATAATATTTCTTGATTTAACATGGATCCCGAGCCTCCATTAGTAAGCATATTATTAATATTTCTCATATAAAATATACTTGTTATTTAGATGAATGAATCACAAAATATAGCTAAATTAATTTGTATATGGGTAAATTAATTAGTATAATATATTAATCTAGTATATATGTTAAATACGTGGGTTTTATTATGAGTACTCATTGCTCATCAAGTTAAGAAGTGAGTAATGATAACATTGTGTCATTGAGTGTTGTGGCATAAGTTGTAAATATATTTAATAAGTCACTTACTTTGCTCATGGAAGTTTATTTCAATTTTGGGTTTTTATTTGGATGTTTCAAACTAGATGGGTTTTGTCAAGAAATAGGAGTTGCAAGGGCTTATCTCTAAAGAACCCTTAACATTAAAAGTTAGAAGGAAAAAGAAAATGGGTTTAGAAGAGGCAACAAAAATAGAGTCTTTATGAATTATTGCTTTGGAAGATTTGAAAATGCTGCATATCTCTAATAGGTTCATCTACCATAGGTTTTTCTTCAGTGTCAATTTTGTGGTTCATGTGTTCAAAGGCTAAGTTTTCCTATTTTTCACAGAAGCGAGATGAAAAAAAAAGAAAATGGAGACGGTGTAAGGAGAATAAAATTTGATTTTTGACACATGGAATTACATCCTGGAGTTACGCATATGGATATGAGAAAAGACCAAGGACATAAGTAACGGGTTATGCCTTAAAGCCAATTTCGTAATATTGGATGTATGTAACAACTCTATTTTAATTAATTAATAATAGGGCAGATTATTTCATTCCACGACTTTGGCTTTATATAATAGAGATAATGTACTATAAAAATGATTCATAGGATTTAAGGTATCAGGACCAATGTCCTAAAGGGTTGGAGTAGGGGAGACTTGTATTCCACTAAGTTCTAGTCCTTTGAAAAAGTCAATTGGACAGCATTGACTTCTCCAGGTAAAAGAGCGGTGTATGTCGCATTAAGGTTAGCATGGTCCCATCTTCTTGGCGTGTTGGACAAGTGGTGATTATACAAAGTGCTTGTCATTATGTTGAACAAGTTTATTGTACGCCCAACATAAGAAGCTTAAGCGTATGAATGCTTACCCATGTCAAATGTTACAAGACTACTGGTTGTAGTATGCAAATTGTTTATCGAGACTTGAGGCATCATAGGTATCTTGTGCTTATAGATTGAACTTACATTTCACCTGAAAGTCATCATTGCCAGCGAGGGCCTTAGTGAAATGCTCAAGTTCATATGAATATGAAGATACATGAATGCATAATAAAGGAATCCTATGGACATAGTAATTGTTCAATAGAAGGAGAGGAGATATCTACCAAGAAGCCATGAAGATCCATCTAGGAATCTCGAGGCCGGAGTAGCTGTTGATCAAGCTATGTTTGTAAGAACTGCTTCAATATGAGATGCATCATGGTGATCATAGATATTTATATGTGATTTGACATAATTTCATATCACATAAATCTTGATTGAAATATGATGATAGAAGAACATAATTGCATTGTAACTACAATCGAATTGAAGAGTGTCGTTGATTATTTTTGCTTCTACTAATCAGGTAGCCATAAAATGTTGCTAGGTGTTACTCATGGTTTGTGGAATTAAAGGTGAATTCATTAACTAATTTCGTGCGGTTTTAGTTAGAACCTAGAGAGTCACACCTATGATAAGTTCTATTAAAGTTATACGATTGATGATAAGGCATAATTAATTGTTAATTACATTGGATAAATTATTTAGGCCTATTGGACATGATTTTAATTAAAAAGAAGCTTTGGGATTTATTTAATTAAAGGGTCCAAATCACAAGCCCGAGGAGGTAAGTGAAAGTAGGCTTGACGCAGAACCTGGGCCTTGACTTCAAACCTCAAGGAGGTGCAGCTAAGGGTGTGTCATCACCTTGTGTTCTCTCGTATGTGCGAATACAATCGATTTGTCCATGAAGAAAAGAGAGAAAAATTCTAAGCCAAAAATACTGTGTACGCGAAACCATAGTCAAGTGAGAGATATTGCTAGCACACATTAAATCCAATCACTCCATCATCCATTGCCTAGTTTATCGGTGTGGATACTCTTTGAGACTCAACACTTGGGGGAGAGCTTCACGTGAGTCAATCACCAAAGAGGAAGATCGCAAGCATGAGGATGATCCAATCAAGCGACACGTGCATAATTTAAGGATTCATGTAAGTAATCTCTTCACCATCTTTATTTGCATTATCGATTACAACCAATCATATATATAATTGGAATAACATATTGTATGTTATTATTATTTTCCATTGCGTATTTAATTATTTGAATTACATTTTATCCCAATAATATGTATAAACCTACGGTAAGTTCACTATCAAACTTTTGGCAACCAATCTCGATCTTCGCATTCTATATCATTAGAGTATTTCTCAGACACTTTCTACGATCTATGCCGTGTGATATCACATACCACTGTGAACATGCACTGCAAGGATAGATGTGCCTAGCAGACGTCCGTTGGCATTCTTAAAGATTATCACATACTGAAGGGCAGTTTACATACTTTATGTAGATGACATGGTGCAGGTGGCTACCCAATCAATCTATCCTCGACTGAAGTGTGACGAGATCACTTGGTTCGAAAGACTTCGACTCGCAGTGGAGAGGCTTATAACACAAATGAATCCATTCCTTGATCGTTATCCATGAATTCACACTCATGATTAATCACGGATTGATAGGAAGCCAGATTTCTTGGTCCATTAAGCATGCATAAATGAGTTATGAAAGCGTAATGAGATTATCATGATCATATTTCTACGTATATGGTAGAAGTACACCCCGAAATAGTGAAAAGCGGCGAGTATCAAACAACGTTTTGATTGATGTAGTCAATGTAGGCGTTGGCCAAAACTGAAATAAATAAGTCAACTCGAATTAAATTCCTTACCAAGAGTGTTTGGACATGTTGTTCCTACACCCAATGTAATCTTGTCGTATTTTGAAGTAGAAAGGAAGCATAATGAGATGAATGAAGTAGTGCAAAGCACGCCTTATGGCGTAAGGCTTTCTCTCAGCGACCTATGATTTATTACACGGTGATGTATTCCATCATAATGGACATCATAACGTTCCACTACCTTGTCAATTTGGTAGTTTTACGAAGAAGCGGCTATGTAACTACGAAAGTGGTTACTGCATATCTCTATGGGGATCATGATACAAAATCTCACGTGTAAGTTCACGAAGAACTTACATGGAATGATTTAATAGATTTCTAGACCATATAACACACTTTTAATTAAATTGAGTCATTGACTTTCACAGATTGAACAATCTCTGATTAATTTATTATATCGTGAAGTGAATATTTGATCAATTAGAGATATATGGACAAACTATACCCTTGTGTGTTCAAGTCACATTTCGAATGTGCAAGTTGCCGGTTTATGTCGATAACATGAATCTCCACTTAAACTCTGAAATGCTTGAAAAAAGCATCTTTCCCACTTGAGTCGAAATTTTGAGATGAAAGATCTTGGAAAAACTCGACACTATCTTGACACAAGTTTGAAGCATTGTTTAACGATATTTGGGTCCGCGATCGAACTACACCCGAGAAGAGTGTTGCTTTTTAGTACACCCATTTATCATCTATGCGCTAGATGCAAATGAGACCCACAGAAGAGGTTATGGAACATGAATTTCTATAGTAGTGCCAATTGCCGTTTATTGTACCTACCTTAAAGCATTACATTGGACATCTCCTTCGTTGTGAATCTTTGAAGGAATGTGACCTACATGTCACCCACTTTGAATTGGTAATAAAGACATTTTCCATTACCCGCGAAAGATTTATGTTTATCTATCCCGAATGAATCTCGGTCGATCACCCCTGGTCTTCAAAATGATACTTGCCTTGGTAAGTTATCTTTGACGCATGGTTCCTTATCAAGAAACTCGCACAAGAGCATATTTCCCAAAAACAGTTATGTCTTCTTGGTTGAGAACATCACCAATATCTTAGAGTTAACATAATAAGTATTGATTGTGACATCGTTGAACATGATAAACTCCACCAGCTTCTTTTGACCACCTGCGTGCCCATGAAAATTACATGTTGAGCATATTAGCGGAAAGCTCTTACTGATTTTCAACCATCGTTGAGTCTCAACTATGATCCATGAAAGCCGGCTTGTGCATGTATCGACCAGGATCATGTGAATACATCAACAAAAGTGTGCCAAGCGTATTGCGTCCTTCTCACATCATGGCTTATGTCGAGGAAAGATTGAAGCCATGCGATTGGATCCCAAGACAACCTTGCCAACCTCTGCTGCAGGAGTCCCACTTGGCCAAAGTCAACCTTCTGACTTGTTTAGAGATTGGTATGCGTAACTGTATCTCAAATTTACAACGCCATGAGGTTCTTAGAGGAGTATCCTAGGTATACTCATGATCTTAATGTCTTCTATTTTCCTTAAATCATGAGCATTTTCCCTCACAGGTTTTTTTCTATTTGGCGAAGTTTTGACAAGGCACCCACATTGGGCTTATCATGCCCTTGTGTGCGTTTTTCACTACTTACATCCTAAAGATGTTGAGAGTATCAACATGTTGCATTAACTCACATTTTTCTCCTTAGGTGTAAAGGTTTTGTCCCGTTGGATTTACATTTGTTAGGTTTGGTAGGACTTGCCCACATGCAATCCCCGTTAGAGACTCGCGTTTGCTACTTGTGCCAGCTAAGCGAGATTTCATCAAATTTGTTTCTACATTTGCTTGAAGATCTAATGCCGCAGGCACTACTTAGTATTTATACACTCAAGGAGGAGTGTTATGGATGGATAACTACCGCCCCTCAAATCCACGCGTGGACCGAGAGTTTAGTCTTGGCAGGCACTGCGTAAGTAATGAAGCCATTGTATGCATGGCAGCATAATTTAAACAATTCAAGCACATCAAATGGTTGCGGAAATCATTACAAATAATCACAGGAGTTCCAGAGCGTAACTAATATAAAGCGGAATAAAGATGAAAGTCAAGCTCTTAAAAATTTCTATCCATAGCAGTGCCCAAATCAACGAATGAAAGATAAATCCTACATTGTGGAAGAGTTGAGGAAGTTTGCCAAATCAAATGCTCGACTTCACCGGATACTGCGGTTACTAGAAGTCTAAAGGGAAACATGAAAACAAAAGTGAGTGGACGAAAAAAATAAAGTTTTTCTAAACCCTTTTTCTCTTTTCAACATATCTTTATTTGAAATTGAGTATAGGTGTAAATCATACTATTGTAGTATATATTAAAATCATCTTGTGTATATATGGCGAAAGTAAATCTCAAAGTATGTCAGTAAAAAGACCATTTATGTTTCAAAAGTAATACCACAATAGATATAAAGAATTATGATAAAGAAAACCAACACGGGGGTATATGTGCAATCACCCATGTGCGTGTTGGGGAACATCATCCCTAAATCCGTACAAGAACTCGTTATCAATCCATTGTACTCCTAGTACCACAAACATGTAAGCACTTGCCCAATGGCGCGTCACACCCGAGTCCTTTACGTTGTGGGGCCTTCCCCAAAATAAAACATAAACGTAAGACAAGCTTGCACTAAGATATTCTTAGGACAATACCCCTGGAGTACGGTCACGTGTGACCCACACATGTGAAGAGACTTGTCCACGGCCGTGAGACGGTACTACAACGTAGTGAAAAGCATACCAAGTGTGTTGAAAACATACATATCTACATCATGTGTATGGATAAGGAATAACTTAACCGTAATTTCACAAATATTCAAGCGTTGCATAAATGGGTATCACTCATTAAAATCCATATAAAAAAACCAATACCTTTATGCATATAAACTCATAATCTAAAACCATTTTATAATATATATAAATATATATTCATGCCTCAAAAAATCATTTAAAAAACATATATATATCAACACCATAAATATTGCCAAAGCATGAAATCATTTGTAAAAACAAGAGTCCCCTTTCACAAGTACCAGGAATTATAATCTCCTCGATTATTTGCATTCCTAAAACATCTGATCATAGGTTGACCTATTTAATATTAGAATAATATTAAAAACATCCTAAATAAATAATAATAACTCTTTGTAAAAATAATCTAAAAATAACATTATTTTTAGCAGCAGACTCAAAAACTTGGCTCTAGGCAAAACCTTCTGCCGCCATGCACGCGCAGTCATACACGCCGAGGAAGAAAATGGTCGGACGCGCCGCTCTGCGTCGAGCAGTGATCGGACTACGCCATGCCTTACAAGCGCACCCCTAGTATACCCAGCGGCCCGACACAGCGTCACCACACTGCAAACGCATTAATAAGCCATAGCCAACGCGTCTTAACACCAACGCAGCCCGACATCACTCGGCGCGCCCCTAACGACGTCATCACCATTAAAGTTAACGTCGATTAAAAGTTAACAGAAATATGCCTTTTTTAGACGGAATATTCGCGCCATCGAGGGAATGATACGTGCAGTAAACAGAATATTCCGTCACCTTCAACCTCTTGATGTGTAATTCGTTGCACAAACTTAAACCTATTAATGTAATCGTAGTATATAGAGAAGTAGGGATCGTTCTAGGCCGAGGGATTAACTAGGGATGCTAATCTACACTAAAATAGACTCAAAAATATAAAACTAAGTTAAATTGACTCCATGGTACTATAAAAAAGGAATTTGGACGAAAATTCAATAAAAGACTTCAAGAAATACTAAACGAGGGTTGGTTTGGACAAATTCAACTTAAAGCGAATTAATTAACACTGAAGCAAATAAAAGATGATTAACAAAGATGAAAAGCTAGCTAGAAAATTTCCTTCTCCGCACATGACATATGTGCATACAAATCAATCTCAGTTATTCTTTCTATAAACCATGAATCTCAACACCCCGAGTTAATTGATCGCTTAAATTAACAACCCGATTTTCCTAGATTCATTGAATTGGGCCAGGATACCGCATCGCGCTTAATTATCTTATCAAGTTCCCTAACTATGAAGCATGATAGAAATACATATCAAAAAGGTCATTAAGTTCTATGAAAACCACAGCGTTGACAAGGTATTTGTGACTATGAAAGCGTGACCTCTACCGAGAATTCCTTAGCAGGGCGTGACTAGCAACCTGCCTTGAATATAAGTTTCTAACGATTAGGTGGTCATATACTCTAGCATCAAACTCATGCAAAAGCAAATTAAGTGTCGACCCTCAACCCACATACAGAACAAGTTTTCAGTAAATAGTTAAGCAAGCGCATTCCACGATTTATGAAATAATAAGCTGGATGTAATCAATTCATATCACATATATGTTCATGGCTTTGAATTCTCCACTCTAGCTAAAAAGAAATTAGTTACTCATGATTACAATGAAACAAAAACTACAAAAACTAAACATAGATAAGACCCCTAATACTGCACTCCAAGACTCTTTTATAATCACGGAATTTGACTTTAGGCTCTTGTGTGCTCACTGCGCCCCGTCAAGTTGGTTTCTTATGTGTTTTTGTGCGTCTTCAAGTGATTGCATCATCAAAGGACTCTAAGGCACGATTTTTAGAGAGTTTAGACTTCCTTAGAACTCCTTAATTCATCTGAATTAAGTGTAGAAACACGCACAAACGGTATCCGTTATCTTCCTTGAAACCCGTCCAGGCTAGAACTCTTTTTGTTTTAGGCCTTGAGTCACTAAAACAGCGATAACTATTTCTAAAGTATCATAATAAATGATACAGCAAAAATCCATATAAGCTCCTTTATCAAAGGCTAACCATATATGGCTCGTACGTATTATCTTGAGGTTCTTGGGTTGTTATCTTAACACATTTGAAGTTGGTTATGCATAGCCTTTGTCCACTTTTCCACTCAGTTCTTGCTTTCTTGCAATGCAACTTTATCTTTTTCAAACTTCTATCACTCACTCTTTATCACAATCCTAGCCTCATATGAACTTCAAAAACGTCCATCCATCATGCTCCAAACATGTGCTATCCATTCCAAGCCCAAAAGCGCTCTAATGCTCAAAGGCAGTTAACACGCCAAAAACAATCGCAGGCACTACAAATGCACCGAAAATAGCTTAAATACTTTAATAAACAGAAACTAGCTAAATAAATGCAAAGGAAATAGGCCAACAAAGTCGCATAAATATGCTCCTATCAAATTCCCCCACACTTAGCTTTTGCTGGTCTTGAGAACAAAACAAAGAAAACAAAACACAACACAAACCTTCCAACATTTGCCTTAGAGATTTCCAATGAAACATGACATGTTTAAAAATCACTACTTGCAGTTTAGCCATCCTTACCCTGAAGCACATACTTAATCGTAGTCACCACTCACTAGCTCGCATTTAATCCAATTAAAACAACATTTTTTATTGCGAGTAACATGCCTTAGAGAATCCCTCAATTCCTCGCTTTGGATATACTCTCTGACACTCACACAGATTTCGACTACACTCCCTATTACTATGTATATGTGAGAAGAAGATTTGATGTAAACATGTAGACTACTTGCTCACATATGTATTACAAAGAGGCGCACTGCGGAATTATAAATATATGAATATGATCTCATGAGCAGATACCACTGCCATAGAAGCAAGAACAGGAATCCCATATGCTCATACCAAATTCGAGACTCCAGCTAATTGAAGCAACATGTCAGACAAAGGTCAAGGGTTGCCAAAGGGCTAAAGAGTGAGGCAAACAAAGAGGGATAAAGATAAACAAAGGATTTTAAAAAAGAAAGAGATAGTAGAAGCCGATATGATATTAAGCCTTTGAATCCAACATACAGACATAAACTGATGCATTTGGCTGAGGAGAATAGACAAACTGGGGCCAAGTTTTCACATTATGGACCCTTCTTCAACACTCAAACTATACAACTCAACTATAAAACAAAAACAAAAAATTGAGCAACCTCTTTTCTTTTCTTTTTTCTTCTTTTTCTATTTCCTTTTTTTTTTTGAATAGACGGAATTGAATACATGGAAAAATAAAACAAACAACCTCTCCCCCCACACTTGTTCTTCACTAACCATAGGTCAAAAGGAATTCCCAATAAGTTATGCTCAACTACTCTTTAAGAAAGGGTATGGTTTTCCCTATACTAGGTTAGAGTAGGGATAATGTGGGTTAACAAAAGAAAACAAGCTTACAAGGCTCAAAGAGGGTTAAATATACAATATAGATATAAGGAAAAAGGCCATTTGGCTATGGTGATTATCCTAGACACCTTCATCTTGTTATATTGTTATGGAACCCAGTTTTAACCTTTGAACTAAAATGGCATGAGTTACAGCATTTGGAACTAATAATGATGAAAAAGCATTCTAGTAGCAACCAAGCAAAGAATATTGAGATCATGCAACGAATTTAGAAAAGCAGAATTCCACAGTTAATAACTCTCCCAGAAGCAAGTTAGGCTCAAGTCTCTGGGGGAGTTGTGGCGTTAGTTTGATTTCTTCCCTTCAAGCATGTTACAAAAACTGATTTTTTTTTTTTCCTTTTGTGATTACATGTGAATTAAGTAAATAGCCAACTTCTAATAAGCATAAACCAAGAGTATGTCAACCATCCATGTTTGTAACTTTTCTTTACTTGATCATGAACTTAAAAACCAAATCCTCATCATTGTGTTGAACCACAAACACACAAAAATGACTCTAAAAACAACTCTTTTGGTATTTTTCAAAATTTTCAAAATTGTTCTTTTTTTACGTTATATGACACAAACCACTTCAAAACACACTAAAAACACTTAAAAGCAGGTGAATAACTTTTAGAAGTGATAGGTGGTAAAAATCAGAAAATAGGGCATGAAAAACAATTTGTTTACCACTTACTGGCGCTTAAACCAAACATTGTCCTCAACAAATAATCAAACAACACAACTAACAAACATGACAATTATGGCAAGTAAAAGCAATAAAGAGTAGGGTTTAGGGCATAAATGCAGCGCGTGTCGCCAGCGCGCGTGCACCGCTAACGTCACTCACGTGGCTGTTAACTACATCACCGTTAAAGTTAACGGCCCATCAATTCAAGGTCTGGAATATTATCACCTTCAACCTCTCAGTCATGGGAAGCCACTTTGATTCCAGCATGCAAAGGAATGCGAAAAAAAAATGTTGAAATTAATCCCAAAACTTCAAAATTCTTATCTTAAGAATCGTTTCTTGGCCAAATTCGATGATCCATATATCAAAATGAAGGTATTGAAGAGTAGAATATTTTCATACCAAGTGGGGCGGAGAAAAATGGCCAGAGATGGCCTAAAATTGGCGGAAGCGGATAAAACCTAAATCCGTTCTCCAAAAGCGCACCAAAATTCCGTTATTTTATATGGAATTGAACCTACTCAACGTGTTAAAACCAATAGAATGGTTTTGAGGTTACCTAGGTGATTGTGACGAACTGTGAGCAGTTTGTCATTTTCGTTCGTCATCGGTTTGGGCGATTTGGTTCGAGTTTGAGGATTACGAAATCCCAGTCTCATTAAAAAAAGAATGACGTGGCGATTATACTTGCTATGGTTTTCATGTGGTGGTTTGTGATTAAACCAATTATGGGAGGTTTTGGTGTCACGTTTTGCAAGTTTAGCTTGAGGAAGAAAGGGAGAGAGAGAGAGAGAGAGAGAGAGAGAGAGAGAGAGAGGTCGGAGAGGGAGAAATAGGTCAAATCCCAAACCTAATTAACACACGGATGTGAAAATTACTAAAATGCCCACACGAACTTTAAAGTTCGAAGTAAAATATTCGTTTAACTTTCGGAAATCAGCGAGAAGTTATTTCATCACGTGTTCGTATCGTAGTACTACTTGAATATGTAAAGAAAGTAATTTCCACATGTCGTTTCAAAAATATCAACAAAGTCTTGTTTGTGTGTAGAGGTATTTTGGTAATTTTGGGACGAGGTTGTAACATTAGAATTAACACATGCGTGATAGTATAAATCTAAATTAGATATTATGTAGGAAACCTGTGAGATCTAAGAAAGATGCTCACGGTAGTGTTTGTATTATTTGAAGAAGCGAGTTCTGTCTCCTTTACTAGTATAAATAAAGGCACAATGCATGAGGGAAAATTATCACGGAATTCCCTCAAGTTCTTTTGCATTAAAACAAAATTACTAAATAAAAACAATAACAACTGACTCCAAGAAAAAAAGCCCCGATTCTTAGCTAGTCCAATTCAGCACTATAAAAGACTTAATTTTTTAGGCTTTCTTAGAATTTTTAAATGCGTAATTGAAATTTAATAGATGTGAAAAAGTTTGCTTGGAAGCTGAAGAAGAGGAAGGCTTCCTCACCTAAAACCTCGGTGACTACCCTCAAACGGCCGATACGAACACGTGGGGAGTATCAAAAATACCCTAGTGGTCAATGTTGACCTTTACATTGAATTTTCAAAGACGACTTGTGAAAATTACTTTCTTTACATATTCAGTAATTGCTGATAAATCACGAACATGTGGAACAGCGGAACTCAATTGGAGTTATAGCAGGCGTTTCTGAGAAACTTTAAAGTGTGAGTGGCATTTTATTAATTTTCACACCCGTTTGCTAATTAGGGTTTTGGGTTGACCTAGGTACGCTCCGCAGCCATTCCTGATCTCTCTCTCTCTCTCTCTCTTCACTTCTGTTAACCATCACAAAAACTTCTATTTGAAACCCTAGCTTTGGACAAATCACAAAACCATCAAAGCCGTATATGAAACCATTACCATTACGATCATCTCGTCATTCTAGGCAAAATGTCATTTCGGGAATCACAACCTAAATTGTCCCATTAGCCAAATAACAAGATAGAAAAGCAGTGGCTTGCCATTCGAGTTTACCAATTCAATCTGGAACTTAGGTGACACCAAACCATTTCCATTGGTTTATTACATTGAGTAGGTTCAAGCTCGACATAAACGTGGATTTTGGTGCGGTTTTGAAGGAAAACGGAATTGGGTTTCCCGAATCTTTAGAAGCTAATTTCGGGCCATCTCTTGACCATTTTTTCGACTTCATTGTTATGCAATATTCTCATAAATACCTTCATTTTTGACATATGTACGTTAAATTTGGCCATGGAATGAAGGAATTATGAATTTTTGAAGTTTAGGATTCGTCGGTGAATTTTCCGAAATTTGGCGAGCAGTGTGGAGAGCAGAACCACCGGCCCGGTAATGTGGCCGCGGAAAAAAGGTTGAAGGTGAAGGGAATATTCATGGCATTGAAATATTCCGTGAGAAAAAGATATATTAAAGATTAAGTTTGGTAGCGTCGTTGACTTCATGGCGATTGGCTCCCGCGGGAGCGTGGCGGCCGTCGGCTGGGAGCGTGGCAGCGTCGGCATACGCAGGATAGCGTCGGCCAATGGCGTGCTAGCGTGTGGCGACATGTGCTGCCAGCGTGCGAAGCGCGTGGTGATGCGATGCGGTAGCGATGCCGTAGCGTGGCAGCTCTTCCGGCATGTGGCGTACGTCGGCCGTTTCACGTCGTCGCGGCCCAGCTAGCAGCGGTGAATGACGACATCATGGTTTTCGAGCCAGAAAATCGTTTTCAACCAGATTTTAGCCAAAATAATATTATTTTGATTCTTTTCATATAAGGGTTATAATTATTTATTTAGGGATGTTTTAACATTTTCCCTTAATATTAAATAGGTAATTCTGTGACTCGGCCAGCCGAGGAGGCGACAGGAATTTTACTCCAGTACTTGTGAGTGGACTTTTGTTTTCTTAAATGGTTTATATGGCAGAAATAATTATTGCTTTGATATAATTATGAGTTTAAATGTTTTTTAGGCATGTTTATATATATGTATATGGATATATATATATATATATATATATTATGAAATGATTTTGAGATATGAAAATAGATATGGATATATATTATGGAATGATTTTGTGAGATGAATATTATATGGATATATTGATATTTAATCTATGGCTTCTAAGCATGATTATGTTCGATTACTGAAAGGTTGACTATTTGGAAATTATGAAATGGATATTGTTATTTATATCTAAACACATGATTATATGTATGTTTTCAAACACACTTGGTATGCTTTCACTACGTTTGTGAATGCGGGTCTCATGGCGAGTAGGACAAATTACACATGTTTGGGTCACCACGCCTTTGTGCTCCGGTGTTGTCAGATAAATGCCTTAGTGCAAGCGTGCCTGCGTTTATGTTTATGTTTGGGGAAAAATTTATACGTAAGAAATCGGAGTGTGAGCGTGCTGTGCGCAGAATTAGCACATGTGTGTGGTACTAGAAGTACAAAATTGATTGATAACATAAAGTGCTTGTACGAGGATTGAGAGAAGTTTTGTTCCTCAACACGTGCATGGGTGATTACACATATACCCTAGTGTTGGTTTTCTTATCTATACTATTGATATATTTGGTGAAATGACTTATGGAACTATGAATTATTATTCTGATTTCACTTTGAGATTTGCTGAGTTGTTTATAGTATGATTTGACACATCTTCTGATAAAGCAGTTTACAAATATCACGATTTTCAAATAGGGGTTACTATGTTGAAGAAACGTATTTCGAAAACTTTTATTTTCGTCCCACTCCCACCTTTTGTTTTAAACACGCCGAGGACCTAGTGATAGGCGCGTCCCCGGTGAAGTCGAGGCATACAGTGGCATCTACGATTCTCTTCCAGGCCATGTAGGGATTCATTTTTATTCAGTTTCTTTAATGATTTCCATCCACGGTATGGATAGAAATTCTAGGAACTTGATTTATTATTTTGTTTATAGCGATTCAAATTAGTACGCTCTGAACCTTGTGCACATTGGCGTACATTTCATAAACTTTATGACGGTTTAATTTGCCGCTAAGTGTTGTCATGCATATAATGAAAGCCCCGTCACCACGAGTGTTGGCTTGGCCCACACCCAAACTCATTATCCACGTGGCTTCTCGAGGTGGGGTAGTGAGCGTTGGCTTACACACCAGCCTTGATACTTACATTGAATCTCAGAGTTCGAATGTCTTTGGCTGAGCACTTGGAAGTAACGAGAAGCCATTCAGCATGACAACACTTAAATTGCTACAATTTAAAGCTTGTCAAAATAGTTTGCGAAATTTATTACAAATATGCACAAGGTTGACATAACTAATGTAAGGCTTAACGAAAATAAAAGATAGAGTCAAGCTCATAAAATTTCTATCCACTGCCAGATAGATGTATTAAAGAAATTGAATGAACTCCACACATTATGGGAGAAACAGAACCGCCGTGCTACGCCTCAACGTCAATGGGAACGCCCATATGCCCAGGTTACAGAAGGGCGCAAAACATAAAGGTGTGAGCGGACGAAAAAGAAAGTTTTCTAAAACTCTTTTTTCTCTTTTAGAATATAAATAACCCTTGTTTGGAAACAGTATATAAATAAAATCATACTACATATCACAGTGGCCAAATAGAGGTCATCAGTAGAAACATAAATCAGGAAAACATTCTTTCTGAGATAAATTCATGGTAAACTAAGTCTGACTTATCATGATATAAACCATTTTTTTCTAGATATCACGATATATATATATATATATATATATATATATATATATATATATATACTATAAAATATCACAAAGGTATATAAGCAATCACCCATGTACATGATGAGGACCTCTCTCCAACCCTGTACAAGCTCTTTGCGTTACTGTACTTTTGTACTCCTAATGCCACACCCGTATAGCTCTTTGCATGAATTAGCGTACGTCACACCCAAATCTTTACATTGAGTACCTCCCCAAATAACAAACACAAATGTAAAGGCAGCTTGCACTAAAGGTATTCCTGGGACAATACCCACGGAGTAGAGTGCATGTAACCCATACATATGAGACTTGTCTGGTAGTGAGGCGATTACTAAGTGAAAGCATACCCAGTGTGTTAAAACACTTGTATACATTTATTAGGTGTAAAATGCATGATGTGCTAAGTAAAAATTCATATCTCAAATATCACATTTTTGTAAAAATTCAAGTGTTGTATCAAGATACGTAATCATTTGGAGGTAAATCTCAAATATCAAACATGTGTAGGCATTATCAAATCATCGGTTGAACCATGATAACTATATATATTAGTATAAATACTAGGATAAAAACATTATGTAAAACAAATGTGCACTCACGGTACTTGGGAGTGTAGTCCTCTGGCAGGTCTGATCCTACAAATGCAGCGAGATGTACGGTACTCATATAATTTGAAATCGACTTAATAACTTTCCCTAAAATAATAACCATGGTACAAGCAACATATGTTTTTCTTTATTCATGACACTAAACCTTCATATGTACAATCGATGTTCGAATTTTTTATTTATTTTTTCCACTGGACGGAATATTTCGTAAAGTATAACAGAATATTCCGTTAAATCTAACGGAATATTCTGTCTGTTAGACGGAATATTCTAAGAATATTCTGATTCGGATTTGGAAATGGATCAGGCCAACGGGTTGGGTCGACTAGGTCTAGACTGCAATATGGCCGGTTTCTGCAGATTTTGGCCAGAAAATATATAGGGTCTGTTTGGCTTTGTTACTCAACCAAATTTTGTGATCTTTATATCAAAATGAAGCTTACGAAGAGAGGAATAAGATTATACCTATTGAGAAACACACAGAACTCGCTGAAACTTTGCCGGAAACTTGGGAATGTTTCTTTCCTTAGATCTGCGTAAAAACTCAACTGTTTAAGGCGTATAATATATGAAAGTTCATCTACTCGACGAGACCTATCTAATGGTAGTGGTCTCGAGGCTTACCTTCGCCGGAAACATCGAAAAATTCGCCAAACATCGGGGTCTCGTCGGAGATCCTTAGTTTGAACGATTTCGGTTTCGACTTTCAAGAGATGAGGATCGGGGCTTCGTTCAACAGGGAGGGAAGGTCATTGTGGTGGTCTGAGTGATCTAGATTCGATGAAATTCATTGAATTTTGGTTTGTGGGTGTGTGTCGCCGAGAAGAAGAAAGGAGAATCAGGGAGAAAAATAGGGTTAGGGTTTTGAAATCCAAAATTATAATTTTCTTTAATTTAAATATTCTCCCAATTTTCTGGAAAAGTGAAGAATAATTAATATAAAAGAAAATTTACAAAAATTTGCAACCAACGTGAAATTACTAAATCGCCCTTGAACTTTAAAGTCCCATAGAATGTTCGTTCTATCTCCAAATTATGCTCCGCTTGCGCCCACACATTCGTATCAACGAGTACTATAAGAATAAGCTGAAATAATAATTGATACTTGTCATGACGACAAAGTCAACAAAAGTCAACACTTACCCTCTAGGGGTATTTTGGTAATTTCACTTTTTGAATAGAATATATAATAATATAATATTAGAATAAAAGTGTTAATTCCTGTTATTGAAAATAATATTTGACAAAAAGAAATTAGCGCATAATTAAGTTTTCAAATCACATGGCATCAACCGCACATTTCTTACTCCCACACAAACCACAATATTAGCCAATTGAATATCAATCCAGAATTAGATGAGATCTCAACCTTTACAATATGCCCTATCCAAATAAAAGCCCGTATGCGACTTTCACTTCTTATTGTGTTAAGTTATAAACCGGCTTGGCATTGTATAAATCTTACAAGATTAGAATAATTTACATTTAATTTATCTAAATTATGGGATAAAAATTTAAACTTTAGTGCAAAAGAGGAGCATGTGACTCTAGCCAACATGGCTATGCACATATCTGTCTTAACGTCGATTGTTTGATATTACAATTGTTTCTTATCTCCTCACTTTCAACTAAAGAGAAACAAGTGATGGAGAGCAAAGAGAGATGAGAGAGATATGTAGATGAAGAAAAATAAATAGTATGATATATAACATATCAAGTTTAGATTACAAAAAATGAATATTTTGTTTTTTTTTTCATTTTTATTAATTATTTTATCTTTGCCTCTCACAATTAATAAATGATCACGTGCTAGTCACACAAAGGGATGTTGTGAGAGTGGGATGTAATTTCCATACACCCGTTACATTTTAAGAGTCTCTCATCCCCTTTTTATTTTTCTAATTTCCCAAAAGAAATAGAGGAAAAAAAACACAAGACCCCCAATTAACAGGGCCAGGTGTAGGTGTGTGTGCGCGCATGCGCATGTATATATAGTGTCTAGTAGGGACGCTCGTCCTCCGGCTGGAACATGGGATCATAGCTGCAAACGACGTAGTTTTGTCCATTGTTGCACTTTGAAATGCCACAGCCGACCTCTGTGGTTTTGCCCCAAATCACAGCTACGTAGTGACCACATTCCTCTTTGACACATTTGTTTGATTTGTAGTCATAGAACTCCTTCTCAGTGCACCAATATTTGGTGGCATCGGCGCCGCTCATGCCGTCGCCTGAGGCCAAGTTCTCACCCCAACGCCCCATTGAGTGCTCCATCGCGCAGTCGCCAACTCTTTTGTCGGCATATTCTTGGCGTACCGGGCTAAGGTCTCGTTCCACTTGAGTGGAGCGTTACCGACCTCGGCACGGGGCTTGTTGTGCTCATCCATGATGCCTTTGATCTCTTCTGGGGAAAGGGCGGATACAAGAGTGAAGACTAATGCGGCGGAGCAAATGGCGAACAAAAGCTTGCTGTTGAACGCCATTTTTGTTTCTCGACGTGAAAAGTATTCCTAGATGTTGTTGTATTAATTAGAGAAGGTTGAATTCAGAGATGTTTGATTGAAATGGGACATGAGATTGTGCATATTTATAGAGACATATGTCCTCAAGAGGGATTTCAAAACAGGCCCTTAAAATTTGTGGTGTCCCATCTTTTGTGAGAGGGGATCTCTCCATTTAGGGTTTACTTACAATAAGGAGGGAAGACTACCTTAAATTGGAAATTTGATCAATTTCTTTTCTAATAAAAGTGAGTTTCAATTTGTTGTCGCAAAACGTGAGCCTTCTTTTCTATTAGTGGAATTTGCCTTTTATAACTTATAAGACAACAATAACAAAAATTTCCCCAATTCTTACGAATATTAGTGGGTAAATTACACAAATTTTCGAAATTACTCTATGAACTTTAGTCACAGTCAATTTGTCTTCTAAACAAAATTTTATAAAAATTGTGGGACTCGGACTTTTTAATTAGCCAATTTACTCCTTATTTTTAAATTTCTACACATTTCATCAAATTTTTCATCTAACAATTCATTTGTTGGTCACCTTTCGTCAAATTTATCATATAATATGTGTCTCTACCAGTCAATGGTTTTTCTATTCCACAATCTATCTACCCTTTATTAGAAAAAAAAACAGTCCGTGTAAAGGCAAATGCTCTGACCCTTATTAGAGTACATACCCACCTATCAATTTATAGCCAGCCAATGAGTCAGTTATCGTAAGATCATAGGTCTATAAATTAATCTTTTCATGAAAACACACCATATTCCCTTTCATATGTTTTTCTTTATTCATGACACTAAACCTTCATATGTACAATCAGTAAGGACGCTCCCCAACTAGCCTAGAGAATCGTAGCTACAAATAACAAAAATCATACCATTCTTACACTTAGCCCTAGAACACCCAGCATGAGTTAAATTGCTCCAAACCACTTGGGTATAATGCCCACACACCTTCCCAGCAGCACATGAGGTTAGAGTCGTAATCATAGTCAGGCTTCTCCGTCACCCAAAAATTTCACAGCTTGTCCACCTGTCATTTCTCCTCAGCCTTCAGCTGCTCTCGCCGTAAGGCCCTTGAGAATGCACCATTTCACACGTCTTCAATCTTCGAACTGAAGCGTACTTTTGGAAGGCAGACCGCACCGGTTTCATTCCATTTGATCACCAACACCAACCTCTGCCCTAGCTTTTGTTAGTCACAGTTCATGAAGTCTTGGTGATTCTTTATTGGCCTGGCTTGAGAGACAGCGGCAGTACTTAAGATTTGTACTATGGAGCATATGCCTAGAAAAGCTTTATAAACCCCATTGCTTGATTTTATCTTCTTTGCAAGACTCATACGTTTTGGAGATTGAGTATGTCTGTATGTATACAAATGCATGGGACATGGGAATTGTGCATATTTATAGCTACAGATCTCTAGACATCATACGGCAAAGGTTTTCAATTAATAGGAGTTCAAAGGGCATATTAAATGGGAAGTAAATGTAACAAAATCTTAAAATTAAATGCTTCTTGTAATATTCTAGATTTGGTAAAAACAATGCAATGAAATCAATTACATGCGTAATATTAGGAATTTTTGGGTTCAATTTGTGATATTCCTTAGATGACAGTATTAATGCTGCAAATTATTGTCTTCTTTTCATTTTTTTTATTTTTATTTTCTGGGAATCTGATTTTTTTAAGTAATTTAGTAAAAGGATAATAAAAGAATGAATGAGGTGAGTAAAGAGATAAATGGGAACATAGGGCCACTCTTCTAATTATGGAGATTACAGATTTATAAGTAAAGAAATAAGTTACCTAAATTTGAAAATTTTGATATATTTTTCCTAAACTAAAAGTTTGTGTTAAATTGGGGCAAAGCTTAAATTAATAATCAAACCTTGTTGAAGAATACAGGAATTCTATATATTGAAATGGCAAAACAAATTACAATATAATGAATGATTGGTCTCAATCTTATAATGACAGTAGGCCTTTGTGATAAGTGTTCTTCACATTTGAAACCCTTTCTAAAATTTTGATATGGTATGACACCCACAAGAGGAAGAAAAAGGAGAGGAAGGAGAAGAGGAAAACAATATGAACACTTAGATGAATTTCATGGTGTATATTAATTAGTAAAAAAAAATAATTATGAGAAATTTAAAATAATAAAGAATGATAAAAGATTATATTTAAACTTACCACGCCGTGAGTTTTGAGTGGATTGTATTTTCATTTAGCAAGGTCTAGCTGTGTTGCTCCACACAAGTTTTGACACACCCTGCACCGACACCACGTGGATACCAAGTTCGGCGTGCCGGCCGACACTGTAAGTGACGAAGCCATTAAATGCATGACAACACTTAGTTGAAACAAATTAAATTACCATAAAGGTGAATTCAATGTCAACATGCATATGATTCGTGAGCTGCATTAGTTTGAAAGAAGAACAAAATAATAGGATAAGTTCCTAAATCTCTATCCATAACAAAGGATGGATATTATTATAGAAACCGAAAAAGAAAGATGAATCCTCATGGTTTGATAGTGGATCGTAGCTGCCATTACAAGATGCTCTCTACCGCCCCGATGCTCATCACTAGGTCCCGAAGGGGGGGCGAAACAAAGGTGTGGGAGGGACAAAAATAAAGTTTTCGCAAAACCTTTCTTTTCAATATAATAACCCTGCTTGAAATCCTGTATATATTGGTAAAATCATACTATCATAGTATGTATCAAAACGTACTTTATAAGTAATAGTATAGCCGAAACGTATATCAATATGTATAAAACCATAGATATAAATCATAATTCCAATAGTCCTTCATCCCATATACCAATAATATAAATATAGTAGGAAAACCAACACAGTGGTATATAAGTAATCACCCACAATGGCATGAGGAACAACCTCTTAATCCCCGTACAAGCACTTTAATGCTATTCAATTAAATAAAATTCCTAGTACCACACACACAAGCACTTGCGCCTCCCTTAGCCGTCACACCCGAAGTCCTTACGTAGTGGGGCCTTTTCCTCAAATATAAACATAAACGTACACAAGCTTGCACTAAGGTATTTACTCTGACAACACCGGGAGTACGGCAAGGTAGACCCAAACATGTGGAGACTTGTCCTGGCCACGTGGAGACGGTACTACAACTTGAGAAAGCATACCAAGTGTTTGAAAAATATACATACATATATTACATATACTATGTAGAAGTGAAGGAATATCATATACTTCATAATTTTCCAAATATTTAAACGTTACATAAATAGAATTCTCATTAGAATCATATATCAAATACCAATATTTAAGCATACTCCGAAATCAGCTAAAAACCATTTAATAATATGGTATCCATATATACTCAAATCTCAAAATCATTCCATAATATATATATATAACCATATATATATATATATATAAGCATGCCTCAAAACATTTAAAATCATTTAATATATCAAACCTAATCATTTCAAAGCATAGAAATCATTTAATAAAACCAAATGTCCACTAGCTGTGACGGAGTGAAACTCCTGTTGCCCTCCTCATGTGGCGCCAAGAATTACGCACTAATATTAGGGAAAAAAATTAGAACCTCCCTAATATAAATTAATTTAGGCCCTATAGAAAAATATTCCAAAAATAACACTATTTTAAAGTAAAACCCATTAAAAACTACTTCCTGAGCCCGGCAATCCATGTACCGGCCAGCCCACTGGCCACGGCTGTCACCGTGCGCCGCCGCCACGCGCTAACACGGGTCGAAATTGCCGACGCGCTGCGCCACACGGCCGGGAGGTGGCCTCACACGCCGGCCACGTGAGCCGGCAGCATGCGCGCACGCCGGGTATCGCCACAAGACGCGCTGCACGCCGGGCATCGGCCGCACGCTGGTATCGCCGCACGCAACAGCCACGTTACCGGGCGCTGTTCTCATCGCCACGTAAGGCGCTGTTCACGCGCAACGCGCCGTGTTCCCACACGCCGGGGCGCGTGCCTCCCACGGGCCGCCGTGTTCCTCGCGCCGGGCGCGTGTTCCTAGCGGCCACGCGCGGCACTCAGACGGCGCCGGGCGCAGGCTCCCACGCTGGCCGGGCGCGCAGCCCTATCGGCCAACACGGGCATCGTGTCGCCACGCACCGGGCGCGTGCGGTCTCCCACACGCTCGGGCAGACGCGCTCGCGGATGCCACTCCCACGCGCATGCCGATTGCTGCCCACGCGCTTCATCGACGCAAGTAAAGTTAACGGAATATACCTTTCTGACGGAATATTCTCATGTCACAGAATATTCCGCTACCGCCGATTTTAATATTCTTCTTTCTTCCTCTCCTTCACTAAGCCGCCAGAAGTCAGCTGCCGGCTACTTTCTCGTCCCTCCAACCATCCTGTTCTCAGCTTCTTGACTCCTGGGAAAATTTTTCGAAAATGTCCAACACTTTAAAAAATTCATATATCTTCTTCTGCTTCTTGTCAAATTCTTAACGTGCCATATATCAAAATGTAGGCATTGACGAGTGTATTTTCATACCAATTTGAGCAGCCTGAAAATGGCCTGAGATAGCCTGAAATTGGCCAGAAGTCGGGAAACTCTTGCACTCCGCTCTCCTCCTTCAAAACCCACTCAAATTCACGCCTTATATCGATTTGAACTCTACTCAATCCAATAAAACCAATGGTAATGGTTTCGAGGCTTACCTATGCTCTGGGACGTATTGTACGTAAACGTGAATGGCAATACGTTGCTCCGGGCGCTTCTGGCTTGGGACGCATCGGCCCGAGTTTGAGATCTTAGGCTCGCCTGCCCGTAATGACGAGATTTAATGCAGATGGTGGCGGATTTTGGGTAAACGGGTTCGACTCGCTTTGTGATTCGTCCAGTTAAGGGGGATTTCGGTGAGGTTTTTGGTTTAGAGAGAAACTGGAGAGAAAGAGAGAGATAGAGGGGAGAACGTGGCAGAATGAGAGGAAGGGGTTGACGCACACAGCCCAGCCAAAAACCCTAATTCCAACTTACTTGAGTGAAAATTACTTCAAATGCCCCCTACACTTTAAAGCTCGTAAAAACGCTCGCTTTAACTCCTGCACTGAGTTCCGCTTATACCACACGCTCGTATCGACGAGCACATCATGAATATGTAAAGAAATAAATTTTACAAGTCACCTTTAAAGTCAACAAAAAGTCAACATTGACACTAGGGTATTTTGGTAATTTTTCACATAAATTTTGGGATCTGTTGTAACAAGTTTTTCTCAAGCTAATGAATATCCTAGTTAGTGTTGATTTTTACCTTAATTTAATTGAATATTCAAAACTTGATTATTTATTATTTTAAATTAAATGATAAAGAGTCATATTTATTGGCTTTAAAATGATAAACTAAGTGTACGCAAAACCCTATATATTAATACCTATAAAGGAATAACACTTTTATAGTCATAAAAGATTCCAGTCCCAACTTAGGCTGAGCTTATGTAGGAATAAACTCCACATTGTACAAGTTGCAATTTTTTTTTGGGTCTCGATGAAGGAAACTTGCCTGATACAATAATTCGTCAAAAAGTACGCTTGATAGAGGAAGAAGAAAAAGTATTCACTTGGACTTGTTGAAGATTGCATTGGGTTATTGTATGTATTTCTAAAAACTTTACTGCTAGAAAGAAAATCATTAAAGAGAGCACTACATTCATATGCACTAGCTTTTAAAGATTAGGTGTCTCTCTTTTTCAATAATATATATTGAAAATTGGCGCACGCCTACCGCTTCAAAGTAGTCTTTTTGTGTCCATTCAACTTTCATTAAGGATAACTATAAAAAATAATATTTTTTAACTACACATCTATTAGAGTAATAAGCCTTCCTCTAAATTTATAAAATTAATTTGGTCTTAACATTATGACTATATAGAGATTTTATTGTATTTTTTACCAACAGCCATATAGAGTTTTATAAATAGAGAATTCCTCATACAAAAAGAGAGCATGAGAAGAATTAGAATTGAATTGTTTAATGAATCAAAAGTTACAATACTAACACAAGATATTAACTTTCTTGTTTACAAACACCACAACAAACTTATCTTAACAACTTTGTCCACATTATCTCTTCGAATACTTTTCAACAATAAAATAATGGTGACACATTCCAACTCACACACTAGGTGTTAAAGTGTTGGTTGACACGTGTTAAGTGACGAAACCAAATATGTACAAATTATTGAGAAAAGTGAATAAATTAGAGTTGAAAGCAAGTATGTAGTGGCAATAGATGGGTAAAACTCATTATTACGTAATAGTCGAAAGAGGTAAATAATGCAAAGAATATAAAATATCTACAATTCTCATGGAGTATGGATATTGCTATTACAATGTAAAAACTAACAAAATTAAGGTAGGAACCAATCACTTATTCTAAAGAAGGCCATCGAACCACCACTCATTTCGAAGGAAGCCCTCTTCTCACTAGTACTCAAGACCGCTACTAAGTCCCGTGAGCGCTTGAAACATAAAAGGTGAGGGTCAAAGTAATGTTTGATAAAACCTGCTTTCAAGAGTACACAATCCTCTCTCGAAAAACATGTATAGTTTCTAAAAATAATACGTCATACTCCGTATGATCCTCAAAATACTATAATAATAGTACGAGTACGCCTCCTCAAACCAATGTAAACCATACTAGACTGTTCTAAACAAGATCAATTACTCACCCACATGTAAAACACAAGCCCAAGTAGATAAACTACGAGGAGAGGTTAGATGTAAAAGAATACGCCGAGTACTACAATAACGTGAGTCATAACGCGCTAATCGCGGTGCCAAAGCGCTTTGCCACATAAGTCTTAGTTGCCTAAATGCAACCTAGAATAGCTAGTACTGCATAATGGATTCAAAGTTGCGTAGTGGTATTGGGTGTGATCCTCCAAACTTCAAAGCAAGTCTTGGCCTCCGATCGAGCACAACATTTGAGTGTTCTACATCTACCTGCTAAACACAGAAAGAAATGTACAAAGAAATATAATACATGATGTTCTACCTCAAACAATCACATATTATATAAGTCATATTAACATTTAAAGAAAGATGTGAACACCATACATAAATATATGTTTACTAAACAAAACCTACTCACTCCACTTGTAAGTAGCTAGGTCGTAGCCTCTCTATTCTAGGGTCACCCCGATAGTCCTTGATAAGTCTCTCCACCTATATGAGTTATCACTACAATAATGATTATACTCATAAAGGTTGATAATTAAAACCAATAAATGACACTTATCCTTTATTTGTTCAATTTGGAGGTCCAAAACACTTAATACCAAATTCTGCATTTACCCCTAGGTAGTACGCCTCGCCACGAAATACCTCATGTCAACAAGTCGTAAAAATAGTGCCCCCACGCGCTAACACACCGGCCACACGCGGCCACACGCAATTCGCCCATGCACGCTGTGTACACGCAGTGCCCATGTGCGTGCTCTGCCCCAGTCAACATAATGGAGTCAGCCAACGCCATAGAGTTAATGTAGCACACCCGCATCTCGTTAAAGTTAACGAAAATATTCTAACGATTAAAGGAATATACCAAGAATATTTTGGTCCAACCGTTGAACCTGGTTTTGTTGACGCCACGGTCTACCCGGATACAGTCCGACTTCAAACAGCCGCAATTCGGCCAAAATTTTTTTGGGTTGTTTGGTGTTATCTTCCCGAGCTCGTCGCTCCGTCAGTTGGTTGATCCACCACCTTTTTTGAAGGCATATTTGGGTTGGTGAGTTGATAAACCCAATAGTAGTGGTTTTGAGTAACGCGCTTAGCCGCTTACCGGAATGCCTGCCGCCTTCGATTTCTCGCCAAAAACCTGAAACTTCCTTGTTTTGATCTGCCTAAAACTCAACCAAATCAAACAAATGATATATGAATAGTCATTCACTTAACGAGAGGATTCTAATGGTGTACTGTAGAACCTCAACTCGCTCGATTGGCAAGAATATCGCTAGCAAGGTTCACCCGTGTATATTTCAGTCAATCACTTTTAACTGGACAAATTGTTAGCACCATTGAGACTGTGGCGTCGATACGAACAAGGTGGTGGTAGTAAGGCTGTTGGTCTGTCTGTAGGTTTCACAAAGGGAGAGGTAAGATGGAAAAATGAATATGGCAACAGAGGAGAGTGGAGCTTCCAGAGAATGACTGGAGAGAAAAGAGGAGGAGATATTTTAGTATGGTGGAGAACTACAAAGCATGCTTTCTATTAATAGAAAGATCCGTGACTGAAAACTTCCAAATGCAAAGATCACACTGCGCGACAATGACATGGGCAATACGCTGCCAAACACTATATACCCATGTAAATATTTAGCATGCATCGTGTCCCAAATATCCCCAGGGAATTATTTATAACCAACTTTTATGATGCTACAATCTATCCCCTTAAGAAATTCAAACTACGCAGGCAGAAGCGAAAGACAAGTAGGGCAGCTAGCTCTCATGCGCCTTCCGTCTCCCAAGTCGCCCTTTGATGTAGTGGTTTCTCCATATAACCTCTTCACTAGTCGATTAATCTCTTGCTCCATAGAATTTTGTCTTTCGCTCGTGATAGTCACCAATAGCTCGCCATAAGTCAGTCTTGCTAATCTCCAACTGCTGAGGATGAATGACATGAGAGGTGAGACATAATGTCGAGCATGAACACATGGAATACATTGTGCACTCTCGATAGCTCGGAGGTAACTTGAGTCGAGCAACCTCACCAACTGCTCAAAGGCAAGGACCTCGCTCGCTTTCCTGACCGTGATGCAACTCCTCCATGCGGCTACTTTTAAGAACATCATGTCACCAACTCGATAGACCATCGTTATGGCGCACAGCACATTCTTCCCACGATCCTGGCGCCTTTCTCGTGCCCTTTGATCACCTCGGATATTCCTCGAGTTATCTCTTCTATGATCTCGTGTGACCAACAAGAGGTCGCTCACCGACTTTCAACAAATACAAAGGAGTTCTACAAGGTCAACATACAACGTCTTAATGGAGACATGTCGATACTGACAAAAGTTGTTGTTGTGAAACTCTACCAAAGAAAGATTGTCATGCCACTTATCTTTGAATTGTAGAACAGGACTTTCAAAGATATCCTTAAAGGTTAGGATAGTTCTCTCCGATTGTCCGTCCATCTCGAGGATGATAAGTAAAGGCTAAACATTAATCTCCAACCCAAAGCTTTCCAAAACTTCTCGAAGTGAATCAGTCACGATCGAAGATAATACAGACAGAACACCGTGATATTTGACAATCTGCTTAAAGCAACCTGGCTGGAAGAGGAAAAGTCCTCACAGATCGGGCAGGAAGTGAGATGACTGTAAGCTCACCAACAATCACTCCAAATAGCATCATAGCCTCCGCGCGCTAGAGTGTAGCTTGTACACGAAATCCATGGTGATATTCTCTCACTTCCACTGGGAATGGGAAGGACTCCAGTAACCAAACAGCTTTCTTCCTTTCACTCGACCCCGGCAAATTAGGCAACGCATTCACGCACCTGCAATTTTCTTCTTCATTCTATGCCGTAGTAGAGCGGCCGTATGAGTAGAGCATTTCAGTACTACCTAGATGCATGGAATGGTGGAATTTATATACTAATCCAAGATTGTCTTTCTAAGTCCGCATTGTTATAAATCCTGGCCATTCATCATGAGTAATCCGTCTGAACGCCAAAGTCTCAAGTCGCCTAAAAATCGTTAAGAATCAGTTTTTGAATCAATTTCAAGAGAAATAGAATCGCTTCAATTGGCCTCACGAATATGATCCAACAAAATAAAATCGCGTAGAAATTGGCCAATAAACCCTGATGGATCACAACCTAAGATTGCACCGATACTCCCGAGCTCACCAAGAGAGGAATATGATAGGCGCACAATGCTTAAGTCGACCATGAGGCTGCAGATTTCACTGAAAAGACCATGACGACGTTAACTCATTCGGATGGTACTGGGAGCAGAACCCATAGTCACTAGTCAACTTCTATCCACCTTCGTTGTCTCAGTTCGATCCTTCCTCGCGTAGGCAAGTACTTCGCACTCTTGTGATCGTGAAGTTCTTGCACGTTTATCCATGCAGGAGTGCCGCCATTCAAGCAGGTAACATTAATGGTCAAGTAACTCAAGTCGCTTATAGTGGCGCTCATTTCATACTTCTGCTATTAACCGACGAGAGGCATAAGCGATTACTCTACCATGATGCATCAAAACACACTTGCACTACATTCTAAGAAGTCACCTGCAAACCTCAATTAATAACATCAGAAGTGCTAAAGATCGGTGTACGAGTAAGCCAATGCTTCTGGGGCTTAAAACTCGTCAGTGAATTCATCCTCCACTTAACTGACTTCCTTTCCTCGGTCAATTTACAGAGGAAGGTGACATCCTCCACACGACCAACGTAGAGAAGGGGTGATGTGCCTTATATGTACATGCCAAACTCCATTTAGCACTAGACATATTTTGGAGCCGCTGTGATCCCACCTAACCTGTGCTGGTTGAGTTCGGGTTGTATAACCAATAATGGGTGACCCAATCGGGAAGCTACATCAAAGAGTCCCAAAAACAAAATCGCGGAGGAGTGGCCCAAAGCGAACAATATCATGCTATTACTGTAGTCATCCGGATTTTGACAAAAATAGCATCAAAGCCACCGCTTGGTACTGATGTGTCGCAGGAAGTCAGTTCCCTTATGGGGGTGGATTGTGACATCTCACATCGACACTGCCTTGAATGTGATGTGCCTTATATGTACAAACCCACACCCATTTAGTATCGAGGCCTTCTTAGGAGCCCACTAGCTTCGATTCCATCGGAACCTCAAGTTGCTTAGTTTGGGCTACAGAGCAAACCTACGATGGGTGACCCACTAAGTGCTTATTCTGGAGTCTCAGAAACAAAAACGTGAGGGACGTGGTCTCCAAAACGGACATGATTTGCCACAGTTAAGCCGGTCTAGAATGTGGACAAGAAGGGCGATAACTCAAGAATCTCACAAAGTACCATAGTGTACGCAAGACCAAGAAAATCTCGAATCTTAGTGAGACAGCCCTGCTATTGCTCATAATTTCACCAGAGCCTACTTTGTGGTTCAACAAGAATTCCTTCTAAGGATATGACGTGTCCCAAGAAAGACACCCTACCAAATAAATCGTCGATACAAGGCAAAGGATAATAGTTTTAATCGCTACCTCGTTAAGCTACCCGTAGTCAATGCACAAGCCTCAAACTTCCGTCCTTCTTCACAAATAAGACCGAGCTCTCCAAGGAGAGGTGCTAGGTTGAGATAGAAACATTTGTCCACTAACTTGCAACTGCATCTTTAATTCTCTTAAACTGAAGCATGCAAAGAGGGTGTAAGAGAAATGGGGATTGATACTCATGAAGAAGATCGATGGTGAACTCCACTTCATGATTTAGAGGTAGTCCGTAGATGATAAGAAAATACACAAAACCCGTTAACAACATGCACATTTCACCTGTAAGATTTCGTCGCTGACCTCTCCCGCCAAGATGAGTAATAACTTAGCAACCTTCCTCAACATTCAAGCTCGCCCTTTATGGCTGAGGATGGTTTTGTCTCATCACGTATTTGCTGCCAAAGGAGTCACAACAGCCCGCCATGTTTCTAAAAATGACAACCCTCATGGAATGCATAATCCACCACATGGGATTCTAATGTAACCAATCCATTCCTAAGATAACATCAAAACCTTTGATGTTCAAAGGAATCGTGATTAATGGCATATTCTCTTCGCTTACAAGGACGGACATCCTTGATATTCCCACCTAACATACCGTGACTTTGCTCTATAGGCATACGCTGATACCCAAATCATACTCAAGAGGGGTAGAGTATGGTTGAGTGGTTTAAACAAACTCGAAAGGATATGACTCGAATGAAACACCTGATCAATTGTGAACTCTAGCAAAGCATCCTCAAGAATATTCAACGCACTCCATGACGAGATCAGATTAGTCCGAAAGTGTTCATGCTGATATTAGTGACTCCTACCGCTTCATCACATAACGCCCGCTTCCTCGTTCCCGTTACTTCTCGGCCTCACGCCACGTGCCCGATTTGAAGGGAACAGGAGATTTATGTGGGATTCAAATGACAGCATGCATATATAATTCTAAATTTAAGTATAAGCATGAGCAACTAGAAGTGATAATATCAAAAGCTATAGTCATGCAAACTCCTTCAAGAAGTATATAGGTTCATATACATGATGCATCTAATAAAAATTGAAGCTGTTGAACAAAGTAGTTAAAGTTTTGTACTCTTGATCTAGACTTAGACCAAGGATGGACCACTCTAAGCTTTTTCTTCTTGGAACTCCTTGAGCCTAGCCTCCCTTCTTGCTTCCTCCACCTTTGATAGATTTGAACTTTGTTTGATTCTCCTCTAGTCTCCAAAGTAGAAGACCCTAAAGATCCACACCCACAAATGTAGTGGAATGGATGATAGAATGACCAAAAAAGGAGATAGATGATTAGCTAAATCCCTTGTGGTCAGAAATGTTTTAGAGAGGAGAGAGTTGTTTTTCTTGCCAAGCTGCACACAAAGCCCTTAATGAAACTATTTCATTAAACTCTCTTTATAAATGTAAAAAGAAGTGAGTCAACTTCTTTGACCTTCACTCTCTCTCTTCTCCTTGGCCTCCGCCCATCTGTTATGTTTTAGCTTTGGGCTTCTTAATATTTCAAGTCATCTTATGCTTGAATAAAAGCCAATGGGTTTGGGCCCAACAATTCCAATAAACCTTGTAATCATTCGCAAGCCTAAACGCATCTTTCATCGCTTCTATGATTTCTTTAGACTTTCTAATTAATCATAACACTTAATTAATCCACTAATTAATTCATTCATTAGTTGTCCCACCACAAGAGTGTATCGGTGTACAATCATTTTAGGTTCTAATTAGCAAGGATGTGAGGTGATTGGTATCAATCCAATTGATTTGTTTTAATCCAATCATTTAGTGAATTAAAACTTACTTTTAATTTCTTCTTCTTTGATGACTACTTATTTAATCATCTAGAAGAGCCCATTGCCATGAGTGACATCTAAACATATATCATGGCTACCCAAGCTAATGGAATTTGTTCTGGGAGAATATTCAGTTGAAATTACAATGTGCACTGACTCTTCTCTAATCTTAATACTACAATCATATTGCCAGGGTATGGATACTTAATGTCAAACCCCTAATGATTCATTTATATCATGCCATATGATTCAAATGAGTCGTGATAGGAACACTTTCCATCATTACGCCTTCGGGCGACACTTCTACCAAGATTCCTGAACACATCATAGAGTATTCTTCCTCTCGTAACGAGGATTAGAGATCCCTTGTTGATCAATTCACATGCCTTTGAGAATAAATCGACCCCAATTAATGTATAGAACACATCTATAGATGTGTGGTCATGTCTCATTATCAAATGATCATCAACGTGATCCCCAAGACAACTATGATAACCAGGTCAAAGGATTACTTACACATTCCAAACTTAAGAGAGTTACTGTTTACATGTGAGTAGACCTCCATGCATTTCTTTCGACAGCTCCTATGAACTTACCTCCTTGACTAGAGTGCCCTACATACTTGTCTTTGAGTGTCACTTACACGAATGGTTGAGACTTCCATCCCTTCCCATTTGAAGTGCTCAAGTGATAGCACGATGCTAGCTCATGGATTGGCAAGATCCTCCTCGATAACCTATGACCAGAACATTTTGAACATCATGGTTGTTAAGAGGAAGAAGAAGTCTCAGCACTAACATCATTAGATTGGCTTCTTTCATCAAATCATTGTCCATGGATTCACTATTTTGACACATATCGATTATTGAGATAGTCCAATAAGTGACTTTGCCTTTATTTATCTGTAGTTATCCATACATACAAGACACCTGCTCAAATGCTTCTTCAAAGATTGGACTTTCTCGTGGCATATCTCCAATGAGATTTCATCTACCAGCTTGTTCCGCTTCTGCTTCACGCCTACTAACGTTGTCTCATTGGTAACCTTCATACCACACAAAACTCTACTGATATGGAGGTGAACCCTTGAAACTACAAAGCTTTAGAAAAACTCGAGTATAGCCTCCTGAACCGAGGAATGTTTGGCATGAATCGAACGTTTCATAGGGAATTCAGTGCATCTCTAGAGTACCAGACACATCATCCCTGGCACGAATAGGCTTCTGTCATACGTCATTGAACTGCATGACTGTGAATAGTGGCATTTGTTGTTGGGGAACCACACATGTCCTCATAATTTGTTATTTCCAAGGACACCATCGGGCTCAGAACTACCCGACCACAGTAAACATCCTCGACTCGCCCGCTTACACTCTCGAGAATGCAAGAGAAGAGTTAGAGTTGCTTGAACTACTCAAGGCCCCGAAACGGGAACTAATAATGGATTTACCTCCTTGAGGTGTGTTAGTTAGAGCCTTCACCGATGATCATTACTCTTGGTATTCATATAATTGTTGTTGTTGTTGTTGTTCTTTCTCAATGATTACCATTGATTCACTAATCTCGACTCGGGGCAACCTCGTATAATTTTGTGTGCAGTGCATGGATAAGAGGATATTGCAAGACGGTTTACGCACCTTTCTGAAACTGAGTACACTTCCCTTCGACTAGTAATACGGGTAGTAACGGATAGTCGCTGAACTTGTGGCAATTTCCTGGGCTACTCGTGATGCTCTTCCACGATCACATCTGCCTCGCTCTTAGCCCAATATTCAATGTAAGTACTTTGCCTTGAAGTGGTCATTGAAAGTAGTCCGCTTTCCCTGTAGCTTAACATGATAAGGTCACGCCATAGGCCCACCAACAAACAAGCTTCGCCCCTCTACGTAAACCACATCACAAAGAGAGACCTACCGCTCCATCGAGAGGTTTCCTTTGTTGTCTATGCTCCAAGGTTTTCTCAACATGTTTTAACAAGTTTTCATTGCCTTAGAGGGTTCTCGACCCAAGAAAGGCTTCACTTGAAGATTAGAAACAATCTCCAAGACATTCTCTAATGAGGAGGAGGAGACACCAAGTCGCCTTGGAAGGCATTATCAAAAGCAAGACCGAACTACGCGAACTCAAAAGTGGTGCAACTCGGCTCATTTAAGCCAGTTCGGTATGAGGTGCTTATAAAGGTGGCATAGTTCGACATCACATGATCAAAAATATTAGTGCAAATATCACAAAGTAACAAATGCATGACTGCCTAAAACTTATGTTTGATACCAATCGACATTATCCCGATTCTCGACACACCAAGTAAGTCAAAAGGCCGGGCTTCGACACGTGTTAAGGACGAAAGTCAAATATGAAAAAGATTGAGAAAAGAATAAATTAGAGTCGAAGTGGAAGTAAAGTGTACGGACGCTGTAGAACCTATTATTACAAGTGTATAACAATAAGAGCATAACAAATAGTGCAGAATATAAAATATTTCAGACCTCGTGAAGACACATATATTACAACATAAAACTAATAACTAAAGGTAGGAATGAATCATACTTATTTTGGAGAAGTCGTTAGAACCACCACTAGCCAAGGAAGCCTCTGCCTCAATCGGGTACTCAAGACCGCTTACTAAGTCCTCGAGGCTTAAAACATAAAATTTGAATGGGTCAAAAAGTAAAGTTTGATAAAACCTTTGTTTTCAAGAGCATACAATCCCCCTTTACCGGAAAAACATGTCTCGCCAGTAACACGTCGTACCCGGTAGCGATCCTGCGGGAATATAATAGTACCAGTACTTCCTTGAAAAACTAATGGTAAAACCATACCGGATCGCTTTCGACATAAGATCAATTACTTCACCATATGTAAACAATACAAGCCTGGCAGAGGTTAAGGCGATATTATATGTAAAAGAAGGCGCCCAGTACTGGCAATGACGTGAGTCTACTACTGCCAACCTAGAACAAAGTTAGTACCTACAATGGATCCAGTTGCGTAGCGGTACTGGATGTGAACCTCCAAACGTCAAAGCTAGTCCTGGCCCCCGGACTGACTATAATACATGAGTGTTCTACATCTACTCATGAGCAAATGTAGAAAAAGAAATGTATGGCAAAATATAATAAAGCTGCATAAGTTCTACCCCAAACAATCACATGAGATAAGTCTGGCCAACAATTTAAAGAACAGTGAAACTAGCGCATGTTGGTATGTGTTTGCCTTAAACAGTGACCCGACACCCTACTTGTGTGCCTATTAGTGCCTCCATTCTTAACCTTAGTAGTCCTTTCCTCGGATAAGTCTCACCTATATAAGATATCACATAGTCAATGATTAAATTCATAAAGGTTATAATTAAACCAAAATGACACTTATCCTTTGTTTGCTCAATCCATCGGGCATCCATTGCCATTTTTGTGTTATATTTGGTTTGGTGAGTCGAGAACTCAATGGAAGTTGTTTTGTTAATTACCATAGCCGCTTGGTCGGAAATGCCCTCGCACCTTCGGCTTGGCTCATAAAATCAACCAAATCAAACAAATGACATATGAAAATTCATTTGGCTCAACAAGAGGAACTCCCCTCCCATTGGTAGTAGTTAAAAACCTCACTTAGATCCGGATATACAGCTGACATTGCTTGCAATGTTTGGCTCTTCGCTAATGTATCACAACGCGTGGTCGGACGATCGCTTAGTAATTGTTGAGTTCGTAGCATCGATCAACAAGGTGGTGGTGGTTTGGCTCGGCTCAAGAAAGTATGCGGCCAACGCTTGTCTCAGGTGTTTCAAGGGAAGGAGAAGAGGTGAAACAAACAGGAGAAAGAGAGAGTGGTGAAGCAGAGAGGAATGGGATGGAGAGAAAGAGAGAAGATATCTTAGTTTAGGTGTGTGAGAAACTTCACGAAGCCGGCTTTCTATTAATAGAAAGAGCTGAATTTCAAACCACTACATTAATTCATATTGCACAATCACAAGGCACACAAGCGTGCCAAATACAAGACAATTGCAAACATTAAATATGCATCGTGGTCCAGCAAAATTATCTCTCAAAATATTTTTATAATAAACTTGACGGAATGTTACAAGTGGTACCGGTCAAGTAAAGCCGACTGGTCGAACAAAGCAAAAGTATGAAAGGCTGCTCTCCGCCAAAGTCAAACTGATCATAATCTGTTGGACTTGTTTGCGTGAATTTTAATTCTCGTGTACCTCATTGGTTCTATTTCACTTAAAGCTTTCATACTTCGCATATAGTGTCAAAAATCACTGCAGAAACATATTCTAGGTGTGAGATTGAATTCAGCCAGTAGACATTGTTTTCTTGAAATGGTGCCTCTTGATGAAAAAGGTGCAAAAACCAAGCGATATGATGAGGTTTTAAATGGTTATTTAACCATCTTAAAATGGGATAGTTTAAACCGCTATAGTGGACGAGCAGCCTTTCATGTTAACTCCACCTTTTCCATTGAAAGAGGATGAACATTCCTACAAATCCCGTACAAGGCTATACAAAGCCTACATGAATTCACCCACCTTTTCCATTGAAAACCAAAGCACTAAGAGAACTTCCACCAAGTAGGAAGAGAGGAGAGGGCAAGGGCAGGCAAGGGCAATCGTATTGCCCTTCAAAACAGTACTTGCTTTTTGTGCAACTCCACCCATTGAGCAAGGGTAAGGGCAAGGGCAAAGGAAAAATATTATTTTTATGCTTTGTTGGCCTTATCCGAGACTTGTCATTTTCCTTAGATTTTCGATGAGATTTTCAACCACTCGTCACGACACGTGGATTTAAGTATGATTGGAAGCATTGATTAAAGTGCATTGGCAGTGAAAAAATTGCCCAACTGCATGGTGAAAAAGGAGCTTACGGAATCGAAAAGGTACAAAAAGTATTATTTTGAAGTGTGGCATCATTTGGATACATGGATTTGGCATGCCTCTTCTGCGTACCGAGCTCTAAAATGACCTTAATGTTCTTGGTCAACTTCGCTTTTCAACAACTTGTTGGAGCAGGGAGAGTCGCCACAAACCACCCATGAACAACAGAAAAATGAGCGTATCATCTAGTCGAGATTTAATTTATCCGAAAGTGGAACACATTCGTCAAAACAATAAATCCACACACCGAATGAAAAATATTTTGCAAATATTATGCAAGAAGGGTATAGGAAGGATGTAGAGAGGTGTTTTGGTATTCTCCAAGCTCGTTGGGGTATATTAGAGGAGTCATTGTTTGATGATGGCGTGCTTCAAGCATCATGATGACGCGCATCATCTACAATATGATTGTAAGATGAGTGGTGATTATGACATCAAGAAGTTCTTGACAAAGACACGATGAACAATTCAAGAACTAGAATTTATATTGCTCATGAAAACACCGACAACCGCCCCATCACTACCCATTAGAAAGGGATCGCACGCACACGATGTCATTCAACGTTACAAACAATTCATTCGTCTTTCCTCCACAGAGAGCCAAGATGATTTGATGAGCACTTGTGGGCAAGGGGAAGGATGCTATTAATGAACAGAATTCATTTTTATGCTTTCAAGTATGCTTTGTATGTGGTTTTTTTTCTTTTGTTTAATGTTTGGTGTGTTTAAGTGTGTTTAAGCATGCCTTGTAAGTGTGTTATGTGTAAGTTTGTTGAACTTCTTATTTAAGTATGTTTAAGTGTGGACTTTGTAAGTTTGTTCGCTGGAAAATAAACGATTGGCTAATTCAAATACTTTAATTTCAAATACAAAAAAGCAAACCATAGATTACAACAACCATAATTAATTAAAAAGAAACAACAACCATAATTAATTAAAAATAAACAACATTATTCGTAGTACCCTACCCTCGTGAATCCAATTGGTTATGTTAGGTCCGTCATCCCTGGGAACGAGTGGGAAACTTCCTCGCCTGTGCTCAGAAAATGTCTTCTCATGACTCGGCCACTCGCTCTTTCGTCCGAAAACGCTTTTGAATTAGGAGTCATTTCTTCGCACTACTGATATTCCAAGATTCAAGAACTACCTCTTATGGCTCTTTTCTTAGCAAATTTTCCACTTTCAATAGGCCTCAGTTGCTTCTGGTCGGGTGGTGCACTGACTATTTCGGTCCCCAATGCCTCCCTCCAATGGTGATTCTTGAGTAGTTGATTCGTGGGTGAGTCTCATTTAAGACAACGTCCGGACTAACAGTACAATTTTGTATTTGGAGTATGCTTTGACAATGTCCCCCATAATTCGTGCCTTGTGAATGATCCGTTGCTTAGCAAGATTGAACCACATTTGTGCTTGTAGTTCCCAAAAACAATTGTGAAAAGACATAATAAATTACATATTCAAATGCTTTTGCTTTAATTAGCTTGAAGAATTGTCAAACAACATAATAAATTGCAATTACCTCATTGGCTTGATTATCGCCACTGACATAGGGTTTTCATTATGATGGCTTCTTTCCAAGATTTTCATCTCTTTATTAGATTGCTTGTACCTACCTGATGATGACGTTTGTCCGGCATGCTCATATCTTCCACAAAAATGCATGAATCTTCTTCCACATTTTTCGAATTCTCATCTCATTTTGGCAGATCGGATCATGAGTCACACGCACCCAAGCCTCCAATAATGCAATATCTTCTACATCGATCAATTTGCCCTCTCTCACTCATAATTTTTTTTTGTAAAACAAGGATTTAAATATTAGAAAAACAATATAGTTGATGGTGAAAAAATATTGAGTTGTGGTGTGAGGAATGAACATTGGGGGTATTTATAAAATAAAAACTTTTCTTTTTTTTCATTTTTAAACGATGTGATTAATCCTGACTCATGAGCTTTTTCAAATTTTAATCAAACACACCTGACAGGCTACGCGGCACAATCCGCACTTTTTTCCCGCTGGAAACTTAACGGCCAAAGTCACGACATCATAGAGCCGCTGAGCCGCCAAGACGTCACCGACGCGTAATCGCACCGCGACGTAAAAATCGCCACCCCACTCTCCTTTCAAAATTGCTGATTGAAAAAAAATATTAACGTGTGGATCGACGCTTCATACCGACGTCAAGTGGACGCTAGTTCGCTGGCCGGGCGCAAGCTCTTCTGCACAAATTGCTCGAGCTTGAGGTTAGCTTGGGCCCACTCTCTTGCCCTTTTTAAATGGAACCGGTGGAGCAACTTTTGGGTTGGAGGGCAATTGGGCTACCTTGCTCCTTGCAATTGGGCAACCATGAAGGTGCTCTAAGAATAATTTTCCGGGCATTTTATTCTTTGTTCAAACCACGTGTTCATTATTATTTCTTGTGTGTTTGGGGTTTATCTTAGAGTTTGTAAAAACTTTGACATACAATAAGCGTAAGAACATGCTTCATTGTATTCTTAGGGCTTAATCGCACATCCCGCTTGCACACCAAATATGGGGAGCAAATAAAATCTGAAAATAACGTATTTATACGTGTAAGGCAAAAGAATTCATCCTCATCATAACTATTCCTACATGTTGGAAACAAAATTTTAAGAACATAGTCTCTCTAACGATGTGAACATTATGTGGTCGATCAAATAATCTCATTGATCGAATGTAAAAGTTAATAAAAATAACAAATATTTTTAGGTTTGAAACTGTGCAGGTACTTAGCCTTGAGTTGGATATTTTGGTTCCATATTTGAAGTGGTAAGCAACCATTCGAAGTGGTGATGGTGTATGGTAAGAGACTAACAGTAAGGGGGAGTGCAGCGATCAAAGTTTTAATAGGGGCCCATTAGGCTTTAGCTTGTCTCGCCCAGGAGGTGGGAACAGTTGAGAACAAAGTGGCGAACAGGTGCGTACATGAGAATCGTTCATCACCACTTTCTTGCTTTTATATATATTCTCTTTATTTCTTATCTTGCATTAATGTACGCATTTCTACATATCAATTGTGTTTTTTTAGAAAAATATTTTCAGTATGTATTGCATACAACACAAACACTTCTTCCTTCAGAGCAAGGGCATATATTTAGTAGCAATGAGTTGAGTTATAAAGTTGACCATATTAAAGGTGACAAGTGTAACAAACACATTCATCACATGTTTTTATATAAAGTGAGACCCACTCACGTGAATCCCATCTACAATACATAATTTAACTAGTACAATATTTTAACCTCAAACATCTAACTGTTTGAAGCTAGACACTACCAACTCCATTCTCAGTTTCAGCTTTATCAAATGTTCTCTGCCGCTTACATGCATGCAAATACTGGATTCTACCATGCAAGATAGACTTCATATAGACTTTCATTGAACGGGTTGAGTAGATAGAATGGGTTATAGCGCACCAAGCGGCGTGTCCGGATTACCAGTACAGATCAGTGTAGAGCAAGTTTTACACATAATTTTTTTATTATTAATAGCCCAATATGTCACGATGACGATAAATCCGCTCGCCCTCTTAATATGGACGCTCATCCTCATAGTTACCAGAGGATCATAGTTGCAGATGACAAAAACCCAATTATTGTCACATTCTTGGCCCTTGCACACCTAAGATGGAACTGAGTTGCGCCAACGACCTGAGTATAATGCCCACATTCATCACCAACACACTTATTGGAGGCGCGTATAGTTGGGTTTCTCAGTCACCTAAACTCACAGCTTGAGCACCAGTCATTTCTCCATAGCCTGCAGCCGTTCCTCACCATAAGGCCCTCCTACCCATATCACACCCTCTCATTCTTGTGTTGGCATAGTGCTGAGCATAGGCTGCTACGGTGTCGTTCCATTTGATCGGACCGACACTAACTGCTGCCCGAGCTCTATTGTGTTCATCAACGAAGCCTTGGTGAGGGTTAGGGGGATAATAACCGACTCCCTCTCCGGGCTAGGGGAGGTATGAGCAGTTAAGATTAATGATGTGGAGAATAATATGCCTGGGGTAAAGGCTACATTTGAGTACCCCATTTTTTCTATATCTTGTAAGATGTAGGTGGGAATATTAGAGGCTGACCCTAACACAAATGGGATATCAGGGTATTTATAGAGAGAAGCTTAGTCGCAAGGAGTTGTTGTTTAACCAAGAGGACTGAAATAGGATTTTTAAATAATTATTAATTGGTTTTCATTTTGTTAAAAGATACTCTAAGTTGAAATCTCGCAAAGATAATTATAAATAACTTTTGTACCACATTCACTAACTTTATCTCAAACTTTTAATAGATATGTGGCACATAATATGACCCAGAAATATTGTTTAACTAAGAGGACTTAAATAGGATTTCAAATAAATTATTAAATTGGTTTTTATTTTGTTAAAAGATACTCTAAGTTGAGAAATTCCATGAAAGATAATTATAAATAACTTTTACCACATTCACTAACTTTATCTAAAACTTTTTAATAGATATGGCATTATAATATGACCAGAATCATTATCATTGTGAATAATTTTGGGGTTTTTGTTAATAGTGAATAATATAAGTTGAAGTAGGCTATTTTAACCAGGTGAAGAAGGCTCAAAACTAATGATGCTTGCATAAAAGGACAGCAATAACATGGCTAATGTAAGTGGATTGTTGGACTTTTGCACCACGGAAGAGGACCCCACATTTCATCCAATCAACCAATAATCTCATGCCAATGATGTTGATGAGTTTGGGGAAAAAAACCCAATGAACTGTTTATTGCTAATTACTAACAACCAATGTTTATTAGTAGTAGGGTTTTTGTAGTGAACTGTTTATTTATTCTTGGGTCGCCAATTACCTGTTCATTCACATGGTTGGTCTATGCTATATATTTTTGTAGTAGTAGAGGGGTGCATATACTTCAAACATTCTGCACCAAATTTATCTACTATATTTTTACACCTCTAAACTTTCTGTTAGTGTTTGATTTAAATTTGAATCTTCTTTTAAACTTTATTATCAATAATAAGTGTTGACACATTTACTAACACATCATATAGTAAACAGATTTATGAATACGTATTTGAATCCAGCATTTTTCTTGCCATATCTAACTGCAAGATGCCCTGTGTAACTATCTAAGATGATATATTAATACTCAGTTTTTACTATGAATGGTAGAATTAATTATTGTTTTAATATATACACTGCCGTCCCAAACTTGTGCTTTAATTTGTAAACCGATGCCACAGAGTCAGAGAGAAGCATGCGTATATAGAAATTTGAAAATTCTCAATGATATCCCTAGTCACGCTTATACTTCAGTAAGGTGGATCATGTGAATTCTCTTGTCACTATTCACTATCTTATATATGGCCAAAAGCCAACTTGCTAATTTGCACAACATCAGGTGCTTGTCACTATTGGATTAGATTTTGTTAGTGATGATCACTGTTGGCACTACATTATCAGATCCAGAAATATATACTTGGCCTGAAGCAGTGAGCTGATTTGGTCTCTGATCAAGCCCTATCTCTTTGTTTACTTTAATCAATGAAAAATAGAGATTTGAATATGAGATTTTTTCACCATGAGAAAGAGAAATACGATTAAATTAAGAGCTAATTGGTTGTCTATATGCTCCTCGTTTGTTTCAGACAAAAAGAAAAGGAAGAATGTAGACATGCATATTTTGATAGTAGTACTATTTTTCTTTTTCTTTTTTTGTCAAAAATGGATAGTAGTAATTCAAAACCATGCTTCTGGATTTGCAAGCAGAGTGAAATTTCAGACATCATATCATGGCCACTTTTGTGCAAATCAGACCTGGATTTATTTTCTCTTCCCTCCCCATTTATTTATCAATTATAGAGTTGAACTTATGGTAAAGTGATGCAGTGAGGGTCACGGTATCAACGGACAACTTTTTGCGGAGCAAATTGACCGCAAATCCAGTAATTTTCAATGAAAGAAGAATCCTTTTGAATTTTGATTTCCTATAATTATGGTCCCCATGTTAAGTCTGATGTAAAAATTCTGAATATATGTGATGACTTCATGATAATAATAAAAAAAAAAGCAAAAAAATTAAGTTGCATATTCTTTTTGTTTTTCCTCTATACCAAACTCTGTACCACACTGTACCAGTATCTTTATTACTTTCTCTTCTCTCTCAGGGAAAACGATTGCACTTTATTATAACCGTTGAACAAGATTACAAACTACGAAGAAAACATTAGGTTTACAATCTTCGTTGATAGACTTGATAACTAATAAAAAAGAAGTAAAAGGTTTCAAATTTAAGTGAATATTATAATAAATTAGTAAGTTTGAACTTAGTCTTTTCTGATACAAGACACATTAAATAGGGACACATGGGAAAACTGAACTATATTAGTTTGGATGTGAGATAAAATGCTCCCATCACTACTGAAGCAACGAATCAAACAGTACTATAACATAATTTTGAGATTCTGTAAAATGTAAGGTAATAATAGAAAAGCAAAAATTTCAAAGAGAATATCGAATGGATCAAAAGCATATAATTCAGAATTTTTTTTTCCTTTAAAGAAGACTCAATATTCAATCGATCTAGAATGTTGCATCTCTATTCTTTTTGGTCAAACAGCTATATGCATATGTTTTAAGCTAGTCCACCGTACCTCTAAAAAAAAAAGGTAAGAGGCTCAAATAATCGAACGATATTTTTAATGCATGCGCACACATAATATTCTATCTTGGTAGTATATAATACGAGTCCAATTACTTAAACTCAAACATGGCAAGAATAACAACAAGCCACTGCGGTGATTGATGCTATAATCCTTACCATTGTATTGGAACCTTGAATCAGAACGCGACGACAGTAATATTACATTTTTGTAATAATGTTATAATATTAACATCGTGTTGTACTATTAATCGTGAAAAATAAGGAGCCCAAAAATGAATAACAATAATGTAAACTGTATGATCGCCTACTTCATTGATGAAATTAACTAAGGAATGCAAGAAAAGCCGAGGAAACTTTTAGGCATCTTACTAATTGTGTTCAATAAGTATGAATTGAATAAGCAAGAATCTAAGTAAAACAGTAAATCGGGTAAAGCAAGAACGTGAGTCGACATTCCCATAATAATCAAAATAAAATTTGAGTTGATTCCCATTAGTTAACTGCTTACGATTGGTTGCACTGGAATCAAACCAGCTTTGATTACTAAAATACCCTTATACTAAATACTCCCATTTACACAAATTTCAAATTATAATTATAAACCAACTTATTTATATCAAGAGTATTAAATGGGGCTAAAAATGAAATTACAAATATTGATAAATAAACATAAATTAATGAAAGTTTTTACAGTCCCATTCCCTCCAAATTTGGGAATTGTGATTCTTGGATTAGGAAGTAATTCCGCTACATTTGATAAACACATGATTGATGCGAAATGGAAATGACTCATATTTTACTAATGTGAATTGTGCTGTTAGAGAGAGAAAGTAGAGAGAATACGATTGTATTTTTGTTTTTGTTAACTGAGCATGAGGAACCATTGCGCTTTTAATACACAAGATCTACATAACAAACTCTGTAACATAACCATTGCGGCTTAGATGACATTTGGTCCATCACTTATACACATTCAATAGATGACATCTACCTATATACAGTCTATTATCCCCTCAATCGCATGCTTGGTGGACATGAGTTTGTTACACTGATATTCATACTGAAGGAAAGACAAAAATGCAAAAGAAGAGTTCCTTGTTGCAATACGTTCCCTCACAAATGGTATAGCCAATTCTAATGCTTGTCATTAGAGTGGCATAAGAAAAGATTAGTAGCCCAGTAGCCATGACAGACACATTATCACAATGCAGAACATAAGTGAAAAGAACAAAAATATGACGATTTGCAACTAACTGAAAACCCATACCACTTCTTAGTGTGCTGTTTTGGGCATTGCTCTATACTCAGTCTCTGTGGGAGGATCAGATTGTAAGTATTGCTTCCTAATAAGCCTTAAGATATAGGTTATGCCCAATAGAACCAACTGCAGAGATTAAGGTTGTCATTTAGGTCGCCTACTGCTTTGCATCCGAGAAGGCTCTGAACTTCTAAGATTAAGGTATAAAGTTCAATGATCCATTGTTCCTTTTGGATATAGAAAATCCTTTCACAACCATATAATGAGAATCTAATAGACTACGTTGTTGGGCTCGAATATAATTGGGATTTATTTAATTCTAATAATCAAATACACATCGGACAATAAATAAATAAACAAAATATGTAATTTCAAATACATATCCGTAAGTTGTAATTTGATAATACAACAAAGAAGATGACAAAAAGATTAACTTACATGAATCCTTAGCCACGTGTGCACCGCTTTGTAGGATCAGTATCATTGTGATTGTGTTCTTCTCTCTTCATGATTGATCACGAGAAGCTCCCAAGTATTGAGCTCCCAGGGAGTATCTTACACCGATACACCAATGACATATGATGGAGTGAGAGGGATCTGACAGCTAGGGCAATATCACTCACTTAGTACAATTAGGTTGGGTGGAACACTATATGGAGAACGCTAGGGCTTTCTCTTGTTCTCTCGAGGGCAAATTTTAGCATTCGCATTGGGGACATATGAGACAACCCAAGGGTATTTATAATACCCCTGTCAGCACTTGGCTTGACGCCAAGGGGCTTTGCCTTTTGCGTGAAGTCCATCTTCTCTTGCCTACTTGGGCTTGTGACTGACCCTTTTAATTAAACAAAGTCCAAAGCTATTTTTAATTAAAGCATGTCCAATAGGGCCCAAATAATTAATTCAACTTAATTAAAAATAATGCTATCTTATTATCATCCATGTAACGTTGTTAGTACCATCATAGGTGTGTGACGCCTTAGGTCTTTAATTAAATCCGCAATGAAATTATATAATAAATTAATTTAATACCACAAGCAATGAGTGACACCTAGCGCATTTTTATGGCTACACGTGACAGGGTAGAAGTATTCAAGAAATAACGATACTCTTCGTAACCGCGGATTGTAATTACAATGCAATTGGTTCTTCTATCATCCATATCCTGATCAAGATTTATGTGATATGAATGTCGTCAAATCACATGTAGATATCTTTGATCATCATGATGCACCTCATGTTGAAGTGTATTTACAAAACAGCAGCTTTACTTAACAAGTACTTACACGAGATTGAGATGGATCTTTAAGTGGCTTGATAGTTTATAGATTTCTTATTGCACATTCATGACTCTTATACTTATAAACATGAATCAAGCAACATTATCGAATCTCTACAAAGTAGTGAGGATTTGAGGTGAAGTTAAACTCGTATCTATAAGCACACAAGATATCCAATGATGCCTTAGGTCGAGAACTATTTACATACTTACAACCTAAACCTTTGAGTAACGCTTGGACATGTGGTAAGCATCCACGCTTAAGCTTCTTGGGTGGTCGTTCGTGAATTTGTTCACCGATAAAACTTATGCATCATCCACTACATGTCCACGCCAGCACAGACCGTGCTAACTTTAATGCGATATACACTGCCTTTCTCCGATAGTCAATGTGTTTGGTTGACTTTCCAAATGGCTAGGAACTTCCTTTAAGAACTAAGTTACTATGTAATGCAGTTCTGCCCCAACCTCGCTTAGGACATTCCTTCCATACCTTAAGTCCCATGGCCTCATTCATAGTATATTATCCCCTATAATATAAAAGCCAACTCATGAATGAACAACTTTCCTTTTATTAATTAATTAAAAATGGAGTTTTTACATAGTATTCGACATTACAAAATTGGCTTTTAAGGCACAACCCAACATATATGGCAAATTGTAGACCTGATTTGATGAGAGCAATATTGAAATGAGTAATGTCATCACTGTAAAGCCTCAACTCACACTTATAATGGGCAAGATCAAAATAAAGAACTTCCTGGTTTGAGCAAACTACCATTGAGGATGACAGAGTAATACAAGACTATACTCATGAGGCAAACCTTTCAAGGCAAGAATGAAAAAATCCTCATCTGAAATCTCAACACCTGCAGCAGAGAGTTGGTCTTCAGAATCTTTGATTTCTACAAACAGATCAGATGCTGGCACTTTCTTAATATTTTGCAGATCAATATTCAGCTAGGAAAATACTAGTTCTTGAAATAATAGCAAACTGTTATTTAAGATTAGCCCACATTTCTTTGTAGTTTGACTCCCAATAAATAAAAGATATAGCAGATTATGAAAGGTAGCAGTAATCAACGTCATATAAGAGCTTTATCATGAATTTTCCAAATCTTGTAGTTATTGGAAACAAATCCAATGATTTCATTCCCCTACGAGGAACAACTCCATTCTGAAATAAGTTAAATAATTTGAGTCATTTACTTACATTCACAATGTTTACACACTAAGAATTAGAGATAAAATCGAAGATTGTGTGAGCCAATTAACTCAGAAACCATAGTTTGACTAAAGTAATATCAGAAATCAACGAAGCATAGAAACTAGAATCATGAGAAATCGGAGAATTAAGTAAACGACTGCCGATCTAAAAGTGTTGGCTTTGGTGGTTGTCACGCAAAAATCTGTCACTTGATGATTTGACGATCTTCCGCATACAAAACAAATAAACATATTTGATCATAAAGAGGCACACGCGAGCCACACAGGGGTTGTGGGGGAGAGGTTGGCTAATGGATCTCCAATGCCTAGTTAGTTTCTCTAAAAGAGAGAAAGTCAGGCTTAATTGCGCAGCAAAAAAACTTACCAAAATGAGGTGGAGAATGAGGTATAAATAGTACTGAGAGTGGTCGTCATGAGGAGTGAGATCTCGCTATATGTTGGCTTCTACTCTGGCTAATAGTGAATGTCATCCTAGGGATGGATGGAGAAATAATTGCCAAAGATATTTTTAATAAAATAATATCTTAGAATTATCCTTGAAGAACTTAATTAAATAGGACAGGATTCCTTGAAGGTAAAGGAATTGGTCTTAAATAGAAACAATTAAGGAGAGAATTTAGTAACTAATTCCTCCTTAATTTTCTTTTGCATTTACCTTCGCCGCTAAGGGCAACAGAGTTTGGAGAATCGTAGTCGGCCAGCCTAGGGAGTCTTCACAGAACAGAACAAATACGGTGGCGATTGGCGCCCATAGAGCCACATGCTAGCTAGGAGCCATAGAGCTGCTGGGCGATTGGCGTGACTAGATGCACTCAAGCCACGAGCCACGTAGCTGGTATAGTACAATTAAGCCACCGAGATCAGTCCAATCATGAGTCACACTGGGGGCCACTAGGCCTGGCGATTGAGAGAGTGAGGAATTACTGGGCCCAGATTTCCAATCGCAAAGGCCCGCGTTGGTGAGAGGAGACATTGGGGTCACCTGGTGCGCTGGGCTAGTGCCAAGCCATGATTGGATTCATCAATTCAGCAAATTATTTGACCTGACTTACCATTGTCGAATTCCTCGTACTTTTTCCTGGATTCATCAATATAAAGTAAATTGTTTGGCGCTAGTTGCATCGCTGTAGCATGACCCTTTTGAGTAGAGAGCACTCTCATGATTGGCCTAGAGAAATAATGAGATTAGTGGCAAACAGAGTCCGACACTTTTACCGAGTTTCAAGTTCCATTGCACCATTGATGAGTCCAATTTGGGTCATCTCCAAAGTGTAATCCCGACATGAAACAGTGGCACATCGCAAGGGTATCCCGCCTCAATACCTTGAGTGGCGCTCGGCTGCTAACTCCTCTGCCATCAAGAGAAAGGTGGGATGTCACCAAAGGAGAGTTTCGTGACAAGAAGCAAATCAGCCATTCTTCCAATCGGGCCATTGCTCACCCACACCGAAAGTGTGGAAAGAAGAGATCTACATCGCCGCCGAGGGTCGTCATGAGAAGAAATTAAGGGTTTCTATGTTGCTTGGGTGTAAGCTCTATTGTTGCCAAAAATTTGTGATCGATCTTTTCTTCCTTGAAAAGAAAAAAAAGAGAAACTTTTGAATCTGGCTTCTAAGTAAGAAAAAGACTACCGATGTTTCAAGTCCACGCCTTCAATAAGGTTAAATCCTTGCCGAAAGAATTGATGAGCGAAGGAATTTGTGCTGCCCCGCACTCCGCAAGTTCAGAGATAAGTGAAGCATCCACCGTGATGAAGAAAAACTCCGCCGCAAGAGAGGTGTCAAGGCTACTTCTTCCAAAGGCCGCGGATCGAGCGAGTCGTGAAGAGGAGGGAATACCTGCTAAGTGCCTTGGGGGCAACACTCTTTACCTTTGGAGAGCTTGGTAGAATGTGTGCTTGCTTAATCCCGACTTGCTTAGTATGCTGGGAAGGCAGTCGGTGTGGGCGCTCTTGTCTCAACGGCCACTGGAGGAAAGAAGGAAGCGAGTTCGGCCGCTTGTCGTTATGGCAAAAGAACCAAATCTTTTCCGCTTAGTCAATGCCTAGGCAAAGTTACGATATATGAAGCCAAGAAAGTTAGGGATGTGTCTCATTGCTGTGAAAGCTTCTGACTCACGTTAGTAAAAAGATCGCGTAAGTTTGAGGCTAAGCTTGCTAAGTTGAAATTGGATGTGGGGTTCTATTCTCTTTACTCCCCACTGGTACAACTCCGCCATTGTCATCCAAGTGAGAACGGAAAATCAAGCTTAAGTTGGTCATCGCCGATCGGACGTGAAGCCACTTGAGAATTGGTTCTAGTGATGCGTAAAATCGAACCGAAAGTCAATTTCAACTTGATTCGCTTACCGCACTAAGTGGATTTAAACAAAGAACTCCAAGTCAGACGCTTGTTGATATGTTGAACCCGTCACTTCGATAAGTCGCGAGCGTCAATCAAAATCTTCAAGTTGAATGGAGCTACCGAGGTGAGCGCACTAATTCATGAAAACATTCGCCGATGTTGATAAAGCAATTGAAGAGGAAGCTGTCGTTGTGGGGATGGTCAAGATGAAGCGGTTGAAGAGGATGCCGCTGAGAACGGTGAATTCACAAAGGATGACGGACCGCATATGACCGTGTAGCCGGCCAGCTATTTGGAGGGGCCATGAGGCCTCGTATAGTCCTCGGTGGAGGAAGATTTCGGGGTCTGCATGGCCTCGAGGTCGCGTATTGCTTAACGCCCAGAGGACAGAGTCGCTTACTAAAGGCGGAGTGGTCATTGAGACCGAAGTTGTCAAAGCGGTCAAGAGTAGTCTCGCTTCAGAACTTTAGAAAATTTTTCTTTTTAGTCTAAGCTTCTTGTTTTCCTTTGTTTAGCTAGTTTCTTGGGACTTCGATGGTCGAATATTCCTCACGCTTTGTGTATATTCCATTAACTTAACGGGGCGCTGATAAAGAATGCATGGCAAGCGCCCAACTGGTTGGGTGTAACCCGCCAGCAGACGCGGCGCCTGGGCGATGTGGTACCAAGGCGGAAGGTTTTCGGAACCCGAAATCATTTTTCGAGCCCGCTTTCACTCAAAATAATGTTGTTTTTAGATTCTTTTTATTAAGGGTAGTTATTATTTCTTTTGGGAATGATTTTAATATTTTTCCCTACCAATAAATAGGTCATCCTACGACTAGGCTTTCCAGGAACGCGACACTCGAGGAGGATTATACTCCCCGAGTACTTGTGTGAGTAGACTTTTGTTTTAATAAATGGTTATTATGTTTGAAACATATGTATGGTATTGATTTATACATGATTTTAAAATGATTTTGAAGCATGAATATATATATATATATATATTATGAACATTGGAAACATGGTTTTGGTTATCCATAAAGGTATTGGTATTTGATATTTGATTTTAATGAGTATACCTATTTATGCAATGTTCAGTAATTGTGAAATTATTGAAGTTAAGTTATTCTTTATTTATACACATGATGTATATATGTATGTTTTCAAACACACTTGGTATGCTTTCACCACGCTTGTAGTACCGTCTCTCACGGCCATAGATGCGCTTCACATGTTTGGGCCACACTGCACCGTACTCCAGGGTATTGTCCCAAATACCTTAGTGCAAGCTTGTCTTGCTGCTTATGTTTGGCTATTAGGGAAGGCCCACAACGTATGGCTCCTGGTGATGTTTGCTGGGCCATAAGTGCTTACATGTGGTACTAGGAGTACAAAATGGATTTGATAAACGTAAAGTGCTTGTATGCTGATGAGGTTCCCAATAATGGCATGGGTGATTAAATATATACTCCTCTCAGTTGGTTTTCTTCTTATTTATACATATTGAACTATATTGCGCATGACTTTGGAAATACAAATGGTTCATAATACGTATTTACACTTGGAGATCTAATTTTCGCATATATAAAGTATGATTTGACATATATCATGTATGGCATGAGTTTATACCTATAATCGATTTTCAAACAAGGGTTATTATGTTGAAAAGAGAAAAGGGTTTAGAAAACTTTAATGCCACCAGACTCACACTTAATGCTTGCGCCCTTCCAACGCGCCTAGTAGAGGTGCATCGTGACACGAGGCATTTGACTCCGGCGCCTTCCGAACTTTCCCGACAATGTAGGATTTATCTTTTCTTTCACTTTGGGCCAATATCCACCCTTGTTGTGATAAGATTTTAGAGATTGATTTGGACCTTATTCCATTGCTTATTTTAAACGCTCCGAACCTTGTGCATAAAGGAATCTAATTACTATTGAGTTTTATTTTAAACAAGTGTTGTCATGATTATTATGCCTTCATCACTTACAAGTGTCGGCCAAAGATGCCCCAAACTCGGTGTCCACGTGATTTCGAAAGGGTGTGTCGGTTTCTTTTCTTGTCAGGTACGTATTTAGCTCCTCTACCTAATTCAACAGATCTCAAAGATGGCTCCCTCTCTCTCCTCGCCCAGCTCGGCAAGAAGCCCAGTGCGAACGCTCTCCCGCGAGTGCCAGCTTCACGCCCACTTCCCATGCGCAGCCCGTGAGCCATGCCCCGGCCTCACCCCGTGCCTCCCAGCCCATGCCGCCTAGACCTTGGCTCCCCAAACCGAGTTGTTCTCCATATGAGGCAAGGCCCACCGATTCCAAAAGTAGTCAGCCTTATAACAAAGAATAGGAAAAAAAGAAAATTGTTTTAACAGTGGTGTGGCACGACGTACATGTAAGATCTACTCAACAACTCTCCAAAGGAGCAAACCAAAGAAGAAAATTGAGGAGGGGTTACAAAAATAAACCATCGATTTTCTCTCTCTTCTGTGTGGAAAATAAAGTACTTAGATTTATTTAACCCTATTTATATAGAAAAAATAAAATCGTAGTCATTTTTGGATTCTATCACCCTCAAGTTTTTTTTTGCTTCTAAGACAAAGCTTAGAATCTAAGTAGACAGTGAGTGTTTTTGGTGGTCCTTCCATCATCTAAGATTTACACTGCAACATTCCCTATAGCAAAGACAATAGGTGTGAGGTATTTGTGGAGCCAAATAATCCAAAAGGTGGAGCGCCAACACGCGTGGATAAATATTTTTGGCTGGCCAGACCACCCTTACACTGGTGGTTTCCACACGCCAGCTGCTCATTCATGAAGACTTAGCTACCTACTCATTATTCTCCACCTTGCTACCCTCAAGAGCGGAGGTAATGGGGTGAAATTCACAGAAATTAATTAATAAATTCCCCTCCCTTAATTGTTTTGATTTGAAGACCAATTCTTTTGTTCAAGGAATCATTTATTCTTATTTAATTAGGATTCTCCAGGATAATTTCAAGATATTATTTAATTAATATATCTTTGCATTATTTCTCCATCCATCCTACTAGACATTCACGGCCAATTGTTTCGGCATGTGGCGAAATCTCACTCCCCATGTGGCAATACTATCTAACTTCTATTAATACAACAGAATTGGGAATTGTTTAGACGTTTGATTATCATCTTTAGAAATATTAATTTTATTAAAAATTATACTCATATATTTATTCAGCCATAGTATTTTTTTTTTTTTAAAAGAACTACCGGGTGGTCAAGTTTACTACAGCTACCCACTCTTTTTAGGAGTCAAAGACTCATGTGAGGCATTTCTGCTTTTCCCCACTCACCATTGTGTGATTCTCCGCCGCTAGGAATCGAACTCCAGACAAGCCGTGTGGAGCACGGCTCCAATTGTCCCAACCACTGCCATCCTGTGGTGGTTATTTATTCAAATATAGTTAGATAAACTGGGCTTTTTTTTATTTGAATGAATTTTTGTAAGTATGATATTTGAATTACGTAATCCAAACAAGTAATGAGTGCTAAATTAATTCAATTATTATTTTTGTGTTTCTACATTCACTGGCAATTTTTGCTGGATGAGAATTTATGTCGGGAAGAAGTATTTTCCACCCTAATAAGGAATGCAATTACAAACACTACTAAACTGTCAACAAATGTAATGAAGCTTCTAGATCAATGCAAATAGCATGTCGTCAGTTAACAATCGAAAGTCTATGTTCAAACAAGTCTTACTGTCCGTTTTTTTTCTTTTTTTGTCAATAATCAAGTTTTACAGTCTATAACGCTCCCCAAGTCCCAACAGGTGTTGGTTCAAATTTTAGAGATGTCAGTGCTATTTAGTTTGTTTCTGTTAACGACCAAGTGAGTGGCTCGCCTGGATTCCCTACAAAAGAAAACTTTATATTTAACGAAGTTTATTTTGCAAGTAAATTATTAGCAAACAATTTTAAAAATAACAGCAAAATGCACCAAAGCAAGAACAACAAAGCCACACCAAAGGTAACCGAAAAGAAAAGGCTTCGCCGTGCCAGAAACTATTAAATAACAGGACCAGTAATAAATTACAGAATCAGAAAATATGCAGTCTATAACACTCGCTTGCCATTTTATAGTTTCCATGATCACATCTTACATGCGCACTGTCATCGTTGTGGGAGTCTTTTGTTTTTTTTATTTTTTTGGTTCAACCTCTTCCTACTATATGTAGGCAGATTTTCTTCCGTTATAATTGTTCTGCGTGATTCATCCTGATTGCGCAGAACCTTTAAAACACTACTTTTTTTTTTTTTAGACTACCTTCAACACTTTGATTTTCCAAGAGTACCTGTTCTGCGTGATTCATCCTTGGATTGCAGATTTTCAAAGAGTTCATTGATCAAAGCCACCTATGGATACTAGGTTTATCTTTCATCTCTTTTCCTAAATGTAGATTATTTTCATCCACTAATCCGATGATTATTTTCTTCCACTAAATTGATCCGATAGTTTAGGTTTGATAGTTTATCATCATATCATGATCATTGTATATATGGTATGAGACTTTTTGATATTTCTTTTTACACGAGGTAATGTTCTTTCTTGACAGATATGTGGTATGTTATTTTGGTCAAACTTCAAAATCACAATTTGACAATTTACAAGAGAACATTACCCCATATCACGGGACATTTACATTACCCCTTAATATTCATCTCAATTAATTAATCTAAAATTTCACTGTTTAATTATAGCTTTCAAATTTAGACTTGTTCATCGTTTTACCTTTTACCTTTTTTTTTTGGTGTATGCTTATTTGTGTTATTTAGAAATAATGACGAAGCATATGCCAACTTCAACTGGGATACCAGGTTTCCGCCTCACCCGTAACTGACTACACATACGTCATGGAAAATTTCCGGCAAAGACAACTTCTCGCCAAGCGATCTCTAAGCTGCTATGGAAACATAGAGATAAGCCTGCTCATCTGCTTCAATTTTCTTAATTATGGGCAGGTAATCTGAATTTATTTTTATATATATATATATATATAATTACTTGCAACGTAAGTTTCGAAAGTAGTTACTAACACTGCAAAATGGGAGCACAAGATTTTCCAGTGACTAATTAACATTAATGTGTGGTGTCATTGATTAGGGATTGTCGGAAGGTCTAAAGGCGTACAGAAGACCAGATGGTGGCATTCAGCCATTCAGGCCCGAACTGAATGCCCTGCGCATGAAAATGAGCAGATGACTGGGTGCATGCCATCACCACCAGTATCAGTCTTGTTGATGCTGTAAAAACTGTCCATGCCAACCAGCGATGGTACGTATGAAATTCCAAACAATCAGCCTTATACTCCTTTATTGTTTCCTTGTCGTGTAAAATTCCGTTTATTCCTCAACATTTACTGACAAATATTTTATATAATGCAATAAAAAATATATTTATTTATTGAGAATATTGCTAGTAATATCGCTGACAGAAAAATTAGAAGAATTGCATGAATTTTTCTCTTGCTTTTGTTCAAATATATTAAGATTTGTCATATTTAAGTGAAACTTGCATGGTACGCATTTCATTCAATGATCTCGATTATTGAATTGTCTTCAAAATTGTTCTCTGGGGCCACCGCAAAATAACTGCGGACTACTAAGAATGACTCGGATCATTAAACCAGACGTAATTGCACCCAAAAAATTTCCATATTTAATCATAAAATATGTGGCATCAATGCCCTGTACATGTTTATGAATCTGGTCTTTGATTGTTGCAGGTGCTCTCCGCCAGGTAAAGGATCATTATACATTAGGCCTTTGCTTATGGGAAGTGGCCCGTTCTGGGTATTGGACCAGCCCCCTGAATGCACATTCCTCATATTCACCGACGGAATTGAAGCAAAAGTAGGCGACTTGCTTCCTTCCATTAGAATTGTTTCTGGTGCTTCATTGATTTAGTCGAATCCAAGCATTATTAGGTTTAATGTAACATGATGCCAAGTTGCGCGCCGACAAGTTACAATTTACAACACATATTTTTTTGCTCTTATTGGCTAAGTGCTTGTTGATTTTATGCAACAACAGTGTAGCCCTACCATGAATTTGTATTGCTGAGAATGAGGTTCCTAGGGGCTAGTCCCAGGAACCGGAGGCATTAAAAGCATCACCAATTATTCACCGTACAAGCAAAAAATTGGCCTACTTCCATAATAAGAATGACTGGACGATGAGTTGGATTTTGGGAAAGATATATATCTTATTGGTAAGTGTTGTTATTTATTATGTATTTAGGGTTTCATGAATGATTTTCTTCTTGCTCCAATTTCCTGTAGGTTTTGAATCTGTAAGCAAAGCTAAGGCCAAAGGGTTCACTGATGTCCTATTTCTCTGGACGCAGCCACTGGAAATGTTGAGGAAGTTTCCTCATGCAATGTTTTCATTGTGAAGGTAGTACTGATTCGAATTGCCATTGTTAGACCTCATAAAATATAATAACTTAGCTAGGGTAACATATGAATTACGCATTCGATCACAAAAATTATTATACATCCAATAAGGAGATACATAACATTCCGATTCGAGAAAATGTTATATTGCTTATATTGCTAGAGAATTCAATATTGCTAGAGAATTCAATATATCATGTTCGAAAGCACTTCTTGGATATTCAAACAATATAACAAAGCAGATTGAAGACGCGTTTGACAACAGAATTTTCATAATATATATGTATTGTTGTAATTCTTGAGCATGATAAACTCAATTTTGTCTGTGTCATAGATAATGTGATTTTAACTCCACCAACCAATGGAACTATTCTCCCCCAGGATCACAAGAAAAGCATCATAGAACTTGCCTTCATCTCAAAGTAACATGTAAGTAACTTTTTCTTCCCTCATCAACTATTATTGCTAGTATGGCTTGTAATATTTCACAATTACTAGTCAACAATCTTTACCATGAAAAAGTTGATTTGCAGTGATTATTTCTCATACAAATATCTAATTTCTTGTTTTTGAAAAATTGATTCAGGTGGAGGAACGATGTTCCACTAAAGGATGTGCTAGCTGCTGATGAAGTAAGTTCTCAGGACTGTAGTGGGTGTCGTACTGCTGTTGCTAGTATGACATCATGATAAAAGGTATAAAAATAGTAAGCGGTGCTGTCTCATGCATTTGAAAAAGAGTTTAAAGAAGCAATTTACTATAAGTGCTTATTCAAGAAGCACATCCAAGTGCTTTCTCCTTGATTTTTAATAAGCATTTCGGTATTGTTTATAATACAAACACTTCTAGCATAATTGCATATAAGAAGAAGTGTTTTCTATTGAAGCAGCACTCAAAATGAGTCCTTATAATATAACATTTGAATTCTGCTTTAATAGCCAAAAAGTATTATGTTTAATAGCCAAAAATGAATTAATTATGTATACGTGCAGGTTTGAATACTAGAACTGGAGAAACAGCTTCCAAAAGTTGAGAGTAATGCTTACAGAGATTCAAACAGGCGGGTCGAGGACAAGATGGGATGGACCATGCAGATTCATTGAGCTGCTTCTCTATGTGTTTCATTCCAAAATCTGAACAGTGGTTTTGGACAAGTACTAGTCAAGCCACAAATGCAAATTAATTATATTTTCTGCTGCATTATATAAACTAAAGTATGATAATTGAGCACTAGGGGTGCTCGTTAAAAGTTGCTTCTCCTAAATTCCTTATTTCATAATAATACTTCTGTATAAAGTTTAGGCTCGCTTAAAATATTTAAATGATTAAAAATGCTTGATACTAAAGTGTTTTGAGATCAATTCTTAGTAAAAATGGCAGAATATTGGAAACACTTAAAGTGCTTCCTACAAAAAGCACATAACTAGTGTTTCTGCATAAAACACTTTAAGTGCTTTTGGAACCCAAAAATAATTTCACCAAAAGCTGCCGGTCATTTTAAAAAACATTTCCAAATGAGTACCAGGATATTATATTTGTAAAAGTTTCTAATAAACTTCCATCACAGACAAAGTACTCATTCAATAAATGTACTCATTGAACGGTAATAATACCACCCCAAGATTTTTCCAAAAATTTCTCCACCCTTGATTTTTATTAGAGTCTTTATTGTATTTATAATAACTCAATCCATAAAGATTCTATAACATTTGCTGGTAGATGATTGAACAAAGTTCATCGTACTTTTCCAAAAATAGTGAGCTTAAATAACACTTTTAAAAAAATCATCAATACTCTAAGGAAAATAAATAAATAAAAGAGGGACATGCCAATGCTATTTGTACACAGAAATTAACATAATTTGCTAACACACTCTTTTATCACAAGTAATCCTGCACGAGCAATGCTAGGGCCACTTCTATTTAGATACCGTGTCACCAGTCACTTCTGTCCATGTTTCTCTGTTATGTCGGTCAATATACTTCTACATTGAGGGATATTAATGTCACTAGTTAATTCATTTTAGGGCTTTTTACTTCTGTAATAAACCCATGAACTGTGACAGAAACCATGACAGAACTGGTAATCCACCAAAGTGTCTGCTCCCTTTCAAATTTGAGGCTCTATGGGCTCAGGATCCTGAATGCCGCGAAATTATTGATAGGGCCGGACCTGCTATCAAAATAGAGATGCTCAGGTAAAGTGGAATTTGAGACTTCGCAGTTGTCAAAAGGCCTTGTTAAACTGGAGTCACACAAATTCTAACAAAGAAAAAAAAATAAGATAAAAAATTGACCTGCTGTTGGGAGAGCTGAGTGCGTGGTGGTGTACTGGTAAAAGCCAGCAATAGAGACAGAGAAGAAGAGATCAATCATGAGCTTCTGAGTTCTTGGTCAAGAGAGAGGTGTGCTACTGTAGACAGTGATAAGATACCACTTGATGTTTGGTACACGAGTTGAACGTGTATCTCATAAAGAAATATTTAATTGCAATGTGATATTTATAAGAATCTATATATGAGATACTATCCATTTACGTGAATTATAGCAGGCTGCTTTATTGATTCCTCTCTGTGAGTAAAGTTGCAACTTGAGGAAAAGGTCTGAATTGCCTATAAATAAGTAAGGCTCATGTAGTTCCATAATCACGTTTTCTAAACACTTTACATAATAGGAGTACAGTGTCTATGAGTGAGTCAATATGAGAGTGTTCAGCACAATCATGGTATAGTGTTTAACGAGGAGTCGAGAGTGTATTCTGGGAGAGACAAGTATCGATCAACCGTGAATGTCAAACATTTGCCTCAACCAATTTCAGTATTTAACCCATATTTATGGTCATTGACATTGGTAGTTTTTGCTGGGCAAATCTTCATTGTTCATTGGCATTAGTTTTTGCCCATGTTGGATAACGGACATGGTGCTGCAAATTTCGGTCTCCTCAATGGGGCCTTAGGGGAGGACTGAGGAGGAAAAAGTTGCAGAAAGCCATGTGGCTCATTAAAAAGGAAATTAGCTATGAAATAGCAATAGTTATATAGGAATGCAAAGAAAAACTATTTATATAGGCAAATCAGTTGGTGGCATCCGTAGCTGTGGGTATCAGAAAATTCTTCAGTTGGGAATTGGGAGAGATAGATAGGAATTATCGCTTGGCTCAATAACTAGGGACATCAAGCACACAGTTTCAAGTTTGAACCATGAGCTTTTCCCTGTTAAGCCCACTCCATCACAACACCCTTGAATAGTTTCCAATGGCTTGTTAATTTCACCTCAATAATGCATAACAATATGTAATGTACTGAAACACAATGGCATCGCCAATACCAAGCAAAAAGGAAAACAATGATTAGAAGAAGCATGCCCTTCGATAGAAATTGAATGCTCATTCTTGGAAGATCGGTATGGAAGATTTTCATAATTATTCTATACTTCTCATCCTTTGCACTTGGAGTAGGAGGGAATGATCATGTTCCTATCATATACAGTTGAGTTCTTCTTTAAATACTTTTGGGTAGGACTTGCAGTCTAACTGTGCATTGATTTGTCAATTAAGAATAAAACAATTAGTTAAATGAGTACCTGTAGAGGGTACAATAACTACAAATTATATCTTAATCCTTTGTGATTATTTCCATGTTCACACATGAGATTCCTAGGTACTCCATACAATTAGCACTAAAATTGTATGACTGAATGCAAAGACCAATATCAACTTATTTCTATAAATTGTTGCAGCAGATTGTTAAGACCTAATTACATTAATTTCTTTAAAGACAAAAATTTGTAGCTATGCCTTCTTTTGGAAACGATTTTCTCAGTCTATCGAAAGGTAATTTAATCGGTTCTTAATTATTTGTTATAGATTAATTAATTTTATGATGAGAGATACTATTTTTCTTAATTGTTTTCAATGTCTCTATGAAAATGTACAGTCGTTATGGGGATGAAAAAGTGCGCTGATTTGAACTGGATGAGCTTGATTTGGAGTAATTCCGACTGATTACATGTACACCATGCAGCCAAACCAATGAGATGAATTCTCACAAGGCCATCTCTACTCCCTATGGAAACATTGAGCTCAGCCCATCTGCTGGAGTCTTGAACTATGGACAGGTAACATTGATACATTTTGCATGCTTTGTTGCTTGCTAGTAACTTATTCAACAAATTCCTTTATTATCCGGAGAATGTTATATTGTCAAATTATGAATATCGACCATTAGTTACAGATTCTTGCCAAGATGTCTCATTAGATTCACATTATTAATTAAGTGTAGCAAGAGAACATACACTCTGTTATCATGCTATTGAACTTTGGTGACATAAATACATATGTGGTGATTTTGTCGTGGCTTTAGCCTAAGGTCTTAAGGCTAACAGACAGAAGATGATCGATTTCTGCCTTTTAGACCTGAAGAAAATGCTCTAAGAATAATATGGAGCAGAGAGAATGCATGCCATCTCCATCTACTCAGCAATTCCTGGATGCTGTAAAGCAAACAGTCCTTTCCAATAAGCTGGGCATTCACGTTTCCACTGTAGATCCTGCACTTCTCGAATTTACAACCTGACTATTTACATGTTCTTACATAATTGGAAAGAAGTTAATATAATGATGAAATGCCTTGATCACTTCTGGTTTGTACATGTAAAGGTGCCACCTCCAGGGAAAGGAACGCTGTATCTTAGGCCATTGCTCATTGGAAGCGGACCTGTTCTTGGTGTGGCGCCTGCAACAGAATACACATTCCTCATATTTGCTACTCCAGTTGGTAATTATCATAAGGTGAGTTGAGCAAAACTAACTAGACCTGATCACTTTATACACAATTAATCATGATAAAAGCTACTTTGTCTTGTGGTTTATGTGCGTTCAATAGGGCCGGGCAGCGCTGAACTTGTATGTTGAGGATCAACACCATAGAGCTACTCCAGGTGGAACTGGAGGTGTCAAGTCCATCACCAACTACTCACCGGTAAGTCTAACTTCTTTAGTTTTCATGATCAAAATTGGTCGTTTTGAATATGTTTGTGCAGAAGGTGATTATGAAAACCGTTTGCTTTTTGGGGTTTGTTCTGTGGCTTACCTAGCGCAAAAACAAGCAAGGGCCAAAGCGGTTTTCTGGATGTCCTATTCCTGGATTCTGGTATCGAAAAAATATTGAGGAGATCACACAGCATGTAATATTTTCATTCTGAAGGCAATACAAAATGAGCTTTGATTGCTTATTACTCCTACCCATCGAATCTTACTGCGCTTATATCTGCAAAGATCAAACGAAAATCTCGTGTCAAATTCGTCCGGCTAATTTCACTTTGAAAGCGTAAAACCGTTTATTTGTTGCAGGGTAATGTTCTTCAAGTTAACCCCACAATTCATGCGGAACCGTTCTGCCTGGAATTACGTTACAGCATTTAATGGGATAATGCCCGTGATTTCGGTTACCAGGTTATACAATTACTCATGCTTCATCATGATGTATAAGCCAATCAATAAGCCTTAATTTTTAAGCAGATTTTTCAGCGCAATAAGACTCAAATTAGAACATGCATGTTTTTCTTTAATCAGGTCGAGGAACGTAATCTTTGCGGAGGATTACTGAAGCCGACGAAGCTTTCTGCACAGGAACTGCTGTTGGTGTCACTCCCTGGCAATAGGTGCTGTGAACTTATCGAGGCAAAGGTACAGTGTGAATTAAACTTTTCTTTTCTCAAGTTTTTTAGTTATTTGCTTCACCTTTGGGATGCCAACGTCATCGTATTTGCAGGGTTGAATACAAAAACAGAGGAAAAAGAGCACTATGTGTCACAAACTGTATGAAAACCCTAACTGGAATCCAAACAGGTCGTGTGAAGACAAGGAATGTGTGATGGGGCCATGGAAGTCAATTGATTTTTCTGCCATGTTTGTTGAATAATTTGAGGAGTGCAAACAGAAATATCATTTGCTCATCCTGCTCCTATTTTAATAAAAAATTTCAATTTTACACTAGCAGCTTGCCGTGGCCTCGGGTGGCAAATCCATCAAAGCCATGGCTGGAATTTTCCTGGCGATCTAACCATTGCCTCTGGCATGTGTCATTAAGGTGGATTTCACAGTGGCAGCATTCAGAACAAGATGGGATTGTGCTGTGAAAGTTGACTACATTTAGATGAAAATGAAAATCTCAACATGAAAAATAATTCATTAACTTCTAATTTTTAATAATAGTTAGGCTGTTTCTATGAGCAAGTCATTCCAAGTATCTGTCAATCCTGGTAAAGACCAGTGCATGCAATTGTATGTTCTTCTTTCCACCGGCTGTGGATGGATGGCAATCGCTCTCCAACCTGCTCATGGGGTTATGTCCAAAATCTGGAAACTTGACCTTCAATCGCGGCTCACGCTTGTTCATTTTTCTTCACTGAGAAGAACTTTTCACCCGAAACGCAAACATGACTTTAAGCATGTACCTTGATGTACAAGACCACAACTGAAACAACGTAAAGGAAGAGAAGGGCTTTGTGCTCAGATATGATTCATTGTATTATAAAATGCAAGTTTATTTCAATGATTATAGATACTATATAGTATCTAGTCTCAGATCCCTAACTATATACACAGAATAATGTGATATATATATACATAATTTATCTATTACATTTGCTAAAAAATATGATTAAAATAACTAAGATTAAGGGAAGTGATAAATTTATCTGCCACATGTACATACACAAGGAAAATAAGTACCAGTGCCCTGTGTTAAAGATCAGAATTTCATGAAAGCTTAGAAATTCGGCCCCATGTGTCTTCTGGAATTTACCATCAACTCTATAACCCTCTTTATATCCAAGAGATTCCAGCAATCTCGCCATGACATCGGCTAACGCACAATCGAACAAACCCATAACAATCCTAATATAACTAGTGCATAACATCACATAGTTGCAAACATAGGTTACCTACCATAACGTGCCAAAAGATTTAGTTCGGATGACATGCAAGGGTGAGATTATAATGAAGAAATGTAATTACATTTAAACAAGAATTTGCACATTTACCACCTAATTCTTATCTCTCTGCGCAAGTACCAAATCTATACAAAGAAAAAAAAAACAATAACCACCTGAACTTAAATCTATAGCAATGTGCCACCTCAGCCAATTTTTGTCTATTTCTCTGTTAACTCCTGTCACATGCTCCACGTGAGGAATATTTCTTTAAACCCCCCCAATTCATTTATGGCTTTGGATTTCTGTGCAAACCACAGAATGTAATGACAGAAACCTTAATTCCATTCTCTTATTAGGATCAATCCACACCTAAAAACAAAAGCACACAAATCAAGACCATTCTTCCAATCCCCAATATAAGAGGGGAGAACGCGAAAATTAAGATTTTATTCTCCATGCAGCACTGAGCGCAATAAATCAAATTGAAGCCAACATTTCTTGGATTGTACGACTACAACCATTACAATGTAAATAGACACCAAATGCCATCACAATATATTAGAGGAAACAATTATAGAAACTAAAAACATTTTCTTAATATTATTTGTGTGCTGTATCCATATAGAAAAATTAAATCTCTATTATATTTCTTTACTCCTCACTAGTAAGTGTGAATTTGGTCACATGTATACTATATACATTCCACAAGAATAAAAATAATAAACTTGTGATTCAGTTGAAAGATAATGTGTCTAGATTGATTTCAGTAGAAAGATGTAGCAAGAATAAAAATACATAGTTTTAACTAGAATTCATACATAGGATATATCAAATAATCAACGAAATAACAATAAACTCTAGTTCAGAAGTGAACTAGTCCAATTGATAAATAAATATCATTAAAGGGTCACAAATCCTACTATCAACTCCGCACTGTTACAACTATATCACTAATTCTTGGCCCTAACCGCTATATGATACAAGACCTAATCTTGATAAATAGTCCTGTAATATAAGGTATTCGAAGATAGCCACTGCGTAAAAAAACTGATTTAAACCCTCTCGTGTTTGTTAGGATTCATGCCCAAAATTAAAACCTTCCTCGCACTCCGCGCAGTAGCCAAGACGCGGAGCCTCATGTATGACTTAGCTAAGATGGTCATTTCCATTCCTTGCCTGTAGTTGTTCGTGAACCAAACTCCCATTCACAAACAGCCTCCCAATTCAAGCAATAAATTCATAAATCGAATTCTTCATTGAAATCAAAAAGTTTGTCTATGTTTGAATAGGTACTCAATGGCTAACAGAAGAGTGAATGGAGATTTCCCACCAAAATACCAAGTATTGACCTTGATGTTGGCTTTGAAAGAACCATTAGTAGAACTACTTTTTTGTCGAAGCCTTCAATGAATTTGGTTGAGAATTCTCTTCGGAAGATCTCCTCATCCCAAAAGAAGAAAGCTTTCGCTCTTCTCATGAGCCTCTCTTGATGGGCTCTAGCCTCGGCTTCCACTATCGCAAACTTGCACAAGCCGCATGTAATTTTTCTGTAGCTATGGTCGTGCGCAGATCTTGCTCTTGGCTTCCGTCATCGTCATGTCCCTCCGCCTTGAGCTTCTTTTCCTCCAGCAATTGCAATATGTATTATCCAAATGTATTCTCAAACATCTAGAAGACGCTTTGAGTGTATATCGACCGGGGTTTTAGCTCACCGCCTTCCTTATAAATTTTGAACCAAACTCTTTCTAATTTCAATTAAAGAATTCAGTTCCTGCGGATTTGACTTAGTTCGCTAATTTATTGCTTAGGAATGGGGAGCGACTGTGAATGGAAGTGTTTTGGTTATGAACGCTGAACGGAAGGGGATGAAATGACCATCTTAGCCTCATACGTGAGGCTCACATGCATGCTACTAACGCAGTAACGGCGAAAAACTTTAATTTTGGGAATGAATCCTTAATAGACTTCACCACAAAGGGCTATCTTCTGAATACCTAATGACCACGGGACCATTTATACGATTAGGGCCATGATAAATCACCGTTTACCCGGAATTGTACCGGTTTACATGAAAAATCAAGTAGGCAATTGACAAACTACTAAAATGTCCTCCAACTTCATTGCCTAAAATCCGTGTATTGTATGTTCTTCTTGTGGCACAAGCTCTACCCACCTAACGGGTATGTAAAAGCAAGGTGTCCTGGCTGTACCTGAGTTCAGCTATATTTCAAGAGCCATACAACAACTATTTTTATTTACTTGTGTGTTAAATAACCTGTGCCCACCAACTTCGAAGACCAATTTGGAGTCCTATCCTAAGGCTCAGATGTGACTACTTCACTCCATCATAACCCGTCTCAGGGTTCAAGTAGGTTATAACCGAGGCCTCGTTTTGCCACGCAAAACGCACTATTGGACTGAATATCTCGCCCTTAAATGCCTATGTGTGCTCATCGTATTGTTGACATCACAAATCGCAATCGTGTGGAAATGCCACAGGCACAGCTCGTACGCCACTCCACCGGAGTTATAAATAACGTTAGTGCCAAATGACGATCTACCATTGCTACACCTTCAACATATATATGATCGAGGTTGCTCATTCTCCACTCGCCTATAACAAAGCCGAGGCCTTCAAGCTCGAACCTTCACAAATTCAATTCTACATTATACAAAATCTTGAGTGATTCTTCAATCAACTCCAATCTGCTTTTCAACACACAAACCACCACTTTAGCAAAACCCCATTAGCCTTCTCACATATTTTCAGCCTCATTTGAACAAACACTACCTTACCATCTTGAGATCTAAATTTTTATGCCTTGTCACCCCATGGTATTGGATTCGCTGATGTGACATTCCATCCACCTTGATTTTCCTCGAAGCAAATGTTTTGTACTAAGTCCAATCCGGAGCTGACTGGTGGACTCTTTAGCATTATCTTGTCATTTATGGCCTAAATCTTGCTAGAGTTTTATCGTTTCTTTTACACTCAATAATTCACATCAAGTCATGTGTCTATTAATCGCTGGCTTGATACTTACTTTTGTAAACATTTCTATTTCATTTTATTTACTTTTTAGGCAGCATATATGACATTACACTAAATTTTAAGTCCTCGCTAACTTGAGGCACGGAAAATAACTTAAACCGAACCAGTCAGTTTCCCCTAAACACATTCTCAAATATTAATAGAAATGAAGCCTAAAAGGTAGGCCGAGAACCGCTCTCTTCTTTCTCTTCTATCCAAGTTTCTCATCCAGATCTTTGGCAAGAAAACATAGGGGAGGGCAAGATTCTCCAAGAGCGTCATTCCCATTCATCTTCTCAAGAGCTCATGCACAATCTGCACTTTCTTGTCCCTCGAGCAACAGGGAATCCTATACCCATAACCACTTTGAGTTCGGTACAGGCGGAATTCATCCTAATAGCATCTCAACACCTAGTGAAGCTAGCACAAAGTCACACAAAAAGTATTTGTCACTAAAAACTACTCCGCAGGTTTTCCTACGAAGGACAAACAAACGCTCAACCCCGAAAGGAAGTCGGGACTAGCCCAGCCCCACGCCTAGATAAGGATGCAAAAGGCAAGAGGCAAGGTAGGACCAAACTTGGAGGGTGAACGACGCAGATAGCATGAGCGATGAAATGACTAGGCTAATCCAATCCTCAACATTCTGACAAGGTTATTTATTCAATATGGATATCATCACCAAGCCCTAATCAAGTGATTGATGGTATTTAAATGATAGAGTTAAGAAGGATTGTTGAACGTAATGCTCAACCCACTCCCACGACGGACCAACTGGCCCGATCACGAAAGCTCTATCCGCCATCATTGATTAGGAGAATCCATTTTCCATTAACTTTAAGATGCCTACCTTCACTCACTTTAGTGGGGAAGTTCGGCCCCAGAATTTCATGGTTCTCTTCACATCGCGGTTGCCTTTGGGTAATAAACCTTTCAAGTTGGGTTGTTCTCGCAATTCACTATCTAGGCAAGCTTTCCATTAGTTTTTAAATCTCCCACCTAATTCGATCCATACTTGGAGGCAAATGGAGATTGCTTTCATAAGCAATGTTATTGGATCGAGTCTGAGGTAACCATTAATGACTTGACAGAGCTAAAGCAAGATAAACACATCCTGACCGAACCCGTAGCACAATATTGTCCGCTTGGGCCACGCCCACGGTTTGTTTCCGAACTCACGAGCAACTCCCGCAGGTCCCATCTGGGATTGCTCTAGCCCAAACCGCTTAATCCTCGGAGTCTCTGGCGGAACCGAAGCCAAAGAGCTCCCAAAGGCCTCGTACAATTGGGAGTGAGCATGTACATATAAGGCACATCATCCCCTCTCCGTTGGTCGATGTGGGATATCAAGAATCCACCCCACTTTAAGGGGAACCCGCGCCCTCGCTGCACATCCGCATTTCAAACGGGCAGAGTGGCTTTGATACCATGCCGTCACATCCTCGATCACCGTAGCACAACATTGTCCGCTTTGGGCCACGCCTCACCGTTTTGTTTCTGGAACTCACGAGCAACTTCCCGCAGGTCACCCATCTTGGGATTGCTTCTAGCCTAACCGCTTTAACTGGAGTCTGGCGGAATCCGGCCGTTGAGCTCCCAAAGGCCTCCTCGTGCTAATTGGAGGTAGCATGTACATATATAAGTAATATCATCCCTCTCATGGTCGATGTGGGATATCACAATCTAATTGTTACAACCCGTCCCAAAATTTATGTGGAAATTACCAAAATACCTCAGTGTCAATATTGATTTTTGTTGACTTTTCGGATTTACTTGTAAAAATTTATTTCTTTACATATTCTTGATGTACTCATAGATAATAACGCGTGGACGTGCTGGAACTCTCACTTGAGTTGGAAAAACGAACTTTTACAAAGCTTTAAAGTGTAGGGCATTTTAGGTAATTTTCACCCGTAGTTGGGATTAGGGCTTTTGGTCGTCGCACAAGTACCCAACCCTCCTTCCTCTCTATTCTCAGACGTTCTCCCCTCTATCTCTTTCTCTCCCCGCTTTTCTCTCTAAGCCAAAAAACCTCACCGAAACCCTAACCCTCAGACGAATCACAAAACCGCCGTCAAGACCAATACCTTTACGATTGTCTCGGCTATCTCCGGACGAGGTCAGATTTTAGAATCTCCAAACTCAACCCGATCGCCCAAACCGACGGAACGAAAAACGACGAACTCCGCCATTCAAGTTTTTGTAATAATCCCGACCAAGGTAAGCCTTGAGACCATACCATTGGTTTTGATTATATGTTCAAATCGATAAAGAACTACTTAATTTGGTAAAAAGCTTTTGAAGGAGAACTTGAATTAGGTTTCGTGCTTTCCTGCCACTCCCCAGGCCATCTCTTGGCCATTTTTCCTCCGCCCCAAATTGGTATGTATAAATATTCTACTCAATACCTTCAATTTGATATATGGCACGTTGAATTTGGTCAAACAACGAAGAAGTTATGAATTTTTGAAGTTTTGGGATTAAACTTTATTTTTCCGTACTCCATGAACCAAAGCAGCGGAGGACTCAAGGCTCCTGGCCAATCGCGCGAGTGAGTGGAGAGAAGGAATATTCCTGGCCAACGGTACCGCATCATTCCTAACAACACGAATAGATCTGGCTGCTGGGGTATATTCTGCTGACCTTTAACGGCTACGACGTCGCAGGGGCTGCGGTCAATGCCGCCAGCGCTGCAGCGCCGCGTTACGCTGCGGGGGACACGCTGCCAAACATCGCGTTACACGCCCACAAGGCAAGCCGCTACGGCGGAGGCCACCTTCCTCGGGGCGCTGCGGCGGTGGCGCCCGTAATCGCTTCCCCTCCCGGGCGCGGGCGCGCACGCGGCGCGCCCACGGGCGGGCGCTGGTGGTGGTGCGTCGGCCCGCTGCCGCTGCGGCGCGCTCCACGCGCAGCAGGCAGGCGCCGCCGGGCGGACGGTCGCCGTAGGGTTTTCGGCCCGGGAAATCGTTTTTCAAGCCCGTTCGCTTAAATAGTATTATTTTTTGGAATATTTTTCCTGTAGGGCTCATATTAATTTATATTAGGGAGGTTCTACTTTTCCTAATATTAAATAGGTAATTCTTCAAATACACTTCGAGGAGGGCAACACCGAGGGAGATTTCACTCCCGAATGCACCCGTGAGTGGACCTTGTTTTATTAAAATGATTTTCATGCTTTGATTTCCACTATGGCTTCTGATATCCTTATGGTTTTAAACATTTTGAGGCATGAATATATATGGCTATATATTATTAAATGGTTTTAAAGTGTGATTTGCCACGTACACAAAAGTATGAATATTTTATTATGAAATGGTTTGAGATATGAGTATATCTATGGTTATATTTTATGAAATGATTTTAAGGGTTGATGATATTTATATGGTTATAATAGTATTTAATTATTGGCTTCTACGCATGAATATGTTCGACATATAATGAGTTTGAATATTTGGGAAATTATGAAGTATAAGGATATTCTTCTACTTCTACACATGATATATATATGCATGTTTTCAAACACACTTGGTATGCTTTCACTACGTTGTAGTACCGCCTCACAAATTGTGTAGGGATGCAAGTCTCACATGTTTGGTCACATCAGCACGTACTCAGTGGTATTGTCCTTAAATACCTTAGTGCAAGCTTGTCTTACGCTTATGTTTATATTTGGGGAAAAGGCCCCACTCACGCAAAGGACTCGTGACGCGCAGCAAGTGCTACACATGTGCGTGGTACTAGAGTACAATTAATTGAATAACGAGTGCTTGTACGGATTGAGAGGTCGCTCTCTCAATGCATATGGGTGATTGTTTATATACCCTCGTGTTGGTTTTCCTATATTTATATTATTGATATATATGATGAAAGGACTATTGGAAATATGTTTTACAGGTATTCACGGATATTGCATATTGATATACTGCTACCTATACTATAAAGTACGCTTTTGAATACATATTATGATAGTATGATTTCATAATTATAATGGGATTTCAAAACAAAATATTATATTGAAAAAGAGAAAGGTTTTGCGAAAAACTTTATTTTTGTCCACTCACACCTTTGCATTTTTGCGCCCTTCAGACATATGTTAGTGATAGTGCATTCAAGGGCATAAATATGGGGCGTACTCATCATCTATCCCGACTATGTAGGATTTATCTTCTTTTCTTTTCGCTTATAATAATATCCATCCTCGTTATGGATAGAGATTCTTAGGAACTTATTTTATTATTTCGTTTCACTGCTTTCAAAATTAGTACGCCTGAACCATATATATTGACATTGATTTCCGCAAACTTAATAGCATTTTAATTTTGTTTCACTAAGTGTTGTCATGCATTTAATGAAGTTTCTATTACTTACTTAGTGTCGCGCCAGCATCAAACTCCTAGATCCACGCGGGTATCGAGGGTGGGGTGTACGTATGATCATAAATCTGGGCTGAGGATTTTATTGTGCTATTTAAACGATTAAGGATGAAATGTAACTTCACTTTGTCCAACCAGCAGAGCATATATATTGCTCAAAAGGCATTGAGGTATCTCCTCAGGTTGAAGTTTAATGATGTTGTTTTCTATGATTTGCAAGATATTATGGTGGCTGCCACCAAGTATGAGAAACTTCTCAAAGAAGAACAACATAGTAAACATTCTTCCAATGTACCTTTCTACAAGTCCAAAATCCCAGTTCATCAAATAGACTATGATTTCTCTTTGAAAGATGAGGGACTTCAGGAAGAGGACTATGAAGTAGCTACTACCAAGATTGAGTTCAAGAATCATATGGTAATCAAGCCCTCAGGTAAGCAGGCTACGAAGCAAAAGCCATCTAGTGGCAATTTTGTCTCCAAATATACTCCAAAATTCTAGAGTTCCACTTTTGATGTAACTAAAAATGAAGATATCTATAACAAATAAAGGCCGAAGCAGTGAAATTGAAGGCTGGGGTCAAATTACCTAAGCCCAATGAGCTCAAAGGGAAACAGTTCTACAAGCTGCATAACTAAGAATCTCACTCTACCCAGAACTGTATCTAGCTCTGAGATGAAGTCCAAGAGGTCATCAACTCGAGCAAGATCACCCTGGAAAAAACACAACTAGCCATGGGGATAGACGTTGATCCATTTCTCACCATGACTTTTGGCATGATGAAGATCAATTGGCCAAGAGCTCATAACCCAGGAAAATATGCCTTACAATTGATCTCGAACCCAGCAGGCAGAGGAGTACGCACCCTCTGCGAAAAGTGTCAAGTTGAGTTTGAACTTGCTATTGACGAGGAAAGTCCGAGGAAGGATGAAGCAAAAGACAAAGGCAAACAGCTGCTCGAGGAGATTCTCTCCTCAGCTGAGAACTTCGGACCATACAGTCTGAGGGAGAAGTATGCTCAAAAGAACATCTTCAATCGCCTAGGGGGCAATGAAGATATATGTCCAATATCGGACAGAGCCAAGAAGATTTGGAGACCTCAAAAAGACAACATACAAGTCAAAACCAATAATGACTCTTTGAAGGTGACCATCTTGAAGCCAACACCCAAGATACCAAAGCCTTAAAATCTCAAGAGAAATATGTATGAAGACGGAAAGTGGTATCATGTTAGGCAAAGGGGCACAGTCGTCCGAGAGATCAATGACTCAACCAGGAGAAGATACCAAAGGCAATACAAGGAATACATGGAATATTTGAGGGTTCTTTTTCTTCCTCTTTGTCTTCTAATAGAAGAATGAACAGAGATACTTGAGGCGAATAGCCTATGGCAAATAGTTTTGAGAACAGTAGTCCAGAGCAAATCATGGTAGCCAAAAAAATTGTAAAGAGCTTGGGACATGTGAGAATTCTAAACAGACCTATGCAGAACGAGACTGAGGAATCAGTGGCAGGATACAACCTTCCAGTCAAAGGGCTTCACCCAGATCTTCATCTTTGGGAGACGAGGAAGATGATACCCAGCTCGTAGATTATGGGTCTGAACCACCAACTAAGGTAACATGGAAGTAGACAAGGCTGTTGACTTTGACTTCAATGATGATGATCAAACACAGATCGAAAAGTATCTAGCTCAGACCAAAGTTGAAGCAACAACCAAACTCAAAAAGAAAAATATCATACAGTTCACTAAGCGTTTCGGATAGGGTCTGATCGAGATCAGTATGACAATCTTTCCGTCTCACTTTCTGAAATGTGACTTTTTGGGAGATGAACCTTCAACTGCTTTGATTGAGATCCCAGAGAAAATAGAGTATATTAGATTTGAAAATTCAGCACAAAGGTGGGCTTGAGTACCTTCTCCAAGAGCGCAAAAGTCCAGGTCGAAGAAGTTTAGGAAATAAGTCAAAGAATGGCTATAAAAAGTTAGGCCCATACACAAGCCCAATGGCGACGAAAAAAATGTCTCAGACTATCGCTCTTTCCATTAGAGCCTGAAGCCTCAGAAAACCCGACTGCTCATGCAGAATGTTAGCATTTGCATCATACCTTCAAAGAGAGTTGTCCAATTCTTTCAACATATTTTCATCAAGGCTTGACATAGTTGAAACTCAATAACATTTATACCACACTGCTCCGGGCGTGATTTGTTTCTTTGACATTAAGGGGTTTCCAATATGTGTTGAACACCTATCCATAGTTGTCTAAAGGAACCATCATGATGGATGATGATTGAATATTTTATACCGAAAGGCCAAAGAAATTGCCAATGGCAAAATTTGTTTCAAGATGAATGTTGAGCTACCAGCTCCATCCGAACATCACTCCGTTAATTAGCAAAAATCTTGGCCCAAAGCACCACTAAGATACAGGATGGATTGACAAGCATTGATAGTCCAAAAGACCAACAATCGAGGTTTGAACGCACAAGTCTACATCTAGGCAAGGGTAAACCGTTCTCAAGGAAGTTGTCATTGAACTGCTGGCACGATTAACAAGTGATTCATCAAAATCCAAAAATGTCAAAAGTTGATGGCAATCAAATCAGGTTGCACGACTTTTGATAACTTATACTTCTACAAATTTAAACAGACCTCCCTCTCACGACCTACTTAAACTTGAGGGGCATTGCTTGGACCATAAATAAAAATAAGGTCTGTTACGGGGCCAAATTATTTTTATTTGAGCAAAAGTCGCAAGATTTCAGCCCACCAACTTTGAAGCCCAATTTGGAGTCTTATCCCAAGGCTCGACGACCACTTTACTCCATCCCAACCCGTCTGAAGGTTCAGACAACATTCTCACAGAGGCGCGTCTGCATGCAGACTACTAGACCTGTGAATATCTCTGTAAACATGAAATTTCCTGCAACGAATGACAGAATAACACGTGCACAAAATAAATTTGTATTAATGAGAAAATTAAGGTTACAATCTCTGGGATTTATTCTTTTACAAGAATATTCCTCTAATTCGGTCTCCAAAGTAGAATTTGATTTAAGGGTGGTGAACACTTGATCTTGAATCGGGCTTGTGAACAAAACCACGAGCAGTGTCACGTGGTGGGTGGTCTTTGGCTTTGGTGGTGGATGAATCGGCACGTGTGTTGTGCTTGTTGATTCTCCACGAGCTTGATGAAGAACACGAGTGTTTGGGTGTTAAGGTGTTTGCTTTGCCGTAGAACTTTCCTGCTTTCTCCAAAGGCTTGACCTTGCTTCGTTTTTCCTCAAGTCCCTTCTTCCGAAAATGAGCCCGGCATTTATAGGCAAGGGATTGGGTATTAGTTTAGAATCCCAATCTAAATCCCGTAATTTGTGGGTTTGATTTTCTAATTTGATATAATTTGAGCTAATTATTTAATTTAGCTCTTAATTCAATCAGAATCTTTGATTTAGGAAATTAAACCCTAATTGATATAATTGATCAAATTAGGTTTAATTTGTCCTCTGTGTATTTGGTTTGATTTGTTTGACGAATGTCTCAAATGCCGACATGTGTCAACTCTTGATAACTCATCCAATTTTGATGAGTCACATGTCATGTGTGCAGTTTCAGGGACCCATGGTGGGTGCCACGTAAGCCTCTTGACGAGTCAAATTTAACTTGTTCATGAACATTTATTTCGCCGAAATTTACATGCTTACACGTCCCCACCTCCTGCCGCGTGACATGTGCTTGTCACGTGTCGAGGTGTGGCTTGAAGTCACTCTTATTGTGAATGTACTTTTTCCACCATATCGATTGCAAGAACCGATTTTGCTATTCGCTATAATCGACGAGTCTTGGAGATCTAATTTGATTCCCTACATGCGCTTGGCATGTGCATAACTTTCTCACTTAGAAATTTCCATCCTGTAGTATTTTTGGTAACATTGAATACCATGTTTGATCCCCATAATTCCGCGTATTGAATGAAGCATGTTGACTCTATAAACCACATTATCTCCCTCTATAATCTTTCTTTTCAATAGTTTGCCTTTTCTACTCCAAATTTTTTTCTTTTCTATGAAAAACAAATTGAGGCATAACTCCCAAATTGGTGTACTATGACTCGTATTTGTTTCTTTTGAATGCCTGGATTAAATGGGTAGGCAATCATGCAAATAATTTTCCTTGTGCTCCAACGGGTAAGAATGTCCATAATCAAAGTGATTATGAATTAATTTATCGTGTAAGTGCTCCATGCCTCTAAAAATTTCCTATATAGAGAAGCTAGGGTAAATTTTCTTGTGCATTGGCAACCCTTGTCTCTACACTACAATAGTGTAGCCGCCATGCCCATGCCCCCGTCTCGTTTTCTTCTTGTGCAGTTGTCTACATGGGATGATGAAACCTCACCCCCGAATCTTGTTGTTTCCTCCGTGAACCACGCGAGCTCAAGGATGTCTTTCCCCGTGAGCCTCGCGCTAACGCTCACTTAGCCAGAAATACCATTGTATTCTTTGTTTGGTGTGCGCATCTCTTCCATGTGTCTACTTTGACCGATGTAGGTGCGAAGCTATCAAGGAAAGCTAGTCAGTTCCTTGGATCGCTTTTTCCTGGTACAGATGCATAAAGGTGAAGCCCATCGATATGAAATGACCCAGCCACTCGGGACATGACGAGGGGCAAAACCTTGACATTTGACCAAGACTGGGTGATGACGGAGGAATTGCCACGTGATGTGCCTCCAACAAATTGGATGTTGTTGTGGAATGGTGCGTGAACGCCTCTTTGCACAGATGTTGAAAAGCCGTTGGATAGACGGAGATTGATCATATCGTCCGCCCGTGGCATTATGCGGCAATCCCAAACAGTTTTTTTTTTTTTAATAATTTTTTTTTTTTTTATACCGCAGAAACTATGATGGTGCCGTGAAGCAAAAGTTTCCTATGAGGTGGGAGGACGAGCTTTCATGATTCAACAGACAACGGGATATTGCATCGATTGTCGGGCTGATGCGCTCACCAACAAATTAATGTTACCGCAGCAGGGTGAAGTCACGACTGACAATTGCTTCTACTGCCACACTCCTAGCGAAGTCGGGTGCAACAAAATAATTTCCACAATGATACATAAATAATTCGCCGCAATTATAGCGCTGCAACACCCGTACCTGTAGACCGAGTTCATTCGTTGATCGCACTCTCATGCTTTGTAGCCGTGAAATACTATATTAAGTTTTCCTTAACATTTGGCTAACTAGGCCAAATGACTTGAAATTTGTATGGGCCACCACCTCAATTTTTCTTTTGCTTTTCATGCGGACCATCTACTTGACCATCCACATGTATTTTTCACTTCCAAATTGGTATCTTGGTGCAGTTTGCCTTGCTCCTTTAGTTTTTTTTTTTTAGGAGTTTCGAAGATGATCTCTACAACAACAAATGATCACGCGTAGAGAGGCATTGTGTGGGAGATGATGGACCTCTCGGCTTGGATCCCGCAGCATTTCTTAGTTTCTGATGCGAGACACGCCATGAGCAAGGTATATGCTCATTCACCATCGAGAGAAGACTCTACACAGCGCACTTCCCTTACCGTATCATGCGGCATTCCATAATGTTTGATGCGGACCCGTCATGAGCACTTGGGGTTTGCTCTCATTCATAGCTTGAGAGAAGACTCAACAGTAGTGGACCTCTTGCTCGGATCCTTCGGCATTCCATAGTGTTTGTTGTCTGGACTCGCCATGAACACTGGGGTTCAAGGCCATTCACATTCGAGAAGACTCAACAAAGAGTGGACCTTCTTGCTCTCCGAATCCTTCGGCATTTCATAGTGTTTGTTGCTGGACCTGCCATGAGCACTAGGGTCACACTCATTTGCAGTCATGATAAACATCCAAAGAAGATCCCTCTCTTTGCTTCCTGATCTTCCAGTGAACCACGCTTATCTGACCTGCCTCCATGAGCACACTTCTCCACTCTGCTCACGCCCAGAGAAAGGAGTCTGAGGTGGAGTGATCGTGGCATTAGCCGCGATAGAATCTAACTTGCGAAATGAAGCAAGATCAACTATAATGGAGTAATGAGTCTGGATGTGGTACCACACTAAACGACCAAACATATGCTCTCATGACCGAACTCCAAATCCTGCTTCCGAGTCGCCTATGTACCCTTTGAGGAAGAGATCAAGTCACAACGTAGTTCAATCGTTTTTCTTCTTCTCTTTTTTTTTTTTTCTTTTTTTTTTGTGCGTCGTACGTTAGCTTACGCTCATGTGGGCCAAGAGCATTTGATGTCGCCTTTTAAGCTCTTGCGACTCTACGAGCACTTGGTGTGGATTTGATGTTCGCAATGTTGGCTCGTGCGGACGAGGAGTGTTTGGTGCCTTAGTGCCAAACAGGCAAGCAAGGAGCGTTTGATGCCTTGTGCAGCTTCTCACTGCAAGTGTGCAAGGAGCGTTTTTTCACCGTGTGGCGCTTTTTGGTCGCGTGTGCAAGGAGGCTCGCGCTCTTTGTGCGCTTCAGCTGTGCAAGTAAGGAGCGTTTGGTGCCTTGTAATGGGCCGCCGTGGCCGGGTAATGAGCGTTTGGTGTTGCCTCTCTTTATACTGCAAGCGGATGAGGAGCATTTGGTGGATTTGTCACTGATCGTGGAGAAGCATTCTCACAAGCTCATAGTAAGGAGGTCCGATTCAACTCAGTTTTAAAGAAGTCTTTAGGGAAGAACTCAAGTAGCGGGATGGGGATGGACGACGCGCTTCAAAGTTCATCATTTTCAACACTTTCTACGTTGCTTCTTAGAAGCTTGATGGTAGCTTTCTCGCCTCCTCTTTAACGGGTTGACTTGTGAACGCGACGCATGCTTACTTCTAACTTTGGAGTGATTTAATCCATTCTTCATCGGCATCCATAGATCTAGCCATTATCAAAGTCTTACTTGAATCACAAAGACTTCGTGTAATTTTTTATCAACCTCACTTGGCTTGACTTGCAAGGTCTTGGAGCATGCCCTCAAAGGATCGAGGTGAAGGTGGGATGTAAGAATCAAAAGAGCTAAAAGTGATGGTGGCATCAATTTGACTCTACCACATCATCAAGATCTAGCTCAATGCTTCCTTCTTAGGCCAGCTTCATAATGAGATTTTTCAGCATGAAGCACTTTTCAACCGGGTGACTGATGACGCGGTGGTACTTGTAGTATCTTGGGTCACTGACGCGATTTATTTCTTCAGGCCGCTTGCAGTCAGAGAGCTCGATCACCTTCTTTTGAAACAAGTCTTCCAACATAGCAGCAACGTCCGAGTTGGGAAAAGGATATTTCTTCTCTTCCATTTCTTTCAATGTGCGTTGCGGTCTTTCTTGGACTTGACTTAACTCGGCCTTCTTTACACCTTTCTTGTCTCGTGTTAAAGACTTGAACGGACGAGTGCTTACCTCCATGGACTCCATGATGGGCTTCTTCAAGAAGTCGATCTCGTCACCAATTGAATCTTTCTTTCCACAATGGCTTGCAATGCTCAACTCCATGCCATGAGCTCGAGTAGCCAGTTCTTCAAAGGTGCGAGGCTTGATCCCTTGTAGGATGTATTGCAAGCCCCAGTGCATGCCTTGTATGCACATCTCCACTGAAGACAATACTGAGAGTCGATCTTTGCAATCGAGGATTAATGCACACCAACGGTTGATGTAGTCAACCACTGGCTCATCCCTGCGTTGCTTTGTGTTTGTGAGCTTCATCATGCTTACCATGCGACGTGTGCTGAAGAAGCGGTTGAGGAACTCTCTTTCCATCTGTTCCCAACTGTCAATTGACTCTGGTTCCAAGTCAGTGTACCAATCGAATGCAGCTCCTTGAAGTGAGCGGACGAACTGCTTCACGAGGTAATCGCCATCGATGCCAGCACTATTGCATGTCTCAATAAAATGAGCAATGTGTTGTTTAAGGTTGCCTTTTCCATCAAATTGTAAGAATTTGAGAGGTTGATACCCTGTCGGCATTCGAAGATTATCCAACCTCTTAGTGTACGGCTTGGAGTACGCAAGCAAATCTCGAGCAAAACCTCCATATTGTGCTTTGATGGTATTGGCGATCATGTCTTGGAGCTGTTGGACTGACAAAGACGCCACTGAAATGGAATCGAGTTTTGACTGCTCTTTCTTGTCAGAGGTGAATTCTTGACTCGCCTCTTTCTCTAGATGAGGTAAACCTTTGCTTGACTCACTGTCATGCTTTTCATCTAGCTTGCTCATGAGCGTTGCAATCTGCATGTCTTTCTCTTCATTGGTCTTTGTCAGTTTCTCGATCTCTTGGGTCATCTGAGCTAGTTGTTCATCAGCGAACGTGACTCCCACCATCATCACCTGCATTTGCTATGGAACAAGATAAGTCAGATGACTCCGACTGCAACGTTGCAGCCTTCTTCTTTTGATCACTTGCCATTGAACCTAAGCATGGGCCCACCTTTGAGTCGACATTGGAAACAAGAAAGCATGGATGCTTCACTAAATCCTTCGATCTTGGTGAGCACCTCTCACTCTTTCGAGAGACTAGTTTCTTTGCCCCTAGTGAAGCAAATGAGATGACCGGCTTGTGCTTTTGATGAATTCCATGTGACTTAGGCGGATGCGCCATGGCAGCTGTATGTTGGGCAGAAGCCCTTGATTCGCTACGAGTGATGAAGTTGATGGATGGTTGACTCTTGCGGCGAACTTCATGTGATTTGGTTGAAAACACCGTCTGAGCGATGTGTCGGGTAGAAAGGCACTTCTTCGCCTTGCTTCGCGAGATGATGCTAGCAAAGTCGCGTCTTGTGGTGAAGGCAATCACGTTCTTGCCTGCTTTCAAGGGTGCAACTTGAGCCTTATCTGACGCCATCACTTAGCTTGGAGTTGAGTTACTTGGAGAAAGAGATGAGAGGCAGAGATGGTCCCACCGGGCATGCCAAATTTGTAAACACGAAATTTCCTGCAACGAATGACAGAATAACACGTGTACAAAATAAATTTGTATTAATGAGAAAATTAGGGTTACAATCTCTGGGATTTATTCTTTTACAAGAATATTCCTCTGATTTGGTCTCCAAAGTAGAATTTGATTCAAGGGTGGTGAACACTTGATCTTGAATCGGGCTTGTGAACAAAACCACGAGCAGTGTCACGTGGTGGGTGGTCTTCGGCCTTGGTGGTGGATGAATCGGCACGTGTGTTGTGCTTGTTGATTCTCCACGAGCTTGATGAAGAACACGAGTGTTTGGGTGTTAAGGTGTTTTGCTTTGGCCAGAGAACTTTCTGGTTTTCTCCAAAGGCTTGGACTTGCTTAGTTTTTAAAGTCCGCTTCTTCGAAAATAGGCACAGTATTTTATAGGCAAGGGATTGGGTATTAGTTTAGAATCCCGATCTAAATCCTAGTAATTTATTGGGTTTGATTTTCTAATTTGATATAATTTGAGCTAATTATTTAATTTAGCTCTTAATTAATCGAGAATCTTTGATTTAGGAAATTAAGAAACCTAATTGATATAAGTGATCAAATTAGGTTTAATTTGTCCTCTTGTGTATTTGGTTTTGATTTGTTTGTGAATGTCTGAATGCGACATGTGTGTCCTTTCTTCGATAACTCGTCCAATTTTGATGAGTCACATGTCATGTGTGCGGTTTTGCGGGACCCATGGTGGGTGCCATGGCGTAATAGTCCAAATTTAAACTTTGTTGTGAACATTTATTTCGCCAAATTTACATATACAAATGCCCCACTTCAAGCCCGGGCTGCGTGGGCAATAGCCTTTGTCACGTGTTGGAGGTGTGGCAGAAGTCACTCTTTATTGTGAATGTACTTTTTTCCACCATATCGGTGCAAGAGCGATTTTGGTTATACGCTATAATCGGCGAGTCTTGAGATCTAATTTTGATTCCCTACATGCGCTTGGCATGTGCATAACTACGACTTAGAAATTTCCATACGTAGTATTTTGCAACATTGAATACCATGTTTGATCCCATTAATTCCGCGTGAATGAAGCATGTTGATCTATAAACCACATTGTATCTCTACATAATTTTCTTTTCAATAGTTTGCCTTTTTCTACTCAAATTTTTTTTTCTTTTACATGAAAACAAATTGAGGCATAACTCCCAAATTGGTGTAATTATGGCTTGTATTTGTTTCTTTTGAATGCCTTGGGATTAAATGGGTGAGGCAATCATGCAAATAATTTTCCTTGTGCTCCAACGGGTAAGAATGTCCATAATCCAAAGTGATTATGAATTAATTTATCGTGTAAGTGCCAACGCCTACGGCCTTAAAAAATTTCCTATATAGAGAAGCTAGGGTAAATTTTCTTGTGCATTGGCAACCACTTTTTGTCTACACACTACAATAGTGTAGTACATACATGCCACATGCTCCCAGTTACATTTTTCTTTCTTGTGCAAAGGATTGTCTACATGTGGGATGATGAAACCTCACCTGAATCTTGTTGTTTCCTCAGTGAACCACGTCGAGCTCGAGATGTCTTTCCTCGTGAGCCTCGTCCCAGCAGCTGCCCGACGAGTCACACCATTGTATTCTTGTTTGCGGGTGATCTCTTTCCATGCGGTCTACTTTGGCCAGTGTAGGTGCGAAGCTATCGGTGAAAAGCTAGGCGGCTCCTTGGATCGTTAGGTACGGATGCATAAAGGTGAAGCCCATCGTGTAAATGACCGGCCCTTTACCGAGGACAGCGAGGGGGCAGAGCCTTGATGATTTGACCGAGGAAAGGCGGTGATGACGGAGGAATTCTTGCGTGATGTGCCCTCCAACAAATTGATATTGTTTGTGAAATGGTGCGTGAACGCCTTTGCACATGATGTTGAAAAGGGCTGATAGAGACGGAGATTGATCATATCGTCGATTCCGTGGCATTATGCGGCAATCAGAAACGGTTTTTTTTTTTTTTAATAATTTTTTATATTTGCGGGAACCATGATGGTCTTTGTGAAGCAAAAGTTTCTATGAGGTGGGGAGGGACGAGCTTTCATGATTCAACAAGACAACGGGGATGACGAGGCCAGATTCTTTGTGATGCGCCACCAACAAATTAATGTTCTTGTGAAATAGGGGTGAAGTCGCTGGCGAGCGGACAATTGCCATTGTCACACCCCTATTAGTCGATTACCCAGCAAAATAATTTCCCGCAGTAATCATGTAATTCACGCAATTATAGTTGCAACCTTTGTAATTTGTGAAATGAGTCTATTCGTTGATCGTACTCTCATGCTTTAGCAAAGTGGAAATACTATATTAAGCCTTTAACATTTTGACAACTAGGCCAAATGACTTGAGGAAATTTGTAAGTGGGCCACCACCTCGAATTTTTCTTACTTTTCATGCGGACCATCTACTTGACCATCCACATGTATTTTCACTTCCAAATTGGTGCATCTTGGTGGGTTTTGTCTTGCTCTATTTTTTAGTTTTTTTTTTTTTTAGGAGCTTCGAAGATGACCTGCAACAACAAATGATCACGCGTAGGAGGCAGTGACAGAGCGTAAGCGGACCTCTCTTGCTTGGATCTGTGACATTTCTTAGTTTCTTGATGCGAGACACGCCACTTGGCCTTGGGTATATGCTCATTCACACCATCGAGAAGGCTCCACACAATAGCAGAGACCTCTCTTTACTGATCATGCGGCATTCCACTTAATGTTTGATGCGGGACCGTCATGAGCACTTGAGGTTTGCTCTCATTGTGATTAGAAGACTCAACGGTAGTGGACCTCTCTTGCTCGGATCCTTCGGCATTCCATAGTGTTTGTTCTTTGGACTCGCCATGAACACTTGGTCTGCGCTAATTCACATTCGAGAGAAGACTCGCGTGAGTGGACCTCTCTTGCTCGAATCCTTCGGCATTTCATAGTGTTCTTCTTTGGACACGCCATGACACTTAGATTACACACTCATTTGCGATCGAAGACTGAGAAAGTGGACCTCTCTTGCTCGGATCCTTGACGATCCATAATATTTCTAGCTGCTTGGACCCATGCATGAGCGCTTGGGAATTGCACTCATTGGCCCGTCGAGAGAAGAGTTTGAGGTGACGTCGGCATTCTTGCGATAGACCCGACTTTGGCGAAATGGAAGCGGCATCAACTAGGAATGGAGTAATGAGAGTTTGATGTGGTACCACAACTAACGCGACCGGCGATATGCTCATGGTAGAACTCAAATCTCGTTTAGAACACATGTACCCTTTTTGAGGAAGAGATCAAGTCACAACGTAGTTCAATCGTTTTCTTTCTTCTTTTTCTTTTTTTTTTTGTGCGTGCGGAGTTTGCGCTCATGTGGGCAGAGAGCATTTGATGTCGCCTTTTAAGCTCTTGCGGGCGATGAGCACTTGGTGTGGATTTGATGTTCGCAATGTTGGCTCGTGCGGACGGGAGTGTTTGGTGCCTTGTGCGGTTTCGGCTCGTACGAAGCAAGGAGCGTTTGATGCCTTGTCTGATTTCGGCTCGTCTCCAGGCAGGAGCGTTTTTTCACTTAGTGTGGCGGTTTGGCTCATGCGGGCAAGGAGTGTTTGGTGCCTTGTGCGGTTCGGCTCGTGCAAGTGAGAGGCGTTTGGTGCCTTGTACGGTTTCGCTCGTGCGCCGATGAAGGCGTTTGGTGTTGCCTTTTATACTCGTGCGGATGAGGGAGCATTTGGTGGATTTGTCACGTGATCGTGGAGCATTCCTCATGACTCGTAGTAAGGAGTGCGATTGACTCGGTTTAAAAAGTCTTTGGAGAACTTCCCAGTAGCGGGATGGGGATGGACGATCGTTTGTAGTTCATCATTTACCAGCACTTTCCGTTGTTTAGAAGCTGATGGTAGCTTCTCGGCCTCCTCTTTGATCGGTTGACTTGTGAGCAGACGCATGCTTTTACTTAACTTCTTTGGAGTGATTTTAATCCATTCTTCACTTCGGCATCCATAGACGAGCCATTATCAAAAGTCTTACTTGAATCACAAAGACTTACATTGTAATTTTTATCAACCTCGCTTGGCTTGACTTGCAAGGTCTTGGAGCATGCCCCGGTGATCGAGGTGAAGGTGGATGTGTTGAATCAAAAGAGCTAAAAGTGATGGTGGCATGATTTGACTGCCACATCCTTCGAAAGTCTAACTCAAATGCTTCCTTCTTGGGCAGCTTCATGATGAGATTTTTCGTTAGGAAGCACTTTTCAATAGGGTAGTGATGTGATGTGGTACTTGCGGTATCTTGGGGCCCTTTGCGTGATTTATTTCTTGAGTAAAACAGGTCGAGGGAGCTCGATCACCTTCTTTTGAAGCAAGTCTTCCGACATAAACGGCACTTGTCCAGTCGGGAAAAGGATATTTCTTCTCTTCCATTTCTTTCAATGTGCGTTGCGGTCTTTCTTGGACTTGACTTAACTCGGCCTTCTTTACACCTTTCTTGTCTCGTGTTAAAGACTTGAGCCGGACAGTGCTTGCCATGGACTCCATGATGGGCTTCTTCGAAGTCGATCTCGTCACCACTTGAATCTTTCTTTCCACAATGGCTTACGATGCTCGGCTACATGCCGCAGGCTCGGGTGTGGAGTTCTTCAAAGGTGCGAGGCTTGATCCCTTATAGGATGTATTGCAAGCCCCAGTGCATGCCTTGACATGTACATCTCCACGAAGACAATGCGAGTCGATCTTTGCAATCGAGGCTTAATGCGCGCCAACGGTTGATGTAGTCAACCAGCGGCTCTACATCCACTTCATTGCTTTGTGTTTGTGAGCTCCATCATGCTTTACCATGCGACGTGTTCGAAGCGGTTGAGGGCTCTGCGCCATACATTTGTGGCTGTCGGTGGCCTACGGTTCCAAGTGCCATTGTACCAATCGAATGCGGCTCCTCCCGAAGTGAGCGGACAGACGCTTCCCAGTGTCGCCATCGGTGCCAACATTATTGCATGTCTCGATAAAATGAGCAATGTGTTGTTTAGGGTTGCCTTGTCCATCAATTGTAATAATTTGCGAGGTTGATACTACTAATAGGCATTCGAAGATTATCCAACCTCTTAGTGTACGGCTTGGGTACGTAAGCAAATCTCGAGCAAAACCTCCATATTGTGCTTTGATGGTATTGTGATCATGTCTTGGAGCTATTGGGTGACAAAGACGCCACGGAAATGGAATCAAGTTTATTTGCTCTTTCTTGTCGAGAGGTGAATTCTTGACTCGCCCTCTTTCTCTGGGATGTGAGGTAAACCTCTGCTTGACTCACTTGTCATGCTTTTCATCTAACTTGCTCGTAGGCGTTGCAATGCGCATGTGCTCTCTTCAATGGTCTTTGTCGGTTTCTCGATCTCTTGGGTCATCGAGCTAGTTGTTCATCGGCAAAGCGTGACTCCCCCTTGTCATCTTTGCATTGCTATGGGAACAAGATAAGTCGGATGACTACGGCGCAACGTTACGGCCTTCTTCTTTTGATCACTTGCCATTGAAGCTAAGCATAGGCCCCTGCTTTGAGTGGAGGCATTGGAAGACAAGAAAGCATGGATGCTTCACTAAATCTTCGATCTTGAGCACCACCTCTTACTCATGAGAGACTAGTTTCTTTGCCCCAGTCAAGCCAAATGAGATAGCAGAACTTGTGCTTTGATGAATTCCATGTGACTTAGGCGGATGCGCCATAGCGGTTGTATGTTGGGCGAGAAGCCCCCTTGATTCGCTACGAGTGATGAAGGATTGATGGATGGATTGACTCTTGCAGCGAACTTCATGTGATTTGGTTGAAAACAGTCGAGACGATGTCGGGTAGAAAGGCACTTCTTCGCCTTGCTTCGTGAGATGATGCCGGCAAAGTCGCGTCTTGTGGTGAAGGCAATCACGTTCTTGCACCTTTCAAGAGTGCAACTTGCAGACATATCGCCATCCTTAGCTTGGGTTGAGTCACTTGGAGAAAGAGATGAGAGGCAGAGATGGTCCACTTGCAGTCGTGCCAGAAATTTGTAAACACGAAATTTCACCTTGAATGACGAGAATAACACGTGTACAAAATAAATTTGTATTAATGAGAAAATTAGGTTACAATCTCGGGATTTATTCTTTTACAGAATATTCCTCAATTCGGTCTCCAAAGTAGAATTTGATTCAAGGGTGGTGAACACTTGATCTTGAATCGAGCTTGTGGGCAAACCACGGCGGTGTGTGGTGGGTGGTCTTCGGCCTTGGTGGTGGATGAATCGACACGTGTGTTGTGCTTGTTGATTCTCCATGGGCTTGATGAAGAACAGTGTTTGGAGTGTTAAGGTGTTTGCTTGAGAACTTTCTGGTTTTCTCCAAAGGCTTGGACTTGCTTCGTTTTTCTAAAGTCCCTTCTTCTGAAAATGAGCCTGGTATTTATAGGCAAGGGATTGGGTATTAGTTTAGAATCCCAATCTAAATCCCGTAATTTGTGGGTTTGATTTTCTAATTTGATATAATTTGAGCTAATTATTTAATTTAGCTCTTAATTCAATCAGAATATTTGATTTAGGAAATTAAACCCTAATTGATATAATTGATCAAATTAGGTTTAATTTGTCCTCTTATGTATTTGGTTTGATTTGTTTGACGAAGGTCTCAGATGCTGACATGTGTCACTCTTGATAACTCATCCAATTTTGATGAGTCACATGCCATATGTGCAATTTATGGGACCCATGGTGGGTGCCACGTAAGCCTTGACGAGACAAATTTAATTTGTTGATGAACATTTATTTCGCCGAAATTTACATGTCTACAATCTCGCATCCTTAAATGTCTACGTGCACGTCTTCCGACATGTTGACATCATGGCTGTGATTGTGCAAAATCCCACATGATAGAGCTAAAGGCCACCCACCAGAAATTACAGTCATTGTAAGTGCCAAATGACCGATCTACCCTTCTACACCTCAAAGATATGACCGAAGTTGCTCCTTCTCCACTGCTTATAAATAGGGCCAGAGGCCTTCAAGCTTAGGACCTTCATCAAATTCAATCTCTACGGTTATACGTAACCTTGAGTGATTCTTCAATCAACCCAACTGCTTTTCAACACAAACACAATTCCTCTTCAGTAAAACCCCTTAGCTTTTTAGCTACAATCTCAAAGCCTTCCTTCGAAGCAAACACTACCTATGATCCTTGAGATCTAAAACTTTTACAGCTTTGGCACCCTGTGGTATTGATTTGGTTGATGTGCCATTCCAACCACTTTGATTTTCTCTCTGAGGCATATGTTTTGTACTAAGTCCAATCCGACTATAGTGATCTCGGTGGATTACTCTAGCATTATCTCGTCCTTTATGGCCTGAATCTTGCTAGAGTTTCACTGCTTTATTTACATTCCCAGTAAATTTACATTTCAAGTCATGTAGTTCGACCCATCGGCCCAGATTTCACTTTTGTAAACGTTTGTAATCTTGACTTCGTTGTGAAATGATTACATTTTGTTGTTCGCTTTTATTTACTTTTTGGGCAAGCATACACAAAGTTACACTAAATATTAAGTCCTCGTTCACTCGAGGCACAAAAAGAACTTAACCGAACTAGCGTCTCACTCGGTGCACAATCATTTGGTTAAGAAGCTAGATTTAGGGCAACTTTCACACACATTCAAACACAAGCATTGTCTGTTGACAACTTCCAATAGTGGTACACTTATTCTCTCTTTCTCTCGAGTCATCCCGTGGCGCCGAGACAGAAAGCAACACTCGGGGCAAATACGTGTTAAACCCAATCCATACTCCGTCTGAGTTTTGACACCAACAACCTTAACTTGCAGCCTTGACTTGAATATTTGGGTAGAATTGATAACTTGTGCAGCAGCATCCCTCTAAAAGTGCAACCTAAGCTAGTCAAATTTTAATTGTTTGTAAGTGATTGAGCCAAAAAAAATTACATTTCATATGAGGTTTTAAGTCAAATAAACCAATTCTATACATCTACAGTAGAGCTCATTGATGTTCTTAATCCATTGAACACTTCTGCTCATGATTTTATAATCAATTTAAGTGGCTCAACCATCTTTCCTATTTGCCAGCTCATGCTTTGATTTTTTTACCGACTCTTCTATCTTGTAGTCACTAGGGGTGGTTTCGGTTCGGTAACCGAACCGAAACACCGATCCCGAAAACCGATACCGAAATTTCGGGGAGGAGATTTTTAATACCGAAACCGAACCGAAATGTTCGGGATACTGAAATTTCGGGATACCGAAAATTTCGATTCGGTTTCGGTATTAGAAATCCCGAAATGGCCAAAAAATTTTGAGTCCAAATCCACCGAATTGAATTCCCAGAAACCCAAATTCCCAAAACCCCCAAATTCCATGGACTTGAATTTCTCTCCTCCAAATCCCAATTCACCAGCCGCCATTCCCGTCGTCGCCACCCTTTCTTCCCCTTTCGAAAACCCGCCTCCGGCCCAAGGTTGATGTGCCTCGCAAGCAATGATATCACCAGCAGCCTCCATCGATTACCGATGCAATGCACTGATACATATATACATATCAATCACAGCATTAATCATATAATTAGTTGCCAATCAAACCCCAATAACTGAAATTGCTTCATGGATCGCATAATAATAATTAAAATTAGAACCTTAATTCAAACCCCAAAACTGAAACTAATTCAAACCCCAAAACTGAAATTTAGAGGATTAATTCAAACCCTAATTTAAACCCCAAAATTGAAATGGGTTCAACGATGGAAGAGAAGAGAGAGAGAGGATTATGTTTACCAAATCGATGAGATCGAGCCTGTGTTCGCCTTCACTCGTTCATTGGTTGCCAATTAAACCTTGTTTCAGTTTTGGGGTTTGATCCACTAACTCGAAATAGCAGAGCAAAGCCTTTCACCTCGCCATATCACTATGAATAGGGAGAAGATTCTACCCTATGCCTTGGCAGCGGAGCTTCAATAGGGTGAGAGGAGGATTGACTGAACGAGGGAGGGAGGCAGCTAAAACAAAATCGAGGGGAGGAAGAGGGGAGGGGAGGGTTTTAGGTCAGAATTGTTAGAACCAAAGAAGAACAAGCAATAACAGAAAACCCTAATATCTTTATCAAGAATTAGAGGTCTCTCCCAAAAACTTAATAGGATATATATATATATATATATATATATAATTAAAATATATTATATATTTCGATTCGGTTCGGTATTACTGAAATAATGGTACTTCGGTCCCGATCCCCGTACCGAAAATTCGGTATTCTTTCGGTATCGGTAACCGAACAATTCGGGAAATTTCGGTATCGGGATTTTCGGTATTCGGTTCGGTTTTTTTCGGTACGGTTTCGGTATTTCGGTACAAAATTCCCACCCCTAGTAGTCACACCTAGAAGTCCAAAGTCTTCATGCTTAGGGTCAACATTAAACTACCAAGACTTTGTGCAAAAAAATACTCTCAGCCAGACATCAAATTTGACGCCAGAAACTTTTAAGCACCGATATAATATTTTGGTTTGAATTTTTTGTGACAAAATTGGTGCTATTTCAGTTTGAAAAACCAGTCATGTTTTTTATTTTTCGTATATACAAACTTTCTTACTCTCACTTTTTTATAATAAAATCATATTATTATATATAAAGTAAAGAAAGAGGGTGGAATAACAAGTTTTGTGCATCACAAATACTCTAATCGTCAACCTAATTAACTAATCACCATTATTTTCTATAAAAAATTTGGACTAAATATATCATGACAGAAACGTAAACAAAACTGAAAAAAAAAAAAAAAAAAGACGAAATTTACATTCAAATCAGATTGATCCAACCCAAGTTGCACCCCAATAATTGGTATAAGAGTAATTGTGACATAACGTTATGATATGTACGTCAACCTCACAGCAATTAGTAAACATAAAAACAAAAACAAATTAGAGACGTTCCAATTTCTTTCTACTTTTATCTCTTTGAGAAAATTAAAGTTAAGTTTTTTACCTTCGAACAACAAAAAGAAACTAATTTTACTGCCCGATGAGATGTCAACGTTGTGATGGAAAGACTAGTTAAATTAGCCATTTATTTCGAGCATGATGTATTTTAGTTCGAGGAACTACCGGATCTCATCCAGACGCCTTATTTGTATTAATGAAATGCTACCATTTTGCTTAAAAAATAGAAAGAAAATTATTTATTTATTAATACATGAAATTATGGTTTTGTTAGAATATTCAGCTGAACCAATACCATTACTCAACCAAAAAATCATCAAAAATTAATAATAAACTAAACACATTTGCCAACTAATTGACACTAGCCTCTTACCACGCGTACAAGCATCGCTCTTTTTATTTTATTCGATATTTTAATTTTATTACAAAAATTAATATACAATTTATGATTTTAAAAGTTTGAAAAATAATTCTAAATTGTTTTTTGAAAAAGTTGTAAAAAAGAGTGGATATTTTTGGTATTATGAATGTTTCACTAAATTTGTCTTCTCCCTTTATATATATAAAAATGGGATACACCTACGCTAACAAAAGAATTACTCCACATATAAAAAGTTATCAAAGATTTGCGTCAAGTTGCATTCTCTCGATCTCCTCCCCGCCTTTGGTAGTAGTCTCCGGGCTTATGCAATGAATCATGCAATCTCTCTCTCTCTCTCTCTACCCTTTTTTAGAACTGTTTATTCATTTTTCTAGAAGTTTGTTCATTTTTTTTTTAATGTACAATTAATTTATTATTTCATTTACTAAAAATATATTATTTTCATTCCTTCTGCATTTGGTGTAGGGAGGAATGATCATATTCTATCATATACAAGTGATTTCTTCTTCTTTTTTTTAAACTGTACATTGATTTGTCAATTAAGAATGAGAAGAATATAAACTGTTAGTTAAGTGGGAGAACCAGAGGGTGTCAACTACAAATTATATCTTAACTTTGTGATTATTTCCATGTTCCTTCATGAGATTCCTAGGCAAATTTTTTACAATTAGCACTAAATTATGACTGAATGCAAATACCAATATCAACTTCATTTCTTTAAATTGTTGCAGCAGATTGTTAAGGCTTTACTCTACATTAATTTCAAGACGAAAATTTGTATTATATTTTCTTCTTTGCAAACGATTTCTCAATCTATCGAAAGGTAATTTACTGGTTCTTAATTATTTGTTATATCTTAATTAATTTCATGATATTATTTTTCTTAAATTTTCTGTTTTCTCTATTAAATGTACAGTCGCAATGCGGATGAAAAGTACGCTGATGTGAACTGGGATGAGCTTGGATTTGGAGTAATTCCAACTGATTTCATGTACACCATGAAATGTTCCAATGGAGACAGAATTCTCACAAGGCCATCTCATTCCCATGGAAACATTGAGCTCAGCCCATCTGCTGGAGTCTTGAATTATGGACAGGTAACATTGGTACATTTTGCATGCTTTGTTGCTAGCTAGGTAGCTTTTAGTCAAATTCCTTTATTATTGCGGAGAAATGTTATCTTGTCAAACTGCAAATATCAATAATGAAGTTAAGCAGATTCTTGCCGAGATGTCTCATTCGGCCACACACACGATAACATAAGTCTAGCAAGAGAACATATGATTATGTTATTATGCTATCGAACTTTTGCATATATATGTACGTGGTGGTTTTGTCAGGGTTTATTCGAAGGTTTTAAGGCGTACAGGACAGAAGATGATCGATTTCTGCTCTTTAGGCCTGAAGAGAATGCTTTAAGAATGCAGATGGGAGCAGAGAGAATGTTAATGTCATCACCATCTACTCAACAATTCCGGATGCTGTGAAGCAAATGTCCTGCCATTGCCGTTGGGTATTCACGTTTCTACCTTAGACCTTACACTCGAATTTACAACTCAACTAGTTTAAATGTTCAAACATAATTGCAAAGAAGTATTCTTCTTGTTCTTGATCACATGGATATGTACATGTATAGATACCACCTCTAGGGAAAGGAACGCTGCATATACGTTGCTCATTGGGAAGCGGACCTGTTCTTGCCTGGCACCGGCAGCAGAATACACATTCCTCGTATTTGCTGCTCCAGTTGGTATTTATCATAAGGTGAGTTGAGCAAAACTAGCTAGACCTGACTAATTGCATACACAATCATGATAAAAGGTACTTAGTTTTGTGGTTTCTGTGTATTCGATAGGACCCGCAGGCCTGAACTTGTATGTCGAGGATCAACTCCGTAGAGCTACTCCCGGTGGGACTGGAGGTGTCAAGTCCATCACCAACTACTCGCCCGTAAGCAATACTTCTTAGTTTTTCTGATCAAAATATAAAATTCAAGAGTTTTAATTGGTTAGGTACAAGTTGATTGTGTTCAAACTGTTTGCTTTTTGGGGTTTTTTGTAGGCTTACCTAGCACAACAACAAGCAAGGGCCAAAGGGTTTTCTGATGTCCTATTCCTGGATTCTGTGACTGAAAAAACATTGAGGAGCTGACAGTATGTACATTTTCATTCTGAAGGTAATGTCAATGAATATTACTGCGCTTTTCGCCCACAATTTCAATTCGAAAGCATAAAACTGCTTCTTTTGTTGCAGGGTAATCTCTTTCAACTCCAACAATTGATGGAACTATTCTTCCTGGAATTACTCGTAAAAGCATCACTCTACATTGCCCGTGATTTTGGATACCAGGTTATATTATTACTCTTCATTCTTCATGAAAGCCTATCAATAAGCTCTTCAATCATTCTTATAGTCTTTTCCATAACAAGACTTAACTAGAGCATGCATGTTTTTCTTCAATCAGGTCGTAGGAACGTGTAATTCCCGGTGGAGGATTTGCTTGAAGTCACGGCTTTCTGCACAGGAACTGCCGCTGTTGTCACCCCAGTTGGTGCTGTAACATATCAAGGCAAAAGGTGCCAGAGAGAATTGAACTTCTTTTTTTTTTCCTGTTTTTGGTTTTTTGGTTTAATGTCAGGATGCCGCGACATTGCATTTGCAGGTTGAGTACAAATACAGGAAAAGGAACACTATTTCACAACTGCGTGAAACCCTCAGGAATCCAAACAGGTCGTCTGAAAGACAAGAAGGGATGGACCATGGAAGTCAATTGAGTTTTCTCCTCCGTCTATTGATGGAATGTTCCAAATCCCAGAAGTTAATTTGCTCTTCTTTTCATTTATTTGAAATTTTTGGTTTTGGTTCAACCTTATTGAATAATTTGGATGGGTGAAAACAGAATTAAACTTCGTTCATCCTGCCCCTATTTTAATAAAATTCGGAAAAAAAAAAACTAGCTTTCTATGATCACATCGGAAAAATCCGGCAAACTGGAGCAGCGGGCTTAATGGGGATGGAATAGCTTCAGGTGGTTAGGACGACTTCTTAAAACAAAATATATAAGACAAGCAAATAGAACATTACTTTCTACTCTTACTATCGTGGCGGTTCGGTGGCAAAACCATCAAAGCCACAGCCGGAATTTTCCTCGCGTTCTAAAACCACAGTTGCCTCCTCTGGATGCAACATTCTGTGGATTTCAAACAGGTAGCATTGAGAATAAGATGGGATTGTGCTGTGAAAGTTGACTACATTTCAGATGAAAATGAAAAATCTCAACATGAAATAATTCATTAACTTCTACTTTTAATAATGTTTAGCTGCTCTATAAATAAGTCATTCCAAGTATCTGCTATTCCTGGCAAGCACCAGTGCATGCAATCGCCATGCTTCTTTCCACCGGCTGTGGATGGATGGCATCTGCTCTGAACTCGCCTGCTATGGTTAGTTAAGTGTCCAAAATCTGAAACTTGATCCTTTAAGGGCCTTGTAGAGGTGTTGGTTCACCAGGCGTGCCTCCACGTTTGTACCATTATTCTTCACTGAGAAGAGTTCTTCAACCTGGAAAGCAACTGTAACGTTATACAAGAGCCAATTGAAACAACACAAAGGAAGTAGAAGGGGCTTGTGCTCGGGTACAATCATTGCTTCATAATATGTGTAAGTGTAGCTCAATTAGCTAAACATAACATTCATTTTGTTTCAAAGATAAAAAAAACAGATGTAACATCCATTCTGGTCATTATAGCATCACAACTCACCTGCTCTACCAATAAAGGCTTTAGCCGGTTACAAGAGCCACCTTGGTCCCAGTCACCCCTTCAAAATGTCTAGGTGATTGAGTACGAAACAATTTTGATTGTACCGGGTTTCGCCTGTTTCACAAGCACACACTAATGAACGAATCCATTAAAACATGAACACCAGAATATTTCCTTAATTTCTTATGAAACATAAAATTAAAATAAATTATGAAGCTTTTATCTTAAAAATTATACCATGTGCTTCAAACCATATCAAGGCCAACATTAGGGAGTACTGGAGGAACCACTGGCCGACCCTTTCAAAGAAAAGCATGGGTGACTTTGTCGGGTTAAACTTTGAAGGAGCCCACCACCTGTTTATTCATAAGAAATTCAAAAATCAAAATGAATAGTCAGCAAACTTAATGACGGAAATTTCCTAACTCACACATTTAGAATTTTACTGCTTTTGGTATTTAACTTAGAAACTTGCTCCTACCTTCATATAATTGATTTAAACTCTATCTAAATGGCTGCTTTTTGACAGATATTGGTTGGTTTCGTTCCCATTGTACTTGGTATTTACTTGACAATCAATTAGATCATAGAAACTTTAGTTCCTGATCATCTCGTGGGAAATCAACAAGCTCCACGGCAGATTTCCTAAATTGCTTGATCTTTTCATCTCACTAATAACGGCTCTTACATCAAAATTCTTCTCACCACTGATATAAGTAAACTGCATCATGATTATCGATACTAGGCTGCTAGTCTTGGGATCCCTAACTATGATACACACAACTTATTGTATTTTTTGGATAAACAGAACTTATTGTAATCACATCATGAAATTCAAAAAAAACTAATATTAACCAAGCAACAAATGTATCTGCTACATTTACAAAAATCTCGAATAAGCATAACAAATAAGATCGAAAATACATACCAGTGCCCTAGTGTTAAAGATCAGAATGTCATGAAAGCTAGAGCTTCTGCCCATGTGCTGTCTGGAATGTCAACATCAACTCTATAAGCCTCTTTATATCCAAGAGATTCCAGCACCCCACCATTAGCATCGGCTGACCACCTGCATCAAACAAGAGCACAAAAGGCCTAAGTAAAAGAAATAAAGAGACGAACATCAGAGCTAACATTGCAAGATGTAATTCAGTTCCCCATCTATTTATCTAATAAAACTAGTGCATAACCATCACATAGTGGCAAGCATAGCTATCACCATAACGTGCCAAAAGATTTGTTCGATGATATGCAAGGGTGAGATTATACCGAAGAAATGTAAAACCCACGATCAGCACCAGCTGGTCGCTACTTTATCACTTGACACTTGTTTCAGAGAACAGAAAAGCGAAACAAACATATTCGGCTCAAATGAATCACCAACTAACCCTGCACTGTAGAACATCCATAAGGTTTCCATACATACAACCCAGGATTCAATATATAGTGGTACTACAAAGTCCCCTTAAATCGTCCTATCATATCGCATTTGGATACGACATTCATTCATGTAGTGTAACACTAGGTATAATCAAACTAAAGTACCAAATTTTGATCATCAGATGTCCCAAAAAAACTAAAACTTCTACTCAAATTAAGCTAATTAGAAAATAAGTAGCCAAGAAAACAAAGGCCTGCACTCAATCAAAATGAATTAAAAGTTCAAAATTCGGATTTTTTACTTTCTTGTTTATCTCTTGCCCTAGCTTCAACTGCAAGATTTTCCCACTCTTTCTTAGCAACCAAACAGACTATAACTTCACATCAACAACTAAATAACTTCAACAACTAACACGCAAATATAAACAAAAGAATGAGAGAGATAGAGTACCAATGCTGGTGTCTGTGTACATCTTCAGAAATCCCAACTGGATCGAATGGCGGTAGATCACAACTCTTGGGCTTCCATCTCCACTTGAGGAGCTCCTGACCGTTGGATTTGTTGGAAATGCAATTCCATCCCTTGAAGACTTCCTTGCAGGTATTGTCGTACCTCAGAGGAGCATCCGCCGTGGGATCCAGCTTCCGTCGGAGTAGTCACACGACCCGCCCCGGCGACTCGAGTCGGATCCATCGGTCTTTTGAATTCGAAGCTACAGTTATGGGGTCGCGGGAGGAACGGAGGTCTTTCGAATGGAGGAGAGGACGAGGAAGATGGAGACGAAGCAGACGAGGGAGAGGAGAGGGAAGAGTGACCTTTCCTCGTCTGGTTTTGGTGTTGAGAGAAGTTGGTCTCTGGAAGCCATCCTTCAACTGTCGTACCTGAGTTTTGGCGCAGGTTTATCGGCAACTGCTACTTATAAATGCATACCCCAGCCAAAAAGCTTTATAGCACTCTTTGTTGCTCGGTATTTTTTTCTTGACTGCTTGTAAAGCACTTTTGCTCTTAAACTTTAATTTTTCTTCTCAATAATCCTGCCTGCTCAGTCAGCAGTACGAGAAATAATCAATCAGAATTAAATTAAGATCATATTATTTTTTCTAACTTGCTAATTTAATGGACATAAATTCAGACTACTAAAGGCACTTCTATTAAAATGTACTTAGAAACAATTTATTAAAATGTTTGCAAGTGCTTCCGGAGAAATCCACTTAGAAGTGTTTGTATCAAATATTGCCGATGCGATTTGGTCGTTTGAAAGCGCTTTTGAACCCTTTAAAACCGTTCTTATTATCCCCTCTAAAAGCAATGTCAAACAAGATAAGCTAAAACAAAATGTGAAGGTCAAGAAGTGGCAAGTTTTGAGTTCCAAAACAAAACTCGAGTAAAAATGATTTCACTAATCTTCTAACCTAATGCTTTTCACACCCCTTCTAACCTACCCTTTCTAACTCTACTGCTTTTTCACACCCTTTCTAACCTACTGCACGCCCCTCTTAACTTCCGTCTCTTAATTTATACTTTGATTTATTCAATCCAAACACCATATATGAAGAGGGACGTGTCGCAGGAAGAAATTTGGGATGTGAAAACTATTCCTTTTCAAATTTGGGTAGAATCTGTGATTAGTTCTTTTGGAAAATCATTGATCATCATTTCCTCTTTTGAACCATGAGAGATGCCATCCATTCATGAAATATTAAATTGATCACTAAGAGATTATTTTGTGTTTTATAAATATAATAAACAAAAATAGATCTGGAGTACTAACAAATCTAACAATAACACGGAGTAGCAATGTTGAGGGAAAAAATACATCATGTCAAAAGAATACATAGTGAGCATGAAAGCCAATCCATGAGAACTCACTTCCCCGGGTCACAGATCGATCAGGAAGGTCCTGTGTCATAACCAAGCGCACAATTTGGCCTTCAGCCCTATTAAATATAAACTTACCCTTCCGGGGTGCTGAAGACGTTTGTATTCGGTGTTTCTCACCAAGAGGCTGGTAAGAGCAAAGATGCACGTTGTGATTCTTAATGGTACGACTTGAGGTGGAAAACTTGGCAGGTAGGTGTGTAAGATCTCTTTACTGCAGCCTGTTCAAACTTCTTTGAGGGCCACTTCATTCTCTTCTAAGCTTGTTTGAACAAAGTACCTTATCCACCAAGATGAGCTTCGCAATTTCGCCTTTAAACAAATCATCACGTCATTCTTCAAGATTTAACTTTTGCATGAAAGGAAGTTAAATCCTGCTACAACCATACAACCAAAGCAAGAGAATGAAATTTGAGAATCAAAATATAATCTTGTAACAACGATTGTCAGCTGATGTGTATGAAAGTCCTAATGTTATAAACATTAATTACTTACCGGACGGCCAAATTTGATAGCTCTGCAACTTTAGCTCTATGCTGACCTGGGATAACCTATAAAGGAAATGACGCATATATAAAAATTCAAAGCGAACAGTAACTAATATGTATGATTTTGCATAATCAATCAAGGGCCAGACCAACTAAAATATTACGTTTAGATTTTGGTCAGAAGACAATACGCCTGCACCTCTTACCAATTAAGTTGAAGTATTAGCTTCTACTAACCGATTGTGAATAGAGATGCAGACAAATACCATCATTATATCTCACTTGGGGGTGGGTGGGGGTCAGTGAGAAATTTTACCCGTAAATATAATAACACCATCAGCAGATACCCTCGCCAACTCTGGAAGAGTTCTATTGAGATACTTCGGAGACAAGGATCCAATGCATCCGATGCAATTACGAGAGAAAATGATTTTGGCCGGTATGGCAAAGGAAACTTATATCAGCAGCGCGCACAATGCCTTTGCTCACGAGAGTCTTGCAAATTTGCATCAGCATCTTCTAAGCCATGGTTCCACACCCAGGCTTCAGTATCCTCCTCTTTAGTAATTTAGATACCACTGAGCAGGTTCTCAGCCCACATGCAACACCTACGCATGCTATCACCATATGCTTTCTTTAGTATAGGTATTGCTCTCTGAACTTCAAATGTAATACGAAAACTACCTGCAGTGCATATTAGAGATTTTCAGTCTGTAAACAGTTTTCTATCTGGAAATATATGCTAACAGTACAACACAAAAATTCAGAGAACTAACTGTCCCTCACAGCAAAGACTTTCTAGTACTTATAAAAATAAATAAAAAGAAAAAGAGAGAGTTTTATGCATAACATTTACATAGTTTGAAAAAAATTAACTGGAGATCGTGAACGAATTTCTCTGATCTGTTCAACAGATTAATTCCAGAGCCTTGTGCCTCTAGGACCAAAAACTAATACACCAACTCCTGACATAATCTAACAATAATTTACCTAGAATACCACAGAACTGGATGGGCTGGACAAAAACACGGTTCAAAGAGATGTTTTTGAGAAATTTAGATAGGCAACATGAATTCTAGTATCCTATGTTAACAAGCATGCATATTGCATTCTATTACCAAAATTTCTTAAGAGTTATGGACACTTAGACAAAAGAATGGATCATGAACTATACCTTCAAGTTTAATTACAGCCTCTCTTAGTGCTCCGCCACCTGTCATGCAAAGCATAATAATTGAGAACAAAATGGACTGTAGAGAGTACAGGGTTGGTTGCCTTGCACCGACTGACTCAATTGAGCTGTTTAAAAGGAAAAGGAAACATTGTTTTCGATAAACCTTTTACTTGCAAGTAGAAGTCAAACTTACTAACCTGACCCGCTAAAAGCGTAGAAAACGAAGAATTGCACCCCGAAATATAAAAGTTAATAGTCAGTATTTACCTAACGAAACTAGACCTGTTTGTGTAATTGGGTTCAGTGGACAGTATTACTACTAGGATTCAAATTCTAAGATGCGTGGACATTTTTAGTCATCTGTTTGTGCTCAAATATGTTGGGACTGTTTTTTCTGCTAGGATTATCCACTGTTTACATCATGGGTCCTAAATAATAATGATGCACTGGAAGAACAATGGTGATAGAAGTACCACAAGCACAAGTCCTATAGACAGTAGAGGTGATGAACGTGCTTTGGATTGCACCGCACCCACAAATGGGATACTTCACTGTCACCAATGCCTAGAAGGATTTACTGGCCTCCTCGACATGACTATAAATATTATAAACTAGAGATCCTGTAAACAAGTAGCATAAGTTGAAACAAACTTCCATTAGCAGTGTTTCAAATGCCTTCTGTCGAAGACTCGAAACATTTTAACTGTCTTCAACTCATTGATCTCAAATTTTTCAGATAACTAAATTAAACGGGAACAAAAAGATATTTCGGCGTCCATTTCAACACGAAATTCGCATTCAAAACATCAATTCGAACACACACATTACTGGGTAAACTGCCAGCTCCTACTCCAAAATTCCTACGAAATATTGCTTCTCACATAAATCTACCCACAACCCATCAACGAATTTAGCATTAGTAATAAAAAAGTAGCTTAAATCAGCAAAAATTCCACTGAAACATGCATGTTTCAGCTTCAAAAATTCTTTCAAATAACACCACCCCATATATCCAATCAGCTACGAAATTAGCAAGAACTCAAGAACACATACATAATAATGCAATCTTCACCCAAATAAAACCAATTCAAATTTTTTTGATCGATTGCTATAAATTAAGCTAATTTGCGGATGAAATCAGTCGGTCGCATTCAAAGAAATGGATCTGAATCCGAAAAAAGCAAAGCAAGAAGCAATGATGCGAGAAGCAAATGGAGAGAAACCTGAGAAAAATGCAGCGGAAAAGCTGGATTAGGGAGATCTAGGCGCGATTCAGGATCTGAGCTGGTGGTGCTTGCTTACTTCCTCTTAGCTCGCAGCAGATGAGTGTTTGGAATCTATTTAATTTGTAGTTGTAGGAGGAGTGAGCTTCATACAACTGCAGGTCTCACACACACTGCAAGTCTGCATCTCCATTAAATAAAAGTAAATTTAGTAGATTAAAATAAAAGTAATTTATTAAACACCGACTTTGTGCAAGTGGAAGAATCTGTATTTTATTCTCAATTTGCCTTTAATTTTTGGTTACAACAAAGTGAAATTTATTTGTGCAAATATTAATAAAATAGTCTAGTTTTTATTTATTGAATTTCAAAGGAATGAAAAGGAGTATCACAAAAACAATATATGCATTTCATCATATTGAAGGCAGGTTTCCAACTAGCTAGGTTAACCTAATCGAAGTTATTTTTTTTTCAAACACGCCTTGAGGACTAGATCGTATGATGTAGATTCAACTCGAGCGGCTGAACTTGAAAATAAATTTCATTAGTGGAGTTGATTTTATAAAATTCGATAGAATCTCTTTTTTTCTTAACATTCTCCAATGACAAAAACATGTTAATGACTTTAAATATAACATATATAAATATCATTAACATTTTATAAACAAAACTCGACCGAGACGAAATAATTTTATCACTGGCAAAAGATACACCGCTAAAGTGACGTAATGAGTCTTACCTCTCAAAACGCCCAATTATACATAAATGAAAAAACCTACAATAAGAAAACAACAAAGATACATAAATTAGATGGGCTGCAAGATACTTAAATTAGATGGACTGGCTAGCTATATTAGTTGGGCTGGTGGGGCTACTATAGACCTAGCTTGAGAAGACAAAAGTGGGTTGGGCTACAGCCCAACTGAGTCAAGGTTGGGCCCACCCTGTACTGAACATACGTGTTCATACCATCACACGATGCACCATGTAAGGTTTAATACGCACAGTAATTTTCATTAAGCAAATTTTGAATTGTTCCAGCTTAGAGAACTAGTAAAACAAAAAATGATTGCCAAAATCATTTTTTTTTTTTATCACAAACGATATTTTACGCTAATTTAAATTAATAGAAATAATAAGGGTTTGAATTTAAAACGTAGTAGGTTAAAAAAAGAAGGCCTTAACCATTAAGACAATCCACCACTTACACACTCATGTTTATCCTTTGCCACTTAGTGATACGGCGTGGCCGCTTATTTTTCTTCACTTATAAATAAGAGTGCTCTTGTGTCAACCTCGTGTACTGGCGAGCTTCTCCACAAAATCACTTTATTTTTCCACCCATTTGTGTTAATACATCATCATTGTTATAAAAATTAAAAATTAAAAAAAAAACCCACAAAATAAATCATGATGTGCATAAAGATTATGGCCATTCAAAATCATTTTTACAAAAGTAATAATGTGGGCTGCAACTTTTAGGTCATCTTCAATGGTGGTCTATATGGCCCAATTTGGCCCTTTCTTCCTACAAAATCCATCTCTAATGGAGTGCCATATGGAATCTCAAAAATATTCGTTTAAGTCCTTGCGGGCTTGCTATGTTTGGCCCGAATGGTGTGGAACAGGTCATCACTGTTCGTGCCCTTACGTGGAAAAGCTGTCTGAGCAGCAGAAAAGTGATATAAAGGTGACACATGTTTTATCATGCACTTGTAGTTTAGGTCCTACTAAGGATGGCAGGAAGGATGGCAATTTTTCCCTTTTCGATTCCTACACTTACTCAATACTAAGGATGGCAGAAGGATGGCAATTTTTCCCACGGGTTTAGTCCCACGGGGCTTTGCCCCGATTGGGTCAGGTAAGGAAGGATAAAAATAGGGACGGGGACGAGTTTGCGGAAACTAATAGGTATGGTACTATGCAGACTTGGAAGGTGGAACACAACATGCTTCTCCAAATGTGGAGACACAGTGGACGCCTCTAAAGGAGCTCAGCAACCTCTACAACCAAATAATGTATAGCCAAACCCAAATATACTGAAGTAAAGCCAGGAGTGCACATTTGCATGATCATATAAAATATGTTCCAGAGGAAGCAAAGAAACATAAATCAATCATTGTTGCATCCTACCAAATCAAAGGATGGGGCTGTCAAACTTTACTTATACTTTTGATCAAGAGAATGCAGGGAAGGAGCTTGCTTGTATGATTATTTTGCATGAGTATCATATGTCCATGGTCGAGCATGTCGGATTTAAAAGGTATTCTATGGCTTTGCAACCCTTATTTAAGATGGTTTCTCGAAACACAATTAAAAGTGACATATCTAAAAATTTTGAGTATGAGAGGGAAAGAACAATGAAGTTATTGTAGACAAACAAAAGTAGAATTGCCATTCCTACTGATATGTGGACTTCTAAACAATCAAAAGATGTATGGCAGTCACATCTGGAATTTACAAAGTCGACTTGTGTGGTAATTTTGTCACATTTCGTGACCTACTCCACAGAAGACGATATCACTCACTTTGCCCACACCCTCACGGTTTTGTTTATGAAAACTCAAGAGCAATCTCCCGTTGGTCACCACTCATGTGGGATTGTCCTAGCCCAAACCGCTAACTTCGCAGTTCACGGAATTAAAACCAGCTAACTCCCAAATGCCTCAGCTAAATAAATATGCTATTACTGCATATATAAGCATATTACCCCATTTCAAGTAATTAACGTGGAATGTCACAATTTTTCACCTTTGTTATACATTTATAACATACTTAAATTATCATGTTAATATATAATATTGAAATTCTTATAGTTATTGTTTGATAATCAACTAGTCAAGGTAATGCCAACAAGTGCATTATGTCGGCAACTGTGGTTTGTATTTAGCATGATTTAGATTGCATTAAAAAATGTGTTGCAGGCATGTTGTCTAGATTGCACCGATATATTTAATTTGATTATAACTTTTTTTTGTTTGTCACAATTGTATTTTGGTTTTTTTGTTTTTGTTTATACTAGGTTTATATACATGTCATGTCTACATACAACTGACAATGTTGGTGACACAATTCCCATGCGAGTGTTAAGTGAACTCTTGTCAATTTTAAATGTCTTTAAACATCTTAAGGAAGCATTAGGCTCTTTTTTAAATAAAATGGATTGTTATATCAAAGTGCATCATTGTTGATTCCATGCCAACGTAAAAGTTGAGTTAGCTGTTATTCAACTTAAAACTTGCACAACAAGTAAAAGCCGAGACTTTAATCAATGTATCGTGTCATAGATGGGGTTATAATCCATGTTAAGTTTTTTTTATGCTCCTATTTGTAAAAGGACTCTCAAATATTTTTATTTATGCCAAGTAATAACCACAAACTGACTCACTTTTGGTTTAACTCAATTTGCAATTCTTACACAAGTATGATCACAGATGCGTTAAAAGTTGTATAAAAGTGAAAGAACAAAATAATGGAAATAATGTTAGACACTTAGAAAATATCCAAATACAGTAATAATAACTTGAAGGAATAAGAGATCGCAAGTCAACCTAGCCTGCAAGCTTCTAGCCAGCCTCCGACAAGTTCTGCATCGCGTAAAATGCTTCGAAATGAACTTTTCTTTGAAGGAAATCGATACCACTGTGCAATGTAGCAAAGCAAAAACATTAATATAAGTACAAAATGCTGGATTACAAAAGACTCTGAAGAGTGATTGCGTAGCCTTAAAGTCTTTATGAGTTGTGAATTAAGTCTTTCTTCCCGCTCTCTTCCGCCGCCTTATACTGCATCTTACCTTCCTTCCCAATTAAGCATTTTCATCTCAAAATAATTCTCTCTTCTCCTTGTTGTTGATGGACTATTCTGATAGAAGATAAGAATTTACATTGCAACTTGAGCTTTCATTTTCACAAAACTACTAAAAAGCTATCACAAAAGCATTCTTCCTCTGTAAAAACCGATTGGAATAACTGCATTGTATAAAAGAGGGTTTGTCACTCATAATGCCACGTGTAAAGTGTTTTAAATCCTTTGAGCCTGGCCACAGTATTCACTATCTCCTTGTTAAAATTAAATTATCCATCAGCGTTTTAAGTGAAATAAGGGCAATTAGGCCTTGGCAGCCCATACTTATTTTAAGTCCAAAACATACACACTTACTAGTGCTTGTATTGAAATATTGATCGTAAGTTATCTACTTTGACTGTAGATAATAGCACAACTAATAATTCTAAGATTGAAGCACTCAAGGAAAAGATTTCTTTTGCCTACTTTTTGTTGGATGAAAGTTTGTTTCACATGCGTTGTTGTACACATATCTTAAACTTGGTTGTAGTGAAATCCGAGATGTACAAAGGCCTATGTTTAGCGGTGAAAGAATGTGAGCCAATAAGGTTTAGCCATATCATGAGAATTTGGTCTCACTCAAAATTTTTTTCTTACTGTATACGTCCCCAATCAATTGAAATAGATACGATAGTTGCTCATGCGATTTTGATTTACAAATCAAAATTAGTTTTATCTTGTGATATATAAATTAACAATTGATAATTGCTATAATCATTCATGCAAATTTGTCAATCGTTATAATGCTCATTCACGCGAATGCGTCCTTCACTCACAATCACACCGTTATATTACGCGTAACGCACGATATCGGGTTCTTCATCAGATTCTTCTTAATTATGCACGAGCAGAAATAATGTGTTGGAAATCATTTAGCTACGTTATACATATATTGTCGGCACGCATATGTCGCATCCACAAGTGTAAGCAAAAAGAGCACTGTTACCATCAGTCGCCGGCTCGCAATGTCACATCCACAACACTAACAATGCTCTTGTCAACAACACAACCACCTGCTCTAACGGGGCAGAATTTCATGCCAGGAATGGTGAGAAGAAACTACAAGCAAGAACTTGCAGGCATGGATATTCCCACACTTTCGTCCACTGGTGGTCAGGATTTCATTGTCTGATTAATCTCGCATTGAGCTTGAATATTCATGATCATACGGATTCTAATTACTTGTTAATTAGTCATAAACAATGGTTAATTAGCTCCTGAATATTTTTTTTGATACCTAATTGAATTCGAAACCACCAACCACAGAGTATGCGCTAACCTAACTCCCACTGAAATGGTTAAGCCATTATTAATCTATTTCAAGACACTTTTGTTTTTGTTATTCAGAAGATAAATATTATCAACTGTCTTACCACTACTATAAAAAATGTGATAGCTGACAACTAAAAATCGTCTTCGTTGCGTACACAAAAATGGACAAATTTCTCATTCTCCAAGATTAATTTATCAAGAGCATAGCATGTACTAACCTAATTCACAATGAAATGGTTAGGCATTATATTAATCTATTTAAGACACTTTTTTTTTCTTAATTGAGAAAATAACTTCATTGCTATCGCTACTACAAAATACATGATAGAGAACAACTAAAACTGTCTTTTCTGTACGAAAATGGACAAATTTCTCACTGCCAGATTAACCATCCGAACTTAAATTTTAAGAAAACAAAAAGTATAAATAAATGAAACAAACAAACATTACTAAATCTGGCGTGCACTACATATATATATAGAGAGAGAGAGAGCTAAGAACATAAAAATGAGGCGCACACAGAGAAGTGGCACTCGGGCATTAACAATAATAATATTAAATACCTTAGTCTTAGTGATGATCAGTTTCTGGTCTCCTCTCCTGGTTAATCACTTCTTTTAAGAAGAAAAACAACTATTTTTAGTTAATTAATTAAGCTTAAAGTTTGAAAGGTTGATAAATGCCAAAAGTTATCAGGGATTTGTCATCATTGTCCCAAGAATAAAAGGGTCTCTTGGCACACGAATTCGAGTATATTATGGCACACATTCGATCTGATTTGGCAACTTTTTTTGCCCTTTCTGGTACGATCAGATTAATTTGCAACTTGACGATTACAAACCCCAAATAATGATATTTAAATCGTATTATTTATTATATATGAGCTGAACATGCTGATATATTTTAGGTTAATTAATTTGATTCGAATTAAACTAACTAAGATTTAATAATTTCACATAAGTAGTTTTCTCTTATTATACAGCTCTGAAGTAAGAATTTAAGAAGGAGTTGTAATTTTGTTGCTAAAATCAAAGCTTGTGTGATAGGTCTTTTTTAGAGTTACAAGATTATGACAACAAAAGAATATATTACTCCAAATCAAAGTCATGTTCGAGCATCTCCTGTCAGACATTGATCATCATAAACAACCAAAAACACTAATCCAATAGACTGATACAATTAAAACACATACATACCACTTACCCTGAGAATCCATAGATGTTGAATAGAATTGCAGCCATGGAATTCTTCACGGTTACTTAAAACCTCAAGAAAATCTTCTACACACTGCTTACCCTAATGCAACGACTCAATGGGAGTACCACTATACATGCATGAGTCCTAGGTTCCATCCATAAGGGAACTCTCAAAAAGGATTTCCCGAGTTTCGCATTTAGCACAGCATTTATATCACAAAGACGAAGCTACATAGAGCCAAGGGGGCGGTCGCCTTCCGCTCACCTCAAAAACAAAGGCGTAAACGACTCTTGAACCCCCGGTTCGGCCCGGAAACCTAAAAAGCAAAGGCGGCGCGCCGCATACCTATCTCATAACTATGAATTGGGTTGTGTTTATTCGCCGTGGTTTTTCTTTTTTGGTGCACGCAAAGTGTTCGAGGAAAAGCCTCGAGAATGTGATTTTGTTTTCAGTCCCGTTTGTTTTCTCGCCGCGTATGCTTCGTTTTCTCCGAATCGTTGTACGAGTTGAGAATGAGGGTTGTGGAAGATAAAAGCTACGAGGAATGATGATGCCTGATCAACCTGTGTGACAGTTCAAAGATTTTGGCTTAGAGAAACACCATATAGACTTCTTTCGGTTATGTTTTTGGTATTGTCTCTCTATCGTTGCGCATTCTGCTTATCAATTTAATACAAAATTTTGTTTTTTATCGTGCGATCAAGCTTGATGAAATAGTTCTTAACATTTTTATTCTTACCGGAGTAATTGGTGATTGATGGCATAAAGTTATAACTTTTAGACATGTAGGTCACTTATCGTTTGTAGCAACGTACACTCTTAAAGTAAGTGTGAGTTGTGAATTTTTAGTATCTTTTCCGAGGCACATTGACTCGCTTCAAAAGGAAAGGAATGTTTTTTGATGGTGGAACATGTGAGATTGTTTTATAAGTTTCCGTTTTGAACTCTTCATTCATCCGAAATCATCAACAATTTTTTCGTGGATAAAGGTTATGTCGGTTTCTTTTCTCTCTTTCAAATAGCTATAAGGAAGGAGAATGATTTGAACCAATATGTATTAGGTCAGGCTGCCTTTACCTTTAAGTCAAAGTTGCATTCAATTTCATTGCGCCGTTTTCTTTGCCCGCCCCTCCCTCTCGAGAAATCCCGGCTTCGCCACCGTTTATACGTATTTGAATAATCTTAACTATATTGGTTTATCCATGAGTTTTATCTATCCATGTCATAATAAATGTGAGCTAGGACTAAACCTTATCCATTTGTACCATATCGATTTCTCGCTCATAGCCAACATACCTAATTTGTTTTTTTTAATTCTCTCTCCCATTTTTCAAATCTCATTGCCCAACGCTACCAAAATAATTCACACCATTTTTTCCTATGCCTCTTATTTTCTTTATTATCTTGCCATTTCTCTTCGCTTGTGCACCCTCTTCAAATCTAGTTTCACTTTTTCCAATCACAATATAATTTTTCAATAAGTTCATTAAAATGAGTTTTTTTTCTTCTCGTTCTACAATCAAAGAAAATATTTTATGGGAATCAATCTCGACACAAACACAAATTGAGAAAATAACTGGAGTTGGAAAGGCTTTTGTGTGGTTTATTGTTTTTTAAATTTTTGGGAAAAGAAAGGGTGATGAGTAACTGACGAAAACCCAACTCGATTAAATTATATCCATAAATTGTCTAGAGTCATCCGATACAAACGAAATATGGAGTCAATAACTTATCTTAATTTGTGCAAATTGTATATCAACCGCTCAAAGATTTAAATTTCGAGTATATTTTTCGAAAATGATAACACCGAATGGGGAGGAAGCCACAAGAGATCGATCAAGCATGGAAAATGGTGAGTGATACCGTGTTATAGTAGGATATTATAAGGCCGATGTAGAACAAGTAAATACCATTAAATTAATTAAATGATTAAGATTTTACTACATACGTGTAAATGTACCGATGCTAAATACAGAGACTCGTAATCCCTCCCGAAACTACTTCCTCAAAAGCCCATTACTTAAGCTCCACTTTTATATTAGGGTTTTATCCCTTAGAATCCCTTAGTCTCAAAGTTATCCTATTCCGATATGAACTATGTGACCAACATGCTTAAATCCACCGGGGATCCTAAACCCTAGCTTAAAGACTTTAATCCGACAATGACTAATAGACCATAACCTAGCAGATGATATTAGAATAGTTCTAACATATTATGACACATCCCGATCCCGACACGTCGTGTTCTGAAGTGCCGGCCGACACATGTTAAGTGACGAAAGCCAATTATGTATGTATATGAGAAAAAGTGAATAGGATTTAGAGTTGGAAGCTAAGTATAAGTAGTGTGACGGGTAAAACCCATTATTATGGGTGTGTATACCAATCAGAGCATAAGTAAATAAGGCAAGAAATAAAATATCTACATCCTCGTGAGGATGACAGAAAGTAACTAAAAGTAGGAGCAAATCCTACATAATCCCCGGAGGAAGTGTCGAACTGCCAACCACAAATAAGCAAGCCCACACTCACCGGAAATTGAATCCGCCACTAAGTCCCTAGAGGCGCAAAACATAAAAGGTGAGGGTCAAAAAGCAAAGTTTGATAAAACTCTTGTTTTCAAGAGCATACTATCCTCTCGCTAGAAAACATGTATAGTTTTTTAAAAATACATCATACCCCCGATATGATCCTCAAAATACTATAATAGTAACACACATGTACTCCCCGTTCATCAAACCGATTGCTCAAAACACCGGCATTCCTCAAAATCAGATCGATCGCTCAAAACACGAGTACTCCTCGAAAATCGACTAACCGGCCTTCATCCATATGTAAACACACAAGCCTAAGTAGATAAGTTACGAGAACATGCTAGGCATATGAGTAATACGCCGAGGACTAAGCAATGACGTGAGTCTAACGCTAATCGTCGTAGCACAAAGTGCGTCACACAAGTTCGAGTTGCCTAGTGCAACCTGTAATCGTGCGCACCTACAATGGATCCAAAGTTTGCATAGTGGTACGGGGAGTGACATCTCCAAACGTCAAGGCTAGTCTTGGCCACAAGATTCAGTACCGACACCGGGTGTTATACATCTACCGATGAGCAATAGTATAGAAACATGTATGGTAATACAATACGAATGTTTTGCCTCCAACATTCGCATATGATGAGTCATGTTAACAAATTAAAGAAAGCATTGAAAAACCATACGTAATAATACAGCTTATCAAAACAAAGACCCACTCACTCACCTCGTAAGTAGCCTGTCGTAGCCCCCTATCCCGGGTAGCCCCGTAGTCCTCTAGATAAGTCTCACCTATATGAGATATCACTATAGTAATGATTAAACCTTGCAAAGGTTATAATTAAACTAATTAATTAAACTTCATCCCTCTTTGCTCAACACGGGAGGTAGTACACGTTGTCACGAGTCGTCTCGCCGACGAATTCAAAATAATGCCCCACGAGCCCTCACGCACCTCACGCACGCACAGCGCCAGCTCTTTACGCTAGGTCAACACACGGCCAACGTGTTAGATTTAAAAGAATATTTCAAAGACTTCCATAAATCTAACTAATATTTCAAAGACCGTGTCGACGTCATCGATGATCGCCATCAAGCTGACGCCAACGCTCGTCACCCATGCCGACGCATCACCGCCAATGCCGGACGGCTTCTGCTTAGGAAATTTTCAAATTCCATAACTTCTTCATTTCTTGGCCAAATTTCACGCTCTTATACCAAATGGCTTAGAGAATGACAATGTACCTTTAAGGTTTGGTGTGTACAAGCTCCGGAAATGGCTTGTATTTGCCTTGAAAGGTCATGCCACATCAGAAGCTGCTAATCTACGTCAAAACTCAACCAAATCAAGCAAAATGACATATGAAAATTCATCTACTCAACAAGAGGAACCCAATGGTGGTAGTTAGAAACTCACCTCTAGCCTACAATGGCTAGAAAATCGCCCTAGGAAGGTCCTGCTCTTCCGTGAGCTTTTCCCGTCAAACTATTGGGAGTTTAGACGGTTCTGGTTTGCACCGTTAAGTCCGGGGCCGTGTCGAGATGGTCGGGTGATTTTGGCCGCCCTGCCTCGACGGCTGCTGACGCGCACCGCGCACTGCATCGAAGAGAGAGAGAAAAAAAAAGAAATGAAAATAATGAAAGAAAAAAAAAGGAAATCGACGGGGAAGAGGAAAAGGAATGAGATATTTTGGGTTTTACGCGCACCCACCAAAATGCGCAAAATTACACGATCCTACACAAAAGACCACACACGCGTCCAAAATATATTCTTCGAGAATTATTTTTATAACAAACTTTACGAAATGTTACACTTCATCAATGATAGTATGTGTCATTAATTGATATCACAAATGCATTGTTAAACTATTTCACATGTTATACAATTTAAGCGGTGAGAAATTGTATAATTATGATTGTTGTGAGTTTGATCTATTCAACGTACCAAAACAAAAGTCTATAACGGAGCCACTGTTGTAGGGTCATTGTTGTTAATTTGGCTAATATTTGAGTATTTCTTTAAAGTGAAAGACAAAATGTTTGATTAAATTTCGTAGGGTTTTTCTTTCCTAATACCTCCCAATTATCATCTGTCATAGAATAAAACAAAATTTTGAAAATTTTCATTATAAACTACATGCGCTGGCGTTTTTACAAGAAATATCTAGCCAACCTTTTGTGAAATATTCTCATTACATATGGCTCTAAAATGTTATGTTTTTGCAGCACAAGGTTCCTTTTTTTCTATCTAGGTTAATAAGAGCAGATCTTGTATAGTCACCACATGCGACAACAAACTCACAATAAAATTGAATTAGATGAGACTTAACGTAAACAAGCTTTTTATCTTATACTGGGAAAATTGAATAAGACGTTTACTCATTCAATCTGCATTTAATTATCGGGAATCTGGGCTCGCATTAATTTGCAAAATGGGCCCTAAATGAATCTTACCATTTAATAAGACGTTACTATCTAAATTCGCACGTACCACCTCCAGCGCCTAGTATTGTAAATATGTTGTCTTACATACCGTCGTTCTTAAGACTTTCTCAGATTTCTTATATGTATTTAATATAAAACTAAATCACAACAAAATAGAAAGAGATGGGAGAGTGAATCATGTATAGGTTGTCCCATTAATAATTTAATCCCCCTATTAATCTATATTACGAGTCAGCAACATCAAACATGTGATTAGCGTAACACCAAACACAATGACAATGCATCTTCTCTCTCTCTCAGCCAGCAGCTAGCCTGGGTAACTGCACGCAGGTTTTGTTTACGTGGACCCGCCAAATAGATGACGGAGAAATGAAGATGATAACGACGCAAATCCGTTATGAAGTTGAGATCAAAGCCGCATATTCGGGCTCTCAAACAGACCACTAGCTCATCCCACCTTGTACCACACGTCAACCCCCTACACAATGGCAAACCCACCAACTATGCATGTATGTATTATTATTATCAACCCCTTTCGCCCTTCACTTGATTGTAACAACACTCAAGCTATTTCAACGAATTGGTATCGTATTCGTTATTTATAACATTTCAAATGTAGCATCTCCACTTACAACAAAGCCAATATCATTAGATCGTAGATGTTTCTGACGGCGATATTTATACTTTAATATAAAAACTATAAAGAGTATATTCATTATTTACTCAACCAAAAATACCTAACAAGGCCTATGATTCATTTGGCCATTAAAGCTTAATGGCTGGATGTTATCAATCAGATGACGATTTGTTGAATCAGAAAACCATTCTACAAGTTGTGGCCCAGTCATAGTCTATGTTTTGTTACTAATAAAAACGCCTAATTGATTTCATGGCGAGGCAACATGTATCAAACTCCATCAATTAGAGCATGCCATGTGTACCTCAACCAGCCACGATCACGCCTCAACTCTACTAGTATAAAAAAATATGACGTTGGAATTATTATTCATCTTCTAACCGTAATTTAGGTGGACTCACATAAACTGGCCGCAGCCATCAACGCTCACACCTATCTCACCCTCCCTCCCCCTCTCTCCCCTCCCTCCTCCCTCCTTTTAATTGTGAGACGGGCGCGAAAGATTTAACGCCATGGAAGATCAGAAATTTTCACTCCGTAATTTACATCAAATTACTCCGACATATCAATTCATTCATTTTCTAAACCTGACACCAAGCTGGTGAGACAAGGCTTTACATGTCAAATTCATTCTGCTTCAGAGACATCAGTAATTCTACTCGTGTGGAATTCATTCCGCGCCCTCGTTTAATAAATTTTTTCTTTTAGAATTTGTTGAATTTTTGGAAATTCAACCAAAAGTCCTCTTTGGTTTACACACACACTGATACTTCCTCCAATATTCAACTTTTTATTATAAAAAATACCAACTTGTTTTCAATTATCTTGCTATATGAAAATTTCCATCGCACAACATGATTTGAAGAATAATATCCAAAAGATATTATAAATATATCATTTTTAAGTAATAAGTCAGTGACACTCACTCGTGGTTACACAAGAATCAAATCAAATTCCTATTCTAATCGTATCTTCTCCCTCCTCTTTTCACCATTTGGTGTAATCGTTGGCTCCATAACTTCATTCTCGTTACGTTATAACATTTGTGAATGAAAATCTAAATTTTGATTGTATTTTTCATGTGTCAGACTTTTTATTTTTTTCCTACACATGTTAATGAAATATCTTTAGATAATGAGTTCATGTTAAATAACTGTCGGTTTCTTTGTTACAAAGAAATCTAAATAAGGAAAGTTTGAGTCGAACTTGACCTCGAGTGTAGGAGTAAAATGCTTTCCACCGTCGGAGCTATACAAGCCTATGTAAGCCACACCACCTGAATATCATCAATTTCTTGTTAAAACTGTTTCTTATTATTTTAGGGATGGATTTGACAATTAGGTTTTTGTCTGGTTTTCTGGTATTAGTTAAAGAAATTAAGGAAAAATAAATGTAAGAAAAAAAAGGAGAAAGAACATGACAGAATCACAGAACAGAAATGAAGAATAAAACTTAAAAAAGTTTCTTTTCAGACAACTAAAACCTTACCGACAAAAAAGACAACCAAAAACCTTGGAAAATCCGTTTGTTTATTTTTAGATAAAAGTAAAAATAAATACAAAAAGTGAAAAACAAAATTATCAGAGTGGATGAAAAGGTGATGCTAAAACGCTGTAGTGATATAAATTCCCAGTTCCCACCAATCTCTGAAATTCCTCTCTCTCTCTCTCTTCTTTCTCCTCTCTAAATTGTTGAGTCGGCGTTCGGCTGGAAGAGAAGCTCGAACAATCAGCAATGGAGGTTCTTCTGAGAGGGAGCGATATCGACCTCGGGTTTTTCCAAATTCCGGAAGCTTTGAGGAGGAGGAGGAGGTAGCTGCTAAATCGAAGTTGATCGCGAGCTGAGGAAGAAGAAAAGCTTGGTGTTCAATGGCGGTGGAGTACCAGTGCTGCTCCAGCGGGTTCTTCATTCACATAGTGGTCGTCGTGCTGCTGGTGCTGTTCGCGGGGCCAATGTCCGCTCACTTTGGGCCTCATGTCCATGAGCCTCGTCGATCTCGAGGTCCTCGCCAAGTCCGGGACGCCGAAGGATCGCAAACACGCCGGTATGGCTTTGATTTTGATTTTGGTTTTGTTTCGTTTGGAATTCTCTCTGTTCTGTTTGGCTGCTGGGAAAATGCAAGAAAATGAGGAAAGAAAAATAAATCTCTATTTGATGTTGATTGCTACTATTTTTAGAATAATCTGGATTGGTGTTATTGTTTCGATTTCGATTCGAGCTTTAGTTGATTGTTTGGAATTGATTCAGCTGTGGAAGTAGTTTTGGCCCTAATTATGTTTTGATAATTCCACTTACATTTGTTGAAATATGAAACTTGCGTTCTCCATTTGGTATGAAAAGTGGTGTTTTGAGAGGAGAAAGGTGGCGTCAGTGTTGGAATTAAAGAATGAAAAGTGATTTGGCAAGAATTAGGCCCGTTTGGGATTGGTTCGCAGAAGCAAAGCGCTGGCATCCGAAAGCGCCCATCTCCCATGAGTGGATTAATACTGGGGTTCTTTTTTGTTTAATGTCTTGGGTTTTCAAGTGACTATGTACCTAATCGGAAAGATATAGCATAAAGGTTCGAATGGAAAGAATGATTTTGTGCCAGGGGATTTAGCTTTGTAAAGATGGATTCGGTTGTACTAGCTTCGTTTGATATTAGTCAGGCCAATGCGGTTTAACTAATCATTTCGCTCTGTCTCTGTATTTTGTTTGTAATTTGCAGCGAAGATATTACCAGTTGTCAAAGAACAGCATCTGCTGCTTGCACCCTGCTGATTTGCAATGCTGTTGCGATGGAGGTACATGTTGATGTTTATTAGAAAAGATACTTCAACTTCAATAAAATAGTAATAAAAGGAAAGACGATACTGAAATCTCTGTTCCTTCTCTCAGACACTCCCCATTTTTCTTGATGGTTTGGTGACAGCTTGGGGCAACTTCACTTCGGTGACACTGATTCTTCTGTTTACAGGTAAGTACATATCATTTTTAGGTTTGTATTGTAGGATGGCCTAGAACATAGATAGTTGAAGTTTGTAAGTCTGACTTCTGCGAGGATGTTTTCATTTGTTAATTATTTATGATCTGAATCCAACTGGCTCTTTGGAGGCAACACTGAGAGGGCATAGCCACAACCCTAGATTGATGTTTGTTGGTTGGCTTGAGAAAAATTACTTGGGAACAAAGCTACTTTTAGTATCGCTTACTATACCATGTTGTAATGGCTCTTGAAGTCCGGCGATGACACAAACACGGCATGTGCATGCCACTAATCTCTGTTCACCTGTGTGTATAGATTATACCACAGTCTGTTTGTTCTCGATATGGTTTGGCTATAGGTTCAACAGTGGCTCCATTTGTCCGTGTTCTTGTTTGGGTCTGCTTTCCTGTTGCATATCCTATTAGCAAGGTATGATAGTTTTAGCACTTACTTAGTTCTTTGCAATTTCTTATGCTACTTTTTCTTTGCAATTTTTTATGCCAGCAGCATGAGGTCAACTGACTATTATAACTTATGTGGTTTCCAGCTATTAGACTATCTGTTGGGCCATGGACATGTAGCTCTATTTCGCAGAGCTGAGTTGAAAACGCTGTAGATATGCACATGGTAATGAGGCACGCCTGACAGCCCTTTTAAATTTAGTTGTCAACTGTCACATCAGCTTCATCATTCTTCTGTAATTCTTTCTGGGTCTTATTCTCTTCTCACTCTTGTTTTTAGAGTCTCACCACCTGCCTCATAATCATATGACTGTCTTGTTCTAGGCCGGAAAAGGTGGAGAGTTGACATACGATGAAACAACCATTATTGCTGGAGCACTTGAACTCTGAGAAAACAGCTAGTGATGCCATGACTCCTATAGCTGAAACTTTTGCAATCGATATTAATGCCAAGCTTGACAGGTTTATTGTGCTTCACATCTATAACAGAAAAGTCACATTTTTTCAGTTGCTCAGAAAAGTCAACTTTTGTGACTATAAATAGTGTTATGATTTGCAACTCTAAATGCTGCTTATCACGCAGGAATTTGATGAATCTAATATTGGAGAAAGGGCATAGCAGAGTACCGGTTTATTATGAGGAGCCTACGAATATTATTGGACTCATCCTGGTAAGTTTTTAACCACGCCCTTTTCTGTAAATTCCCCTCCCAAGTTCTCAACATGCAGCTTAAAACCAGTGTAAATCAGAATTAACTTGGTTTAAGTATCTCTATCAACTTTGACTCTGAAAATATCTCTATCAATTTTGGGTCTGAAAACATCTGCGCATAGGCAATTTCTTTGACATGTTGAAAAGCTGTGCTATGATACTGAAACACGTTACTAAACTAATTGTAATCCAAAGTCACGTTGGTGCCTAAATTTCGAGCATGATCAACAAGTTAATGCGTCTTGTTTTCTGCATTCATTCCATTTGATTTATCTTGATATTAGTTTGCTATATGTTGCTTTTTGTGACATACTTTTCTCAACTATTTAAATTCAAAATTTAGGTAAAAAATTTGTTAACGGTGCACCCAGAAGATGAAGTGCCTGTAAAGAATGTCACTATACGCAAGATTCCAAGGTATTTTGCGTTGATTTAAGGTCATGTTTGTTATAAAATTAATTGCAGTACAAATTTATGATGATTTACATAAATTGATGTTGTACTCTCATTTGTTTGATAGGGTTCCAGAAATGTTGTTCTTATATGACATATTGAACGAGTTTCTCAGAAGGGTCACAGTCACATGGCTATTGTTGTAAGAAGGTACAAGAATGCGGAGTGACTAATGGCAATCCGGAGGACAGTAAATACCTGCCCTACTACAGTGTAGAATGCCTGAAAATTTCCACCCATTCACCCAAGTGATCGGACTTCTTTTATTTTATTTTGTGATAGACTGATAGTAACTGTTCTCTATATCTCTCAATAGATCCAGTGAAAGAAGTTTTTGAAAGTGACATTGATGGTGAAAAAGCTCCTTCACGAGAAGAAGAGCAAAAGATCACTGCAGAAGTGGAAGAGCTTCCCGAATACAAACAGTGCGAATAATTCATAAGCAGGACCGGGTCCAGAAGCAAGAAATGGACAAAGAGTATACTCAGACATCCTGCAGATTGATAGTGAGCCACTCCCCAAGCTCCCTGAAGCGGAAGAGGCTGTCGGCATCATAACAATGGAAGATGTAATCGAAGAACTTTACAGGTACTAGCTTTTACTCTAAGCACCTATTTCACTTTTCGTTGTATCCGCAATTTCTTTTACGAGGCCTTGCATCCTGACATCAATATTCGGTTGTAGGAGGAGATATTCGATGAGACTGATCATCAGTTTGAGGACTCATAACACTGGCGTTTCGGAAGCAGAGTGTCTTGTCGCATATATAATCACGGAAAATTAGTTAAATTTGTTTCAGTCATTTGTCTCTCTGTAAAAGGAATAGGTTTGTTAGAAAAACTCTACTAAAACTCTATTAAATAGTCGGATATGGTTGTGAAGTTATTAGATATATGGAATTTTCGTACTCTAGTATTAGTATATGTGTATGTCAAAAAATCTCCAGGCAAAGATGTGAATATTTCTGAGTTTATGGTCTTTTGAGTGATCAGGCTTTTCGTGTGCTCTGATACGCATCGACTCTGCACAGGAAGTGTAAATTGCTCAAAATTTTCATTTGCCATGCCAACCAATACACTTCTCTCAACACTTTCGCTTTTTTAGTCAAGCATAATGATTTGAGAAAAATTTACGGAAAATTTTGCATCAACGATTCTATTGATCAACTGGCCTCGCATTAATTAGTTGTGTCCTAAATGAATTTTGAATTATTCAATCCGACTTCAGATTGACTGGGACTCATCTAATGGTCCGGCCTTTGAATAATTCTATATTAGTTAATGCTAGGTTAACTATCTATTTAAACCATATTTTTGTAAAACTATAAGGACGTAGTTGTTGATGATTGATATTAAGAGTTTGATTAACGTGCTTATTTTCTATTGGGTGACACGTCATATGGTTTACAAAACGATTTCATAAATTGGAGACCACCTAAAAAGCTGATTTCATGTACCCAAATCACGGTCGCTACACCATGTGTCATGATACAAATGGAGATGATATATTTTAATTTTTATCCACTTGAATTATAACATGCCGTGTATTGGCTCGTGTTCAAATGGATCTCACGAGCAAAAGCTTTCACTCAATTTGCAGAAACTTTTTTTCTTCCATAGAATCCGAGATGAAAGATAGAGCCGAAAAAAAAGAGAGCTACTTGAATGTAATTTTCCAACTTGAACACCAACTAAAAGAATCCGAGTCAATGATAGGATTGAAATACAACTCCGTCTTCAAGGTTCATGCACTTGCTCACACACAGTGGCTGTGTTGTGCTCCTCAACTCCGTACAAGCCAGAAAAATTCCTCTTCCTTCAGCTTTCTACTGAGACTACCCCTCGACAACACGGGCCTGATTTAAACACGGAGGAAAACTGACGCATTAAACCTTCAATTTTGTTCCAGATTTCGCCTTTGAAGTTCCATTCTATTTTCTCAGATCATGCCTAGAACTGTGAGAGATCAACTCTACAAACTAGGACGACCCTCCACAGAGGGAACATAGATAAGTTGTGACCCTTAAGCGCCTTTAAGTATGGGCTTATTTCTTTTCTCGTCCTTCCTCTTCTTCTCGCCCTCTCTTCTTCTTCTTCTCTTTAGATTTCTCCTGGATTTGTGCTTGTTCGAGCTACCAGACTTTACCTTTTTTGATTTCTTCCCTCCTCATTGTCAAGCTCCTCTCCGGAAGAATAACATAATTTATGTGAAGGCCTCTCTATCCATACACACGGCATTCTTACTGGGGTCTGGGTGAGCAGATCTTCCTTGGAATCAAGAACGGGAAGATACACGGACCTGTTTCATCCATCCCTTGACCCAACAGCACCTCTGCCACGCTTGACTCTGTCATAGAAGGAAATTCATGCTAATTAGTCATATTCTCTCCCACGCCAGGTGGGGAGGAACAGAGAGAGGATTACCTTGAATGCAAAAATTTTCGAGTTCTTCATCTCAAACCATTCTCTTGCTTTGAATGGCAGCCTTCATATTCTCTTCCTTGACGAGCAAGAAGGACTGGCACCCTGCCATCTGTGACAGCATGTCCTCTACCACTGCTTCTTGGAGTCACTATCTCTGCAACTCCTGTCATTTCTGCTCCTGTCCTTCTTCCCTTTAAGCCTATTGTCCAATTCTATCTCTTTTCGCCGGAGCGCCATTACTTCATTTACTTCCACAACTCGATTTGCTGAAGAAAACACATGAAAATAAATTTTGAGCTGAACAATATAACATTTACCAAACAAATATGCTAATATAAAAGAAGTGTTCCTACTTCCTACCATTGACTTCTAGTTGGACAAGCTGGGTTTAATTTCCATTTGATACAATCTAGGAAAGACAATAGTGCATGATCCAAGACCTTTTCAGAAACTAGTAAAGTGGCTACCTTTTTAAAAAGAAACGTTTTTACACTCATAAGAATCATTTTTCACCAATAAGGAATTCTATGTCATATCACAGAGAGAATAATTCAAGTACTAAAATTACTAATACAGCAGTATAGAAACTAACCTTGTTGCACGCCACGAACAGCAGCACTGAGGAACCGTGAATTTGGCGAAACCTTGTTTCTAGGTTGCCAAGAAGATAAGCATGCACACCTTTCCTTCAGCTTGACGCCGCAATTCAGCGTTCTCTCATAAGAATTGCAGCTATTCTGTTCTCTGTTTCAAGATCCATCTAACCTTTTAAGCAACTTCCTGGAAAAAAGAAAGAGTAAATAATCTGATAAGCTTGGAATCACGGTGAACTTAATATAAATGTGAAAAGAGTAGAAATATACACATGTCATAAGGCCACCAAATTGGTAACATCTTATTGAGAAAAATAAACCAATCAATCTCCCGGACCTTCTAGAATTATAAACTAATTCAAAACTTAGTTCTGTTCACAATCTCTCCTACATCATAATGACTACATAGACAATATGAAACAAGCTAATTCGAACTTACTAATACACCGGGTTTGCTAAAAGCTAACCAGGCAATTTCCCTGGAGCATGAACTGGGGTTTTGCAGAGGGTAACCAAACAATCAAACAAGCATACCAAATGAAAGCATTAATCTTGAACCACGTTTTCTAATACATAGGTGAAGCAATTACTGCAGGAAACCTTGCGGTTACCGAACTTTACAGTCTTTTCAAACTTTCTTATGCAACTCTCAACCTGATACAAAAAATTATTCAATCAATGTGACATTATAATACTTACGTTGATTTGAACAAAATTATGCAGAACCATGCAAACAACCAAACCCACGCGAAACCTCTCATCGAAACAGCCACAGACCAATCGGAATTACAAATTTCCCTATACAAAACCAATACAATTACAGATAATCAAGACGACCCAATATCGGAAATTTGAAAATAAAAAACAATGAAAAATTAAAAAACATGAAACAGCCAATCCGAATCACAAAATTTTACAAAATTAAACACCAAATCAAGCTAAAAAGAGGGGTTTTCAAAGATATACATGAAAAAAATCTGTTCTTGATGTTCTTGATCAAAGTGGTGGCCATGACAAATCAAATTCAATCGAAATTCCCAACTCAAAATTTGTGTTAACGAAAACCTAGAATCTCATTCCTACTTTCCAACAAAAGCTCAAATAAAATTATTTGAAAATAAATAAATAAATAGCGGCGGTGGCTCACCCGGTGACGGCGTTTCTCCAAGCTGTTAGCAGCGCCGCTGCTGGCTTCTTCTGGCGGTGATGAGAATCGAAGTCAGGTCAGAGACACAGCGAGAGGAGAGAGAGAAGGAGCGAGGAGTCTTTTTATTCAAAACGCAAAACTTAAACGAAATTTAATGTCCGTTCAACCAAAATACTCCTTACATTTTTACAAGCGAAAGGTTAGGCAACGCCTTTACCCCTCATATATATGCTTTTAAGGCCGCCGAGAGCTAACCATTAGTATCCAATCCTGAAGCTCACCTTCTCTGCGATTCTTCAATATCCAAAATGTCTTCTTCTTCGCTGCTGCAGACTTCGATCTCGTCAGTCTTCCGCTTTCTTCGCCAACCACAAATTCACATTCAATTCCAGGTATTAATTTTCCTGGCTCACAAACTCGTTTTTCCTTCTGATTTTTCTCAGCCGCCAAACACATTTTAACACTCAATATTTGCAGAGCCAAGAATGCGTCGCTTCCAGCCAAACCTATCGGCATCTGCAAATGCGTCGCCACTCCGCAGAGAAGACCGGTCTCTCTCTCTCTCTCCTTTTCTGAATTTATTCATTGAATTTAATTTTTTTAACCCAAAAAGTCTAATTTTTGAAATTTTAATGTGAAGAGTACAAGACCCAGGTGTCCCTGCAATGCCAACATAGCCAAACTTCAAGCTGGGTATCTCTTTCCAGAGGCTTGTGATGTTCTTTCACTTGTTGGGTTTGGGGTTTAGTGTTGAGTTTCTAGCTGGGTCTCTTAAATATGGTATTGCCTTTTTTGATTTACTTGTTCAACTGTTACCGCATCGATATATCTAATCTGCATCACTAATATGATCCTGAATAAAATGTTGGGTTTACATAATTAAGAAAGACTAGTCAGTGAGTTTTACTCTATAGAGGCTAAATGTTAGTACTTTGTGTGGTTTTCAGGTATTTTTTTACTTACTGTTGTACCAGCCTCGTTATATCGATTGCTGTTTTCCAGTTGCTTTGTAATTTTACATCATATTTATTGTATAGGTTGCTAGAAGAAGGGCGGCACTTGCAAGTACCCTGATGCACAAGTGATTAGCCTTGGGATTGGTGACACTACCGAACCCATTCCAGAAGTTATAACCTCTGCAATGGCAAAAGGTATCTTTTATTGTTACTTGTATTACTGTGGTATCCCAGCCATGATTGGATTCAAAAGAAAAAACGTTTCTTTTGGTTGATTGTATGTATGGATGCAACAGAGACAGCATGCATGTCTGTGAAAGTGTAAAATTGTTCAAATGCCGAACAAGGAATGGAGCTTACAGAATATAACAAATAATCCGCTCTACTTTCAAATTACCACTGCAGGACCACCACAAATAAATATTTCCTCCTTAAATGGTTGTTGATGCTACTTTCTTTCTGTCTCCAATGTGTTCCTATCATGTAAAACTTGCCTGTTTATTTTGTTTCTTTGAGGGTGGTTAACTTTCGTGCAAACTGAGCTTTGTTTTTGGTTGAGTTGGAATTGTTGAGACGGTCAAGTAGCCAACCTTTCTTTGTTTGAGGCAACCAAGAAATCTAATCTAGTGACCAGCAATTATTCTCAGACAGCATACAGTAGATTATCTTGTTCTCATATGCTATCCTTTTGAAAAATATAGGCTCTTATCCAAACCAAGAAAAGTTCTTTTTCATGAAAGTGAATATATTTATTTTTGTGGTACATTAGCTATGTGTTATGAGCATCTTTATGTCAAGGATTATAATGCATTCTAACACATGCATTATATGTGTATTACCTTGAAAAAGAAGACAATGTAGCATATGATTGCTCGTCAGTTTTTGTCTTTCTAAATCCATATTGTTTGGATTTGTAGAGAGCATGCTTTGTCTACCCTAGAGGGTTACAGTGGTTATGGAGCTGGAACAAGGTGAAAAGGTATTTGGACTTCCTCAATAAATTAGCTAATTTCAGGGATGTAGTTGACGGTTTTTAAGTTATTCTCATGCAAATATATCCTCCCATTTATAATATTAGTGATAATGAAGACTAAGACATATTGTTAATCCGTTCAGCCACTAAGAGCTGCAATTGCTTCGGCATTTATGACAACCTTGGTATAGAGGAAGATGACATTTTTGTTTCTGATGGTGCAAAATGACATATCCCGCCTTCAGGTTTCACTTCTATGTATCGTGGTTTTTGTTTTTTCTATGTATCGTGATTTTATAGTTTCATGTTAACTGATTCATGACTATAACCATGCTTATACGGGTTTGCTTTGTTTCTACCGTGTAGGTTGTTTTTGGGTCTAATGTCACAATAGCAGTGCAAGATCCATCTTATCCGTAATTTTTGTTCTTATTCTTAGTTGTCTGTTTATCTTGTCATGTCTCGTCTCTCTCTTGTTATTATTGTTATGTTAGGTAGGATTTTTTTACTATTTTTAATGTAATATGGATTACAATATGATTGAAGATTTTTGACAAAGATTGGGGAAAAAGAAAGATCTATCTTCTTCTGTTAATGTTGTGTTAAGTGTTTACGTACTGTTTAAAACTTTGAGAATTTTCTTCTTATTTCCAGGCTTATGTAGACTCAAGTGTTATTATGGGCCGATCGACAAAGACGTGAAAGATGTTGAGAAGTTTGGAAATATTGAGTACATGAGGTGTACTCCGAGAATGGATTTTTTCCTGATTTACGACTGTTTCTAACAGATATCATATTTTTCTGCTCACCAAACAACCCTACTGGTTCTGCTGCAACAAGGAGCAACTGACACAACTGGTACAGTTTACATGGATAATGGGTCAATCATAGTATACGATTCAGCATACGCCATGTATATGTCAGATGACAATCCACGCTCAATCTTGAAATCCCTGAGCCAAAGAGGTATCTATAATTTGCATATTTGCAAGGCTTTTGATTCTTTGTTTTATTGAAATTTCTCTTTACCTGCTGAAAGTCGTGATAATATGTTAGAGAATAATGCCGGGAGACAGTTTTGTTTCACAAAGTTCATCTCCGCTATAAAAATTAGTCGGACTTGGCCCATATTGGCTGGCTAAGCGTATGTGCATTGTACATTTGAAATTTCCTTCGTCTGTCATTGCACCTTCATAACCAAACCCTGTTGGACTCTTATATCTATGAATATGCAAAATCTAATTTATGCATTATGTTTCTGTGTGGCCATTGCAGGTTGCACTTGAGACATCATCATTCAGTAAGTATGCTGGATCTACAGGAGTTCGTTTGGGGTGGACTGTTGTTCCAAAGCAGTTGCTCTTTTCAGATGGATTCTCTGTCGCCAAGGACTCCCAACCGCATCGTTTGTACTTGCTTCCAATGGTGCATCCAATATATCCCAAGCTGGTGGTCTTGCTTGCCTTTCACCAGAAGGCTCATGTGTGTTCTTATGTGTCTTGATTCGTTGGTAAAGTTTCAAATTCTGAAATCCACCTGCATTTGTTACAAGCTTTGGTTACATTTGTTTGATATTCACTCCTTGTGCAGGCTATGCGTGAGGTGATTGGTTTCTACAAAGAAAATACAGAAATAATAGTGGAGACATTTGAATCTCTTGGTTTTTAAGGTGTACGGAGGGAAGAATGCACCCTATGTGTGGGTGCACTTCCCTGGCCGAAGCTCATGGGATGTATTCAGCGAGATTCTTGAGAAGACTCATGTGGTCACCACACCTGGGGGAGTGGTTTCGGATTTGGGGGTGAAGGTTTCGTCAGGGTTAGCGCGTTGGTCACAGGAGCAATGTATTGAAGCCTGCAAAAGATTCAAGCAATTATACAAGTGAGCCGGAGTAACTGCCTCGTGAGATTGGTATCTGCTGTCACTATATTTGGATCCGAAGATAAATCGACAGTTGCCTCCATTTATGTTCAACGTCGTGTGCTTTTACAGAAAACTTAAGTTCCATGTCATATTGGTTATGGATTCTATATCTTAGGAATGCAAAGTGCATGTTTCAGCTACTGCAGTAATTGAATTATTTAGCATAATTTTTCAATTCGTTTTGGTAATTCTTTTACCCGCTTTTATAGGTGCAGCAGTTCCATGGCTTTATGTAATGTTTCTACGAGATTAGATGCTCCATCTATGTTGACCACCAAAAAAAAAAAAAGGTAAATTTGCTATTAGATACCAAGTTGGGTATAGATTTGAAGGAAAAATACCATATATTTAAGGAAAATACTCTGCTAAGTCTAATTAAATATTTTATGATAAGCCACAAAACTTTATTGCAAGTGATCCTATGACTAAATAAAGATATGAGAGATTATCATATTGTCCTCAAATTTATTTTCTCTCATAATTTTATAAGGCCTTTAGAGTTTCTCGGTTAATCTCACAGCTTAGGGTTTTAAAAGGTCGGTCAAGGTTTGGGGTTGATCATTTGGGTTTAGGGTTTTAGAACAACTTGGGAGGAAGTTTAGGCTAGGTGGTTCTGCTTTGGGCTGAAGTCTTAAAATCCTAGTTCGTAATTCACACCCTAAACATTAACGTAATAAAAAAAAAATTTCTTCTTAAAAATTCATACTCATTATTATATTATAATTTATTGAGAAAGTTAATACGAGTTATAACTTTGTGATGGTAGGGTTGACATTATTGTCATTTTACCTAAATAGAAATTACCACTCTTCAACCGCACCTAAACTAAAAACTATGATATTTCTACGAGATTAGATGCCCCATCTATGTTGACCACCAAAAAAAAAAAAAAAATGCCCGGTCTACAGTTTATATAAATAAAAGGGTTATTTTCACTTTACTACCCTTAAGTATCGTGAAATTTGCACTTTGCTACCCTTAGTTTTTTTTGTCACACTTTCATACCTAAAGTTTGATTTTTGTGCTACTTTTATACTTCCATTAGCATTTCTGTCAAATACTCCGTTAACTGATGATGTGGCATACTTTTGACCCATTAAATTTGCCACATGGATGAATTGGGTTGGATATTCAAATAAAAAATAAACAAGTGACACTTAATAAAATTCTTTGTTGACTGGGTGTTTAATTCAAAATAAAGTGCTTTCATTAAATTAAAAATAAAAAATAAAACAAAAAAATGAAAAAGCAACCCAAAATAAAAACATAAAAATAAAATTCTCGACCCGGTTGCTAGCTCATCGCTGGCTTTGGATCGACGCCATACCAAGAGGAAATAAGAGGATGTCGATAGAATGAAGTGACTTCACCGACTTGACTTTGAGATTCTGTGACGTCAACAAGACGGAGAGGAAGAAAGTGCAGTTCTTGGCAGCGTTGGATGAACACTGGGATTGATCCGTTTTTGATTTGGATGTTGCTGGCGAAGGAGAGAAAGAGAGGTGAAAGTTGAGATTTTTGAAGAAGAGTCTAGAGAGGGTGAGGTTGAAGAGGGAGATATTTATTTATTTTTTTCATTAGTTAATTATTTTTTTAATATTTTTAAAATTTTTCACCCCCACGTGGCAAATTTGGTGGGCCAAAGCTGCGCCACATCATCAATTAACAGAGCATTTGACGGATATGCTAATGGAAGTATGAAAGTGACACAAAAATCAAAATTTAGGTATGAAAGTAAGACAAAAAAAAAACTACATGTAACAAAGTGCAAATTTCACGATACTGTAAAGTAGTAAAGTGAGAATTACGCTAAATAAAATTGCTGATAATTTGTTTCCAACCAGTCGTTCAAGATCAACTATTCGATACAAAAGCTAGAGAGAGAGAAGGTAAAGAAATGTTATTATTGTAACAATGTCGGTTTTGACGTTATGCGTGGGTCATATTACAAGGTAGAATGTTATGCGTGGATATGACTACCGTAGACTAACTCATAAGAGATATATCTGTGACAGTGAGAAAACATTCAACTAACTTTCAGGATAATGTGTGTAGCTATTGATTTTGTGTACAGTTTCAAGGTTTCTCCATAAAAACCAGAAGAGATTGGATTGCAACCAAGGATTCTTCGAACTCCAGAATCTCAACAAGCAGTAGCAAACATGAAAATTACACATGAAAAAAAATCACCATGAGGTTTCAATTTTATCACATTGTATCATGTGGTTTTGAATGTGTCAATTTATACTTTTTGTTTCTTTGAATGTCTAATCCCCACTAAATTGATCAGTTTTTTGATCAATGTGATGAAAATTTGACTTACACATTATCTTATATATAAGTCTCATACTCACTATGTCGGAGTAGGCTACGGTGCTCGCAAGCATTGGATGCTCACACCGATCTCACCGTTAAAAGGAGGGAGGAGGGAGGAGAGAGGGGGAAAATGAGGGTGAGATTGGTGTGAGCATTTAATGCTTGCGAGCACTGTAGCCAGTCCCCACTATGTCATCAATTTTAATGAATAATTATACAATCAATCAAGGCCGAAGATACAAATTAATACAAACTGTGTTGGAAATCTTGGCGATGTGGATGCTACTTCTCCTACAAAAAAATCACATAAGTTTAATATTAGTATAATATCACAATTTATCAAATAAAAACAACAATATAATAGAAAAAAATACTTATCTTTTATAGCGAATATATCGATCTCCAATGATACTTGAGTAGAACAAGATATTAGGTTGAAACGTGTAAGTTCACTGTCCTTAAGAGTTGATTTCGCCCCTCGGAGACAATGTCTCGGTGTAGCAGGTTATGGCGCCCTACCCTCCAGAATACAACAACCTATAATCTTTGTAAGCGTACACTCGCAATACTTAAATCGGGTGAACATCTCGATTTTTCCTTTGGTATATAATAATCGAAGTATATAATAACACTTGAAAGAAACGAGGGATCAATAAATAGAAAAGAAGAGCAATTGAGAGAAAGAGAAATAGATTAAACATATACAAGAAATAAAAAATTATCTGTCTTTTGCCACACCGTAAAAGGAAGTCTATATAGGACAATGGGTAATTAAATATTTAGACATATAATTAGCTAATTGAATGGAGAAAACGTTTTCCATAATAAATGAA